>BLKR01014822.1:0-171338 GCA_011170035.1 Teleogryllus occipitalis | reverse complement strand
GAGAGCAAGAAACAACTGTCAGCTGAAGTAAATCAGGGATTAATAATATTTAAACAAAGGTAATATTCAAACGAAACTGTTGGTATGTAGGTTTTGTTTGAATATCATTAATCTCTGATTTACAGCATTTGTTTTGCTCACCTGTAAAATTAAGTTCTTTTGACTTATCAGCTTATTCACTGGGGTCAAATATACATCAGCATGTTCAGGAGAAGACAGGGAATAAAACAGTGCCCAATTGTGAAAAATCAATTTTTTCCTGATTTTTTTCATGTTCTTCTCCCTTTAACTCCCTCCCCATTTATCCCAACTACAAAGCAAATAATGTGTTTTGTGCCATAATGCCTTTCAGCTCGGAAACATTTGGAAAAACAATTATACCGTGTTTAAAAATATTTCCTTAAAAGGAAATCTGAAGGAACTTTATATTTCAACATTGTGGATACTGTTTTCTAATACGGAGAAATAAGTCCAAAAAAAAGTTTGGGTGAACCTACTGTTACAGTGTATTAACAAGCTTTTTTCAAGTTTTGAAATATTTATAATCTTACAATTATTTAGTATATATAGTGTATTTCTTCTCTGTTTGTTGAACTTGTTGATCTTTTTGCTTTTGTCATTTACATAAAATGAGAATTTTTGTTTATGCTGTAAAATTGTACAGAGTTTGTTAAAAAAATGTTTAATGGCAGTTCTAGTGACAAATATTATGTCTATAAGAAATGTGATAAAATTGAAATTATTGTACATTTTGTGATTCTAGCTGTAACATGAAATTAAATTTGGATTTTTTGCTGGAAGAATTATGGGAACATCTTGCTCTTATTCGTGTGTACACAAAAAAACCAGGCCAGCCACCTGATTTTGATGATGGCCTTATCCTAAGACGTGGTTGCAACGTGGAGCACGTTTGCCATGCTATTCATCGTTCTTTAGCTCAAACCTTTAAATATGCTCTTGTTTGGGTAAGTTATTTTCTGACCTAGTTTAAATTGTTTAACTGGAGGCATCTAATGTCTTCAAATTCCATTCCATTTTCCGTTAAATATTTAGGTTTTGTTGTGTTTCTTTAATTGTTTTGGTTTTGAAACTGTGCAAAAGTATTTTTCAGGTAAGAATACCGCTAGAAAGCGATCTGCTGGTTATGAGCAGAGTGTGGCATTCATTTGTTCATAGATTACCCCCACTACTTGCAAAATATGTAGGATACCAATCTTCGAATTCACTTCCTGTTTCACCACGTTAGTGTGCAATTCATATTTATTTTCTGGTTTTACTTTTCGGTTTGTGCATAATTGAGTTTGGGGATGACAAGGTTCAATTTAATGCAGCTATCAGGAATCGTCTACAGAACATCCTGCTGTTGGCTAGGTGGTGAAACTAAACCTTGTCTCGATGGAAATGCAGTGCCCTTTCTGTAGGATGACACTCGCTGCTCAAACTGCCAATTATTTCTTCAGAATATTTTCAGACCAAAAAACCAATATGAGAAATCATGGAGTGAGATGGTTCAGAGTGAGTGCCACACTGACAACTATTTTTTTTATTGCGCACCTTGCTGTGCACAATATTGTAGTGTCAAAATAACATTGTTCACGTGGCAGTGAACCACTTTCCATATAGAGCTTGTAACTGGGGCCGCCCAAACATTCTTGAATTGTATGCTATTTCTGAAATGAATATGCGTAGATCCGTCTTATTTCATTTACTTCATGCACTTCCATCCCTACGAGCTTGCCCACCCTTTTGCTTCTTGTTAGGATGGTAATGCTGAGTGGAGGGGTTGACTTAAAACAAGTGAACATCACCCTCCATTCATAACCAGATCGCTAGAATGTCCTATTTTTCTTCCATTATTTTTTTTTAAATGCGTTTATAACTTTGTTTGGATGAAATATTACCAAAGTAGAGAACTAAGATTTGTTCAGATTTTTATGGGAATTCAAGGGATTAATTTTGAAGAGTTAAAAAGATACAGTCCCTTTTATTTCTGTGGCATCCAATAAAACAAAAGATAATTTATTATTTTAGACCTTTATGTTTGATGCCTTGTTTTATTTTGCTATTTTCCCTTCAGTGGTGCAGGATTTTATTTTGGAACATTACGCTTTTCTATTAGTGCTCTGTTTGTCTATTCTATAATCAATATGGTTAATGATGCAGAAGATATTGATTCGGTTTTCTTTCATATAATATATTAAATGATTATTAATGTAATATTAATATTTATATTTAATATGTATTATAAATTGCAAAGATGATGAAGGGTACACCATTGAAAATATTTGAAAACCCTGTTAACTGTTTGAAAAAGAAGACCGTTCTTTTCTAATTTTTTTTTTTCCTTGCAGGGTACAAGCACTAAATACTCTCCTCAGCGAGTGGGTCTGCAGCATATAATGAATGATGAAGATGTCATCCAAGTTGTAAAGAAGTAAATTTGACTGTATTGATGAATACCAATTATTGTGAAAGACAGTGCAATGTGACCACAAATTGGACAGTTTGTGGGCTCTTGTTTCATGGAATGTTGTGCTCTGTGAGTGGGAACATTGTTTTAAAAAAGTTGTACATTTATAACTGTGTCAATATTTACATAAAATTGTGCTAAAATTTTGTATATTGCACTCTGCTCAGTTCTAATAACCCTTCAGAGTTTTGTATCTAATTTACAATTCTTAATTGCTTGATAAGTTATTGAAGTTGTGTAATCAAAATGTTTTACATTTGTGGTCAATCCATAGGAAGATGGGGATACAGGATATCTGTAAATAGGAAAACAAAAATAGAAACAAAATGTGTTAAACAAATCAAAATACAATTTTAATGCTTTGAGTCATCAGATTGGCAATGCTTTGAGTTTCTCCAAAATAAGTAATAATTTTTCAGCCTTTGCCTGCAGGGGCAATGGTTTAGAAGGGGCTGAAGATTTATTGAGAGAAGCTATTTGTGTTAAGGATGAACAACACATGTCTGAAACTGTAGGATAATGTACCACATCTGTGCGAAGTAACCACTCTAGTAGAAGCATTGCTCGGGTAAGCTGGACCTCAGGATTTCCTGCCTCTCGTTCTTCCTGGCTCTCCCCTCTGCTTGACTGTGGAAAATTTGTTTCTAGGACTTTCACAATGGCTTGCACAACTTCCTTGACATTTAACTGGGTGCATCTGTGAAGAAAACAAAAACTTGTTTAAATATTTTCTAATATAACAGATTAGACCTGTAACTATTTTTTATGAAATATGCAGAAATATTTTTCAGAGTATTTAAAAAGAAATGACAGACATTTCTCTACTGTAGCTTCGAAAGCACATCAGAATTGTATTAAAGTGTACGAACTTTGCAATCCATTACGTCAAGATAAATTATTCAAAGTTGATTTCTCAGTTCATTATATTTAAAGCTAATGTTAAATTTGCCAACAAGTGAAGGTGGGTTTCGTGTTAGCAAGTGATTTGTGTAAGAGACTAAAAGTTTTGCCAATGAACTTACATTGGAAGTTTGTTACTTTAAAGAATAGCATTTTGAATAAAGTTCTTGTTTGAATGAAGATTAGAATTTTTGTGAATCTTGAGTCACAATTAGCAGATTTCTCAAAATAAACTAAAACTTGTCAGGATTTTTCAATAATAAGACTTCACAACATACATGATCAATTTAACTTTTAACCAATTCTGAAGCTGCCATCTCTCTATGTGACCAAAAAGCCTTTTGCTATTTAAAATGACAAATGCATCCAAATGTCCCAAAATTACACTGCGAAGCAAAGTCTTAACAACTCTTGAAATACATCTTCTAGTGTCTGTATTTGAATTAATGAATCAAAATTTATAGCAACGGAAAATGTGTTGGTAACTGCACGTAACCTAGGACCACATTCAAAGGCTATTTAGTATTACACATAAAGGCACTGATATTATGTATTGAGATTATCTAATAAAACTAGTGGTGCTAAAAGATACTTTCTCACCTTTAGTAATGCTTATGTAATACTATTTATACAGCGATTTCTAACATTGTCATTTTTTGAGAAACTCAAATTTTCAAAAAATTGTACAGTACCTTATTTCATCTGTCTTTAAGGAGCAGATTTCAGTGAGGGAAAATCTCTATCTCTATCTTTTAATACTTTAGTTGTAGGAAGATGCCGAAAAAAATTTTGAACTTTTGCAATTTTCGAAAATTCAGGTTTTTCAACGAACATGAGACTTGCACCATTCACTTTCTTAAAGTCCTTCACAGTATACAATAACAAAGTTTAATAAAAATTTGTGGAGTCCTTTTCTTTTTAATGTCCCAGGGGCTTCATGTAAAGTACCCCCAAAATTAAAATTTCGATTTCAAATTCAAGGGGCCACAACATCTGCCAAATTGATTGTGGTACATCAATTTTGGAGAAAATTGGCAGCACAGTTTAGACAGATGGACAGACAAGAAAGACGTTTTGCCATCATTTGATTTATCAGTATCAAGGACCTCCAAAACGTAGATTCTGGTGTGTTCTTCACGTGTGAGAAGATTTTTTTCTTCTAAATTAGTTAGCAACTGGATTTATCCATTTTTTCATTGCCACGGCCCTATTTCTACCGAAAATTTATTGTTTTTTCACTCAGCATTTCATAACTTTCTCGCTACTGCATCAGTGGTAGCAAGAAAATAAAAATCTGTAGATTATCATCAAGTATCAACAGCCACATTAACTATTAATAACACCACACAAGAAAAATTCTACTTCCCCTTATAAACACCTCACTACTGTCACTTTTCTTACCTTTTTTCTCAGTAGTTAATTTCATGGTGGTTTGTCTTACTATTATCCTTTCTTTGGCACATAAGATTTCAAATTGTACATTTCACATGCTGTATTGATGGTTGAAAAGGGATCCTCAAAATCTTGAGCAAGGAAAGCAGGAAAAGAAACAAATATAAAAGGGATGGAGTGACACCTCTACATGGGAAAACTGAGAACATGAACTATGATAACAAATTCGGTAAGAGTATGCAACTGCAATTTCGTTGATGTGATCTAACAGTGGCAGTATCAGGACCTACCAACTCCTGTCAAAATTGAGGACAGATGTTTAAGAATGCTAGTGTTGCCAGGTACAACTACAGGTGAGCCTCACCAACTCTGCGTGCTAAAAATTTGATGTGTTTATGGGAAATACAAATTTCTTGAGCAGAATGTAATTATAATGATATTCGCTGGAAAATCAGTGGGTACATGAATCACGAGTCTTTTCCACCAGACATACCTACTTGTGTCCCATCAACTCATGCCTAACTATTTAATCATATCAATAACACTAGCAGTCTGTTCCTGCAAGAAGGTGCAAGGATAGAGTGTGACACAGTAAATGTCTCCATCAGATTATACGGGAGTTGAAAGGACCTGGACAGTATCTTCAACACTGGCTTGACAGCTGGGTTCAGGCTGACCACTACTTGGACAAGATTCCTAAAGGGCAACTGCTCTAATTTATTTCCATGGTTTCCTCTCATCAATTCTAGGGGCACGCCAATCACTCTTCAGACTGATTTCAGGAGTTTCTTCTGGTCATTTCCAAGGGGATGCTGGTCAAGCTACAGACCAATTTCTGTAGTTGCTTTGATCAATTCCAGAGGCATGTCGCAGGCTGTGAGCGTGACTGTCTGACATTCTTTGTCATTTATTCCTCACTCCCATCCTTGGGTGAAATAATGGAATGATTCTTTATCTCTTGTTGATCAATGAAATCTGTTTCCTATGTGAGATTTGCTGCTTACTACAAACTACAAGTTCTCCAAATCACTGAACTTTCTCTAATGGTGGAAGTCAAAGTTCTATATCAGTAAAAATGAAGGAGTGGACTGGAGGGTCAATAGCTTAATATGAACCAGTGACTGATCAGTATAATCAAGAATATAATCCCATTGATTACTAAAAATATGAAGTTGACATAAATAGATTTTTGTAGAAAATGGTTAATTAAATTACATATTTCCTCCTTTTCTTTTATATTCATTGTTAGGATGTTTAGAAACTTAAATAAATTGTAACTAGGTATTTGCAATATTATTATTTCGTGCAAAAAAAATATTCTGCACAATACATGCTAAAGCAATGTTCTAACAAATTCTGAAGCAACACTCACCAATTTTTGTAACCAAAGCTGAACAATGAACATTAGAAACTCAGCTACTCAAAAGAGGAGCCACTCCAATAATTGGAAATTGGAAGTATTGTATTGTGTAAATTGAGAGTAAAATATTAATTAAAAAATTGGTTTACAGAAATATCTTTGGTCATTTGAGTTAAGATTATGCATGCTGTATATTTTAGAGAAAAATGTAAGGGGTCAATGAAGTAAATAATCCTTTTAAAAAAGTTCACGAAAGAAAAGGTTCGGGAATCCCTGATATAAACACTACTTGCTTAATGTGACCATGAAAACCTCAATGATTTTTTCCTCTTTACTTTCCCACATTCTACTTGTGTAGTATAAAAAATTGTAATGCATCAGGAAACCGATTTTTCCACAGAAAAAACTCCTTATGTAGGTCGCTGATACTTTAAAAAAAATTCTTGCTCCTCTATGTTGTAGATAACTTCCTCTAAATCCTCTTCCTCTTGGGGGTCTGAAGTCGCCCAGAGTCTCGGTAGTGTAGGCAATGCTAGTTAACCTACACCAGTTAGTGCCGAGAAGCCCTCCTGTAATGGGATCGCAACCGTATGGCCGTAATAGCCGCCTGTAATGGGTTTGCCGTTGCGTGGCCGACAAGTCCACTCTCTCACCTCCTCGCGGTGGCCCCTGGTAATGCATCTCGGGGCAACTCGAGGTGCAGCCAAGAGGCGAAAGGCGAGTCTCCTGCGCCTTAAAACGGGAGCATCTAGCTAAGGGAAGGAAATCCCTAACAGAAAAACCATCTCGGGGACTCCACGTCCCGGGAGAAGGGGTTTGGGGGTCTGCAGCCCACGACCCCGTCGTGCTCCTCGGAGCGACTGGCAGCGGACACTTTGGACGAAGCCTCGGACGCGGGAGCGCATGGTGGCGCGCCCCGTGAACAACAGGCCACCATATATGACGACCCTAGCTTGGAACGGTTCACGATTAGGATTCCCTTCGAGGTGAGTCGCTGCGCATATTGTGCCCAGAAACGGGGTGGAGGCTATATGCCCTCTGATCTGAATAACATGGTTCGGCATCACGATACTATCCATAGTGATGTCCCCCTAATCTTTCAATGCTCCAAATGCAGCAAGAAATATAAAGGTAAGCTCTCCGCTTTGAGTCATTTTCCTAAATGTCCGGGTCTGAAAACATCTAAATGAGATTTTATATGCGAGTTATGCTCCGCCAACTTTGCAACTAAATCAGGGCTCTCACATTTGCGCCATGCTCATCCAGACGCAGCTAATGAAGCTCGAGCTGCCAAGGCACAACGTAATGGTAGGACTGCTGTGCCTAGAGCAGGGAAAATCTCTTCGGATGATGTTATGAAAATGGCTGCATTGGAGAAAGAGCAACCGGAGGCGCCGAACAAGAATTTGGGTGCTCTGCTGGGTAAGACCGCCCGACAGGTGGGTGAGAAAAGAAGAGAGACTTCATATCGAAGATATTTACCAGCCATTGGAGATGTAGCTACTGTGATTGCTGAATCATCATTGTCCCCATCTGAAGGTCGGAGGTCTGATGATTCAGTTAGACCTTCTACTAGTGCTGCTGTTATCGCATCGCCTCCCAGGGTTATTAGCCCTCCGAAAACTCCAGTGAGCCAAATTCCTATGCTGATTTTTTCTTCTCTCCTGTATCGAAGGCCTAACCTCAAGACAAGAAGAAAGTCGGTGATCCCCTGTTCTGACACTCTTCCAAAGGGGACCGAAACGTATTTACAGGTAGAGATAAGCAATCAGCCTCGTGTTGATTCCCTTCCAAAGAGTCGGTCCACAGACAGTGACCCGCAGGAAGTTGCAAAGGTAGACATTGCCTCCCCAGTAGCAGATGGGCGATTCCCTAACGAGCAGGCCGCTACAGTTTCCGAAATGAATCAGGAGCTTTCGGGTGTGCCCGTCCTCTTTGATTCTGTTTTATGTATTATTGACACGGCCCGTTCCGACACCGCTGGTCGGTTAGGATGGGACCAAACTTTTATTGAGTCCCCGGCTGCTATGACGCCCGGAGACGCAATTACTGAAACTAGTCTTAACAGGGCCACACTAGATGCCACATCTAACTGGAAGGAAAACATTTGAACTTGGATAGGAACCTGGGATATTTCTCAAACTAATGTAGATCAAGACCTCGTTGAGATGGGAAATGAACTCGAAAGAAATATTCAATCCCAGGACCAACTGAACGAGACCCATGCCAGGTTGGTAGAGGTTTCGGGCGGCTCCTCTGTACCCACCACCACCAGGCCTAAAAAGCCCCGTAGGCATGGAGGCAAACGCGCTAGGAAGCGCTACTCTTATGCTAGGGCGCAGGATCTTTTCAAGAATGATCCAGCGCTTTTGGCAAAGTGCATTAGAATGGGCATTGACTGTACTAGTGTCGACCAACAGCCCCTTAACAGGGATGAGGTTAATGACTTGTACAAATCCATTTGGGGTAATACGCCCCCAATTCGGCTTTCCGAATTAAGAGAGGATGATACATTTCCGACACCTGAAATGGACCCAGACACAACTCTATACGCGGTGAAAGTTACCGAAATTAAATGTCGTCTGGCTGGGATGAAAAATGCCACAGCTCCAGGACCAGATAAGATAAGTTAGCAATATGTCTTAGGAGCAAAAATTGAAATATTGTCCCTATTGTACACCTAAATTTTATACACTGGTTTTGTGCCTTCTGGGTGGAAAGCAAATCGCACCATCCTTATACCAAAAGAGGGTAAGGATAATAAGTTTGTCACTATCGCCCCATCACAATTAATTCCCTACTGTGCAGAATCTTTTGGGGCATTATGGACAAACGCATTCGATCCGTGGTGAAATTCAATCCACGCAAAAAAAGGGTTTATTCCTGAACTGGCTGTTTCGCCAACGTTCAAATTCTTCACGAAGCAGTCAGTGACATGAAAGAAGTAGAGGGTGGTGTCGGCGCTGTGACAGACATATCACATTTGACACTTCCTCACGCGGCGATTCGGTGGGCTCTATCCAGGAAAGGGATCCCCGACGCCTTTACCAATTTGGTAATGGACTCTTACATCGATGTTTCCAATCATTCAGCACCCCTCGAAAGGCATTGAGGTGCCAATTCGTAAAGGAGTAAAACAGGGGGACCCCTTGTCCCCACTCCTTTTTAACCTCATTATGGAGTGCTTGCTTGAGAAATTGGATAACATGTCAGGATATCCGCTATTGGAAAGGAGTGTATCCGTATTAGCATTTGCTGATGATCTGGTGCTGTTAGCAAAAGATGCCCCACGATCTCAAGATTTGGTTGATATTGTGGTGGAATATCTTTGGGCCTCGGAATGACAGTCCTTCGCGAAGTGCTCATCATTGCAAATTACATTTGAACGACCCTGGTTCATTGAAGACCCTAGTCTGGAAAGGTTGGGGGAGAGAATTCCTCTGGTCAGTGATGATCATACCCTAACATACTTGGGAGTGAACTACTCCATCTGGAACGGCTTCCCATGTAAAGCATCCATACCGAATTTGATGGAAGCAGTGACGAGGCTACAGAAGGCGCATTTAAAGCCCACCCAGAAATTGGCATTACTTCACACCTACATAATGCCACATTACCTTTACCAATTAGTTTTATCGATATGTCAATGCTCAGGGAAGCGGACTGTCAAATCAGAGTGGCAGTCAAACAGTTCCTACACCTGCATATGAGTACTGCAGATGGCTTATTTTACTTGGCCAAAAGAGATGGAGGACTGGGATTGCTGCGGCTCGCCCAACACGTTCCTAGGGTAGCGCTGAACCTAGGGTTACGACTAGAAAAATTTGCAATCCCATTTGCAGATGGTTGAGCTCCTGTCCGAGTTTCTACCAACGGACATTCAAAACCGACAAAGCATTGAAACTTAACTGGCCCTATACCGAACAAGATTTAAGATCGTATAAGAAGATATGCGCCGATAACGAGGTAGCCGCCTGGGAGAAGCTGGGATACCAAGGGAGAGCGGTTAAGTAGCATATAAACGATCCGATTGGAAATGCCTTTTTCAAAGACTAAAATCTTCTGAAACCTGGTCTTTTTATCACTGCTCTCCAATTGAGATCAAATACCGCTGCCAACTCTACTCTTAGTAGAGGAAGGTCCAGAGAGGATGTATACTGCAGGAAGTGCAATACAGCGGTAGAAACTATGAATCACATCCTCGATCAGTGCATTTTTACGAAACCAGCTAGAATAAAGCGTCATGAGGAGATAAAGAACTTTATAGAGGGGAAGATGCTCCGGAAATCAGACACTGTGGTGTCCACGGAAGCCACTTTCTCCTTTGCCGAAGGGGTTAGACTCAACTCTGACCTGGTAATAAAAAGCCGGGAGGGGGTCCACGTGGTCGATGTGACTGTCCGCCACGAGGATGGGTCTAACCTTCTAAAAGCAGGGAAGGAAAAAGTGGTAAAGGACCAACCAGTCATTCTCCTGGCAGCCCTCTCATGGAGTGCCCAACGCCAGAATCCTGCCTGTGGTGGTTGGAACCTCTGGGACCTATGCCACGATCAACAGTCAGTGCCCTCAAGACGTTGGGGATTATGTCTCGGGGAGATTTACTGACTCGTTAATTGCACTCAGATGATCAAGATTTACACACAATTCGTAAATTACGATGGAGCAATTTAGCATTGCTGGCAGAAAATGAACTTCTTGGTCCCGTGGGGAAGTCTAGGGAACCCAGGGGATCCGACAATGCCTAGAATATACCTAGTTACCACGACTTTAAGAGGGAAGTGGATGCTATTTAATGTAACATATAGTTAGTTAATGCCTTATTTTACGTGGCGAGACTCGGGCCATCAGGCCCGCTCTTCCGTCTAACCACGCAAATTTCGCTACGCTCCTTTCACCACGTAGCGGAGAAAGGAGATATTATCTTGGGCGACGAAATAGGCGGATCTCTATTTTGCTCAGAGGCTTCTTTTAGGCTTGAGGATCTTTTACATACAGTAAATCTACTACATGGGACAACCGGCTTTACTTCCCCTCCGAAGGAAGGCGTACGAAGGATTTTTTCGCCCTTAAAAATCCACGGCTTCGATCGGGTTTGAACCCGCAAACTCGGGTACAACAGACCGTTATACCACCGAATCCGCAATATTATAGAAAATTGTGTAGTGATAATCCATGTTTTGTGGGTTCTGGGAAAGAAGAACTTAGTTTATAGCAAAATGTCTGTCTGTGAACAAGGCTAGCGGCTAAACCATGGGCACAATTTTCATCAAAATTGATGTTCCCTGATGCAGCCCCTGAAATTTGAAATGGATGTTTTGATTTTGGAGGGAACTTTACATGAACCCTTAATGACCTTTTCAATATTTTCTCAAAAATGACTAATTTTCTTTTTTAAATATTTCCTCTAATAGAGAAAAGAACATTAAAATATTGAGATCTGTTTTTTTAATTCTCTGAATTTTCAAAAATTGCAAACATTTTAAATTTTTTGGTGTCTTCTTACAGCTTGAAGATTGATTTCCTTCATAAAAAACTTTGTTCTTCAAAAATAATCTTTAAAAACGGTCATGTACAATTTTTTTCAAAATGAGTAATTTTGTGTGCAATAAAAGCAATTTTAAAAGTAAAATTTTCTCAAAAGTGGTTCCAAATTTTTCTTTAAATTTGTATCTCAGAAAATGCATAGTTAATGTTTAAAAATGATGAAAGTCTGATTTTTGTGGAAATTCTAAATTTTAACAACTTGCAAGTTACAAATAAAACACGGAAGTATGTGGCTCTTGCAACACCGTTAGTTTTGTTTTCTTAAGAATTTTAGTCTTTCCTAACATGGAATATTCAGACATTTTTGAAAGCACAAGAAACTAGAAGTTGCTGCAGAACTGATGAAGTATGTTATCAAGATATACTGCAAAAGATAAGATTAAACAGAAGTGGCATTATGTTTTAAAGGAGATTACAATAGTTTCTCAGGTATGCAAGGTCAAACATTATTAGATTTCCTAGTTAAAAAGTTAGGGAGAAGGGAAGAATTAGGGAATTTTCAACAGAGTACGTTAAATACCCTTACACTACAGATTATATGATTACTAAGCATGTAAGCAATAAAAAATAAAGAGAAAATACATGTGTGGTTCTTCAGCTATAAATGTACATGAGGGACAAATGTACCTCTTGATATCATTGGAAAAACCAACCTCTGTCCAATAGAGCGAATTTCTGAAAGTGAACATGGCAGAGACCCAGAAGAACAAAAGTCTTGCACAAGAGATGCTTCAGGAGGCATTGTGTTTGTGTCATCTGCTTCAGAAATAGTACTCTCAGTAGTCTCTCTTGCTCCCCTAAAATAAAAGGATTTCAATTGGTCATTGTCTTAACCAGATAATTTGTAATCACATTAACATATTCCAAACAGTGGAAAATATTACTGCGAGGTTAATCACCCTGGTGAAATATTAAATTTTGGAATATATCTTACGGGTCTGAAGAAGAGTCTGCTGATACTACACTGTCTCCTTCTAAAAAACTACTTGAGTAAGGAACAGGAGGATCATCCCAACCACCACCTGCCTTGCCTGGGATATGCACTGCAAACAATGTAAATTCAGCACTGCAAATTCAGAAACTATTACATACATATAGATTCTACTAGAAACAAAAAGTAAATTGCTTCTCATTACTTGCTCTTCCAAATGACATAAACAGTGAGGCAATGAGACTTATGTTTTATTAAATTATAATTTTAACAAATTAATGTTATTTTGATTTAGTTATTTAGAACTTCATACGTGAAATGCTTCTTATTTTCTAATAAATTTAAATCTGGAAATCAATAATATTAGATCTGATTTAATGTCAACCAAGAAGCAATGTTCTACTTTTCCCTTTAGTTAATTATAAACAGGTATCAATCATAAAGGTCACACCCAAATAACAATGAAACTGCACTTATCCATGATTCACAGGTGTAATTTCCAAGGAACATTGATACAAACTTGAGCACTGTTAAACGTTCATGGCATTAATCTGCGGGTACGTAGACTGAGGACAGATTAATGTAATTTTAAAGTTAAAAATACACAAAAAGTATTAATTACTTAGAAATAAATAATGACTATAATGAAAACATAGTAAAATCAGTAAGTAGTAATTATTAGGAAAAATGAAAAATCATTACTGAAAATTGACCTAAAGATACAGGGAAATGGCATAAATTAATAAAAAACAAAAATAAAAACTATTTTTTTATAATCAGAAACTAATGATCAGTATAAGCTCACAAGTAGGCAATGTCTATGATGCACAAGTTCTAAGAATCAGAAGCTGATAGGTCATCAACATTCAGATCCAGTTAATAACAAAATAAGGGTAACGTAAAAAATAATACTGGTTACAACCAGTTATTACAAATAAGGTTGTCGGAACTTTGGAGGTCATTTTAAACATTATTAACAATTATTGATTTGATCTAGTGAATAGAATCATTTAATACTGTTCTTGATATAAATAGATATTTATTTCTCTCCGACGGTCTTACTCCTTGCTTGTAGAATGACAAGGCACAAATGACATTCATCGTACAGTAGTGAACATTATCTGAAACCATGATGATACACCATGTCATCATTATGTTACTGTAAACCTTGAAAGAAGTTCATCCATGATTTCACCATAGTGGGACTCGCTCATTTTCTATTAGTCTTAAGAGAAAATGGCATTTATTATGACTTCCTAGACCTAGTCTTTTTGTCTATATCTATTTGTCCATATATGCAGGTCATCATCCAATTGTGTGGAACTGATGAATTATTTACTATTGGAATTTTGTTCCAAAATGCCAATCTAACTGACGCCACATCAAAAATCTTATCTTCAAAAATTCAAGTCCTATGTTAGAGACCTATTTATTCACAGCAATGAACTATGTAAATATTTTAAGACTTGCCTCAAACCCTTCAAATAAAAAAATGAATGAAAGTTACCTCTTTTCTTCACAGGTGTTTTTTGTGGTTGAGAAGGAAGTTTTAAAGTTGGAGAAGGAAGCACTAAATTCACAGGTATAGGTTCGTAGTTTCCTGGATCATTGGACAATGCCTCTTGTATAATACGGTTAGTCTCATCAGGCGTTGTGGCCCAGCTTTCAATAGTATGCAGAATTTTATCTGTAATGGAAACTAAAAGACAAAATTACATGAGGTGATAATTTTTGTAAATATTAGCCATATACATTAATCATTAAAGTCAAAACACAACCAAAATTTATGAATAAAAATTTGGATCCTTGGAAAGGTAGATATGTATTAACATAATTCAAACAAATAAAATCAAGTAATTATTCCAATTCAGATGTCCAAAGCTGCACCTAATTAAGTATCTGCAAAATACATTATCTATTTGCTTTCACTTGCTGAGAAGCTTTTCTTGACCAAAGGAAATGGTAGAAATGCTAAATATTTTACGATACATAACATGTAGAAAATTATAATAAATCTTACTTTCTTTCTGCAAAGGGCTGCTGCCAAATCCCTCATATTTTCCACTTGCTGCTTTTGAACTTCCTAATCCTCCTAATTTAGGTGTGTTTGACGATATAGCTTGTTTTGACTGAGGATTCTCATCAGCAGCCATGAGTTGTGCATCAAAAAGGAGTTTTAACAAATCCTTAGAAAAATGACATAAAATTGGAGAAATAATTGAAATTGAGTGAAACAAAGAAATATTAGCAGTAATCACTATTTCAGGTAACAGTACCTGAGAATGTTTGCGTACAGCTTCTGCAGCAGATGTACCAGTAAGGGGATTAGGAGCTTCGTGATATGAAGTTGCCATTTTGATAGAGCCATCCCTTTTCCGCAAATAATATCGAAAATGTCTTGGTGCATTATTAACTAAATGCGTCATAATTTTTAAAACCTTAAAAGAATACACTTTCTAAATTCATGATTTTTACAAACATAACTTTGAATATGCATTGATTTGACATTTTACATTTTTTGACATTTCAATTATTGATCCATTTCTCAAATGTCAGGTCATGGTCTTATCCCACCTTCATTTTGACTGCTGCAGAAGGTCTGTCAAGCCTCTGAGTTAGATAATCCACAAGCAACTGACAGTTTGGCTCCGGCTGCAGTGTGATCTCTTAATTTTGCTAAGGTTCATAAACAAGCAGGGTTAGAGTAAAGAAGCAAACACTCAGTGGCGATAAGAAAATTAAGAGTAGTTTATATACAAATATTTTATTGTCGAGTCGTTGACAGCTGAAGAAAAGGATACTTTCGATTTCTTGAAAGAGATAACCTGGTACTGGTTCTGAATTGTCAGCTGTGGCACGTGTCAACGTGGGAAGCTGAAAAAAATAGATGGCAAAGACACTATTTTTCTGCTTTATTTACAAATTTAATTTATATTTTTGTAATATTATTAGTGATAAACAAAAGCTTTGAAGCCATTGAAACTGTATCAGTGCAGTAGTGTTGTACCACGTCAAAAACAATCCATTGTCATCATAATATTATATTTCACTCACATAATTAACAAAAGACACCTTATCCATTATATCTGAAACTGGATTTTTTCTTGTTGCTTCCATTTGAATGCGAAACTGTAAGTTGCAGAATATTTACGATAATTTTCAACCACTCGAGGCACTATTTTGATTTATTTACATCGTCGAACTGCCCTCTGTAGTGAAAATTTTCAGATGTTGACAGTGAAGTGAAGTAGGCCAGTTTCTCCCGAAGAATGGTGTACAAGACAAATAAATTGTTATGGCTGTGGAGCCAAGAATTTCGCAACAAAAACAGTATGATTATCTATTAAAATTTTTACTAGTGGGTGATAGCGACGTTGGTAAGCAAGAAATTCTCAGCGGTTTAGAAGATGGCTCTTCCGAGTCGCCGTTCTGCAGTGGGAGTGGTGCGTCCTATTAGAGCGTCCTATGCCGTCACTTGATATGTTTATTAAATTGCAGTTACCGATGAGTGTGGAGTATTTATTACGTGTGGATTTATTTTCAGCGTACAAGACAACTACTATTCTTTTGGATGGCAAACGGGTAAAACTTCAATTATGGGACACTTCAGGACAAGGTCGATTTTGCACCATAATAAGATCTTATTCAAGAGGTGCCCAAGGTATTTTACTTGTATATGACATCACAAATAAATGGTCATTTGATGGCATTGACCGATGGTTGAAGGAAGTTGAAGAGGTTGGTAAACAAATTATAAATAGGTGTCAACTTGATTTGAAGCCAAATTAGTATTTTATTATATCATATTGTTGTGTTGCTTGAATAGCATGCACCAGGTGTGCCAAAAGTTCTGGTTGGCAATCGACTTCATCTAGCTTTCAAACGTCAAGTTGGTGCTAGGGAAGCAGAGGCTTATGCAGCTAAGAACAGAATGGCATTTTTTGAAGTGAGTCAGTTATGTGATTTTAATATTCGTGAAAGCTTCAGTGAGCTCTCTCGCATGGCATTGCATCGCAATGGAATGGAAAGACTGTGGCGCTCTAATAAAGGTGAGTTCTATGCTTCTTGTGTTGTTAGAAGAAATGAACAGCCCTTAAAAAATTACTATGAAACGTAGTTGTTAAAGAAATAACATTTTTTAAATCAAAGGTTTAGAATTTTGTTAAAAAATAGAAGTCTGTAGTAATAGAATTATGTTTCAATCAAAAAATTTCAGGATAAGACAAAATATTAATTACTTTGCTTTTAACTTCTTCTAATAACAATAGTTTTCTTTAAATATATTTTAAATTATTGTGATTTAGTTGGTATTAATTTTTAATATATTACATTTACTGTTCATCTTTCAGCTTGTAAACACACAAATATAGTGTTTTGATCAGCTTTCATGTTGTAAATTTACCCCTATTGCTCTCTGACATTTATCACGTTTATTTTAAATTTCCCCTAGCTTATAATTTTTTTTCAAGATAAATAGTTTCATAAAATCCTTTTTTAGTATTTATTAGCAGTTTAGTTAATTTTTAGTATTATTTAGACATTTTTAAAAGAGAGGTGTTAAAAATAGTCATTTTATATTACATTAACATTATATTCCAGGATTACACTAACATTTTATTCATTTTTCTTTATATTATTTTTACATTTATATAAGTATTTATCTTTCCACGAATAAACTGCAAACAATTTGGACACAATTGAGCCTGGGTGTTTTACAAAGATCTACGTCACAAAGGGATTGGAATAGTAAATTAAAAATGCACTGATTTTTTAATGTTTAGAGATTATTGCATTAACTGTTATCATTTTTCTTAATTTCATTGCGCAATTTTATAATATTATTTCAGTTATTGTTGAATTCAAATCTAATGTTAATATAAACTTCAAAAGTCAAAATTTCTTTGAAAGAACTTCTTATGTAAATGTTGATGCTCCTCAAGGTATTATGCTGTTATTTATGGCATTATTGTATTATGCTGTTATTGATGCTCCTCAAGGTATTATGTTTATGAGGACAAATCTGGGTAATAAGCAGGAAATTCAAATTCACCCCAAAAATACCAACGTGTAGTTTTATGTAAATTAATTAAAATAAAGGTAGAAAGTAATAATCTGTATTTATGACTTGCTGAACTAAATTAAGTTATAATAAAATCATTATATTGTATATTTATCAAAATTATGCCAAAGACTTGCAAATTTTACAAATTGTTTCGATAGCCATAGTTTGTAATACTTCAGAATTTCAGTTGCAAGAGAACCCCTTAAGAGTTATCTGAGGAACTAGATTTTTCTCTTGTAGGCAACAATTCATAGACGTAGGAATTGTTCATCTTCACGTAAGGCAATGTTATGTTTTTACTGCTTTCGATTTGGCATATGTCAAGGTTTTTGGTTATTGACATAAACTTCTTTTGGAGCCATCACAATTGGGGGGATCTGCATATTGTGACATTGTCATCTATGCAAATGTGTTCACCAGAGCTGCTCACCAGTCAGTCACCAGTGTTCACATCATAATGGTGAGAAACATACTATAAGGTACTTAATGATGATGAGCATTACATCTCGCCCACTATTGCATCGCTCATTCTGCACCCACTTGCCTGAACTTGATCACTGTTGATGAAGATCTGATTGGAACAAGCCCTTGTTGAAGACTGCGTTCCTTAACATCTTCCACAAAACCACTGGAAAGGTGGGAACAGATTTTCGGCTTTTACAGATGAGCTGGATTATTTACAAAAGGGTATTTCTGTTAATGGGAATCTCTTCTTATGCTGCCTTTATCCAAGGTGCCTTTATCGAAGCTTGAGAGTAAATTCAGTGAGAAACCTGGTTCATAAACTGGGAAAATTTTTTCTTTCGATATTTGACTCTCCATAAGAAAAACATTCTCTGGAACCAGTATTATCTTCTGAATATGGGAAACTTATAAACAGTCTTTTACACATGGGAAAAAAAAGTGCCCATGATGTAAACAGGAACTCTGGACACCCCATTTGGTCTCCTATAAGTGGTTTCTCTGATTTCAGGGTTGAGGGTTGTTGGTCAAGGGGGGATTGTGGGTCAAGTTTGAATTGTGCAGGGTTCAAGGACAATTTGGATTGTTGGCATCTTTACTACTTTTTGTTTGTTTTCTAAATTGCAATTACAGTTCCAACTTTTAGCAGCAACATCTCTTAAGAACCAAGATTTCATGGAACTAATGTTAATGTCTAAGACTGATATTGTGAATTCCTTTTAATTCACTGATTAATGACTACAGTGCTAATCCTCTCAAGCTTGTATTAGTCAACTGAAAAGTTTAAGCAGTTGATATTAATGAGCTCAGACGACCAATGTCAGCTACAATTTTTGGTTATTTGGATTGTGTTTTGAAAATCAATGGGACATTCTGTTGAGCAACAGACATACTGTGATCTAGTAGAAACTCAATAATTTAAAAAAATATTTGAACTTCTGGCTGTAATGAATAACTTATCAGTAGAATCAGCTACTTGATAATAGATTTGGTATGAAAAATGATTTTTAGTATTAGAACACAAAACAACTCTTTTTAAAGAAACCACAATTTGAATTCATGCACTTGCAATGAAGGTAAGAAATGGTTTAATAATGCTTCATAATTCATCATAAACTTTTCCAAATTTATTGTAGTTTCACTAGTTTTTATTTACATTGCAGAAAATTTAAGTTGGATCCGAAAATGCATTTGAACATCAAAAGATGGAAGTGGGTAAAATAATGCACCTCCATGTTAAAGAAAAGCTTTCACAGTAGAAAGAGCGTGTAGAACCTTAATAAAGAGCTCGGGTAGACATTGGGAACATCCTCTGTCACAATGCACATTGGTATTTGGGAACCCAGCCTTCAAATATGGATGTGTATGGATTGCTTAAACACTTCTTAGTGGACAGAGAATGTTACAGTCCTGCCCAATTATTATCTAATAAATTTAAAACTGATATAATTTTTATTTTCCTTTCAAAGTAGGCAAGAGAGGAGCGTTGTTTGAACAATACAATATTATTGCTAACTGAATCACATTATTGAGTACAATAAATTATAATTCGAAAAAAATGTGAAGAAAATTATGGTTGGACCTCCAATTATAAAAGAAAATTGGAAGTTACTCGTTTTGTATGCCATAATTGCTATTTTGTCACTGCACTACTTCGTTATGCCAAAGCAATTTGTTTTGTCCCAATGGTCTTATCAGCTGTGTTTTTAATAATAATATTTAAACTAAATTAATTTGTCTCCGTATTTTTCCTCCATTTCTTCGACTCTATCCGAATTCATTTCGTCGCACATCGCACTGCCATTGTTGGAGTTATTTGGATGGTCCACCCCTCCCGCATTTGTCATTTGAATTTCTCCCTTTCTGCCGTTAATCATGGTTTCACGAAAGATTGAACATCAGAAAGAACAAAGAGTTTAGCACATGCTGACTGAATATTAAGAAAAGGTGATAGTTTGCTTTCATTCCCCATTAAATAGATTGAACGACAATAACCCACCTCTCATCCGTCAAAGGATATCGTTCGAGACCTACCTAGGCATACCTAAACCTTAGCGAGTTTAGATTAACTGTAACAATGGAAGAAACATGTCATTAACCTGTCAGAAAATTAACCCAGTTTACAACAGTTTTGTTTTTTCTTCAGAATACCATTTCCGCAATTTTAACTCAAGATATGGACGATAGCTTGAAACGAGGGCAATAGAGAGAATCTCTTGAATAAGGCAACCCTCTCTCTCCGTCAAGAGCGCGGGTTGCTATCTACAGTGGACGTGGTTTTGTATAGTGGCTTCCATAAGCGTGCGCACGGAGTGGTGTGGGGGTTCTAGGAATTTTGAAAGGGGCACCGAAACCTTATGTAATAAAACATTGTATTTCCTTTATTTTGTTCAATCCCTGTGTTTCTTCTTTTTTAACCGACAATTTGGAAAACATTTTCATAACATTTGGGAAAGATATTCTCTCTTTCTCTCCCTCTCCCTCCCTCTCCCTCTCTCTCTCCCTCTCTCTCTCCCTCTCTCTCTCCCTCTCTCTCTCCCTCTCTCCCCTCTCTCTCCCCCCCTCCCCCCCCCCTCTCTCCCTCTCTCTCTCTCTCTCTCTCTCTCTCTCTCTCTCTCCTCTCTCTCGCACGCGTGTGAACACATTGTTTTTTATAATACTTTCTCGTGTACTACTTGCGTTATTCAAAAGAAGTTTTGCTGCTGAGGAAAGCACGTTTTTTCGTTTCTAGAGATACCGAAAAGAAGACTTTTCTTGCTCTGCTCTGTTCTGTTCTACTCTGCTCTTCTGTAGTTTATTTCTCGAGTAATTTGTGATGTTAGTTTCCAGGTGTTAAGGGCCCTTGATACTGAAAAAATGGCGTTCGTTATTCTGTCAGTCTGTGAACAACACAGCCGTTTGCACCGTGCCAAGAAGATCCATCAAACGAGATATTCCCTAATCGATTTGGTTTTGCGGTCCCTTCGATTTGAACAGGATATTTTAGTTTTAACGGTGCTTTTCACGAAGTGCTAAGATTTTCAATTTTTTTTTTTCACAGATATTAGATATTTAGATATTTATTTAGTCATAAAACAGTAAAAAAAACTGTATGTGATGTATGGGGGAGAAAATCATCTGCGCACGCTTTCTTGAGTTTCAGAATCACTTCCTAACAATTTAATAGTTCAAAGATGAAAAAATGAATAATAATAATAATAATAATAATAATAATAATAACAATAATAATAATAATAATAATAATAACAATAATAATACAATTTAAAAAAGCACAAGATCACAAGATTCACTTTTCAGAAACTAGACATTTTCGTTCCCGAGTTATAGAAAACTTATTTATAACGGTAAACGAGCTGTAGGTTTGACTTTTCTGTATTGCTAACAAAATAGTAACTTCCCCTAATCTCTATTACCACCACAAGCAAAGAAAGAGCTCAAAAAAAGTGTGCATAGTGAAGCTACATTTACGTCCAGAAGCAAATCAAGGGGCCAGCTCAGCATTTGCTCAATGGATCAGGGAAACTGGACAAAATACCTGATCGAGATGGGGGTCGTTGACCCGGAAGCTGAAGTACTTGTTACAGGCATGTTAGGTCTTTTTTTAATTATACAATACAAATTAAAACTAATTCATTATACTATATCATTGTTTCGTTAAAATCATTATTTTTCTTTTTGATAATCGATTTAGTCTCTAATTGTATGGAAACAGTTTTGCAGCAGAAAAGATTTTACTTTTAACTTAAATTTGTGTACCGATTTTAATTGTTTAATGTCATCCAGCAATGTGTTGTAAAGTAACGTATATGTATTGTATGTGGATTTCTTGTAGTGAGCTGTTAATACTGACACTTGATGAACATGATTTCTACGACGTGTGTTGTAATTATAAATATCAGTATTACATGAAAATGTGTTCCCATCGTTAAGTAAGTCACTTTTGTCAAATATTACAGATTCGTAAATAAATTGGCAAGGCACTGGTAAGATTCCAAGGTCAATGAAAAGATGGTTGCAGAGATCACGTGGATGGCATTTTTTCGATATTCTGATAATCTTCTTTTGCAATGTAAATGTCTGGTACTAAAGGATGAGCTTCCCCAGAATATTATGCCATATCAGGTGGGAATGTACATTTGCAAAATGCAACGAGCTGCATGAAGGCTGACAGAATTTGGAAGAATTCTGAATGCGTAACATAACGAACTTAATTTAGGGTTTAATTCTGTTATATGTACATTCCATTTGAGGTTTGACTTAATTCAGAGACCTAGAAATGTTACCTTAACATCAGCTAATTGCATATTGTTCATTTTCAATGGAGCATGCGATTGCCGATTTGAAATGCAAAAATGCATTGAAACAGTTTTTCCTTTGTTAACTATGAATTTGTTATTACAAAACCAATTTGATAACAATTTGATTACAAAATCAATTTTTCTTTAAACGTTTTGCTCGAAGACCTGTTGGATTTTAACTGAAATGACTGAATTTTCGAAAATAAAGATGTAAATTTTGTTCAGTCACTTCCAGTTTCCATTTTCAATTCCATTTCTGAGGAATGTGTTATTTTCTTAATGAAATCAAAATTAGATCTTTAAATGATATCATGTACAATTTTTTCAAAATATCAGTATCTTCTCGCAATTTTTAGTAAATAAAGACAAGTTTTTTAAAAAATCGTAAACAAGATTTTCTGAAAAATGACTGCTTTTTTTTCTTGAAATATTTTGCTCAATTAGAGTAAGGTTTGCTTAATACTATTGCGTATGTCCTCTTTTAATTATACATTCTGGTGTTTTTATTTTTTTGTTCGTTTTATTAATTATAGTAATGGCGGGTCATACCAAATGGCACTATTTAAAACAGTTTTAATGAAAAGACGGAAAAAGTTTTGTTGATTTTAATCAGTTATTTTCCCCAAAAATTTATTTGGCTTAAATCGTTTCTTCTGTAAGTCAGAGGTGTTTCAGATTTCCTTGAATCACAATTAGGGAAAATTAATGTTAAATGGTGTAGAAATCGGAAGAAGTTATGGAAATTTATTTTCTAAATTTGTCATCTTGGATAACACGAGAAAATATATTATCTTGTAATCATGAAGACTGTGACTGTTACATCAGTCGTGGTAGTATTTTGTTGTTTAATGTTGTGTTGTAACTTTTTTCTCAGACACTGTTGTATTCCAGGAACTGGGATTGCTTGTCGCTACGCGATACTACAGGCAGTATTCCAAATTTCATCTTACTGCTCTCCCAAAAAATGCTAATGACAATTTTGAAGTCTTATCAATCAATGTATATGAAATTAATGAGCGCTCTTATAATAATCATCATTTTGATATCAAGGAGCTCTCTTTCCGGCATGTGGTGTTCTCCCAAACAGTTCACAATTCACGTCCTTCTTTTACTTTTTTGCCGCTAATTCCTACGCTTTTACATAGGACCTCCAGGTTGTCTTCGCTCAGCAACAAGCTACATACACTCTGGCAACAAGCCAATCTCTTACACCGCACAGCGTGGCGACTGGAGAATATCAATTTTCTGTCGTCATTTGAAACATGCTATAACTTAATTGTATGCATTTTTCATTTTATTGAAAGTATTTTAGTTCAGTCAGTTCTTCACGGTATTGAGTGCATTATTTATTACGTTTGGGAAATTTATTTTCATTTGTTGATTCAAAATGTGCATTTTGTGTCCTTGTGTAAAGTTGGCCATTCCGGAAGGAAGTCCCTTTCTGTCTCTTACGGTGTATGCATCTCCAACCGTTAAGGCTCCACCGAATCTCGTCACTACATCAATGACAGTCTGCGAGCGTTGTTGTGAATACGAGTATGTGTATGGAAGATATTTCATTATTGCTATAAATGTCAGGGTAGTGAAATTTTCGAAATAAAATAATTTTATTTATGTAAAACCAGTCCAAACAATAGTGCTTTTTGCGAAATGCTGGACTGCGATCATCGTGTCCTTTTTTTATTCTCGTATTTGACGGGTTTGAGAGGGATTACCAATCCATTGTATTATTTAGAGCTAGGGTGAATTGAGTGTTAGGTCCGAGCAATAATATTTTTGCTGCTGTTTTGTTTGGGTTTAACGGGGTTTTGAATTTGACTGCCCACCTGTCGAGTAAAGTGACTAGAACTGGATTCTTAAATCAGTAAGTGCTGTAGCTGAAGAGAATATGGCCGCAACATAGAGGTTGATCAGTGTGGGTGACTAGGGAGACTTGAGTAAGTCCGATGTTTATTTTTATTAGAGTGGATTATTGATTTTAAGTAGTCTTGTGTGGAATTTTTGTATAATAGAGCCTGGTACTAAGTTCGCTCGAAAACCTCCGTGGTCGGAGTAAAGATACAGCAGCTCTATGTTTGTTTTTTTTTTAGTGGAATATAATATGCTCAGAAATTCTTAATTATTGATATTGAATTCCTTTCCGTGAATCCAAACTACTCTAGAAATAGCATTGATTGCAGAAAGATTTTTTAGGCTTTTTAATTGTTTCGAAATATTTAATATTTTGAAAAGAATTGTTAATAGGCTGAATACTAGCTGTCAGTGTTGGCTGTTTGGCGGGTCACGTAAACTCATTAAACGAAAGTGTGTATTATTAATATGGCTCGTGTCTTGGCAACCATATTACCTGCGAGCCCTACCTTGGTATTGTTTTACATAGAAAAGAAGCATTAGAGTAACTATTCCAGTATTGGGCTCTGCCTCAATAGTGGACACTTCAAGAACAAAATTTGAAAAATAAGAATTCGTGTCTTCCATTGCTTCCGATTTGCAGAACGTATAGTTTATACCTTCTATACTCCGATTAAGACGTAGGAGGAATTGACTTTTGATAAACTGGGACACGGTTACCCAATTGGGATTATCAATATGAAAACTTGGAAGTTGTAACAAAGATCCCGACTGGATAACCGCGTCCAGCTATCAATTCGCCCTACGTTTTCATCGAAATACAGTATTCACGAAAATAATTTATTTGGCTTGTCCTCATTTTATATATGTACTGGCAATATATCACGCATATAATACTGCCACTATTTCACGCCTGTTTCACATGTGGAGAGAGCACCATTGTCGAGCAGTGGAGAATCCTAGGGGGAGCCACAGGAGCCATATCCCCCCACCAAGCCAACATGTTTGTAATTTTACTCAATTTCTTCAAAATAATTACCATTGGTAGATCAGGAAGCAGAGTTTTATTGTTTGTTCTATTCTCAACGCGTTTACTGTAATCATTTCTAATTTGAACGTGTTTATTTCAGTATTTTTTATCGAATTAAATTACGGCACAAATGGTCGTTGTTCCTTAATTGTAAAGAAAATCGCATGGCAATTATTTCTACGTAGTAAGATTCTCCAGGTTTTTTTTGGAATGTATACGCTGAGAGCCCATCCGGTTAATCCAATTCAATGATGCCTCATTTTCCATGGCGAGGCCCAGGTCATGAGGCCTGCTCTTCCGCGTCACCACGCAAATTCCGCTTCGCCAATTTCACCGTCTGGCAGACAAAGGAGTTACCACTCGGGAGACGAAACAGGCGATTTCAATTTTTCTCAAAGGTTTCATTTAGGCTTGAGGATCTTTTACATGCATCAAATCTACAGCATGGGACAGCCGGCTTTACCTCCGTCCTCCGAAGGAAGGCGTACGAAATACTTTTTCGCCCTTAGAAATTCATGGCTTCGATCGGGTTTGAACTCGCGAACTTGGGTATTGTGAGCTTTTGCCCTGTCCAACTTGGGCTGGCTGCTTGCCCGGCTGCCAGTGGTAGTGAGAACTCACCTGCGTAGCCACTTATAGTATCTGGCAGAGGATTCGGGAGACATGCATGACTGGATTCTGGTTTTCTATCATTAAATGATCTGATTATATAAGAATTATGGCTTTAATTATACTAGTCCCCGCCCAAAACAAACACATATGCCCCATACATCATTTTCAGTGTTAAATCACAATTGACGCCTACTGCGCTCTTAGTATCTACTTCTCTCTCGTAACTCTCTCTCTCTCTCTCTCTCTCTCTCTCTCTCTCTCTCTCTCTCTCTACCGTCTTTATCTCCACCTTTTATATGTTTGTGGGCGGTTGCCCCATTTGGCGATCTCACCCGAAATGCTCCGTGACCGGTGCTGGTAGGTGGTGGTCTCCGGTGGCAGCGGTGGTCTCCGGTCGCAGTCAGCTCCAGTCGACGCCGGGTCTCCCTCGTTACTCGCTGAAGTGGCAGCGTGGCGAGAGCGATGCCTCAGGGAAGGCTCCGTCCGTTTTCCGTTGCTTCTGGCGCCCGCACTTGTGGGGTGGACACGCTTGCGTGCGTACACGCGTGTACGTTCACGCTTGTAACTGTCTTCGGCGGCTAACGCTTCCGCGCGAGACACTGATCGCGGCACTCGGCAGCCATACGGCGACGCGACACTTAGAGAAGCCGAACTAGAAGCGAGGAAGTTCCGTCTATGAAGAAACTCGCTCAGAAATAGGAGAAGCTCGCTCACCGAAGAATTTTTAAATAAGCGCGGAAGCTCCTATCTCCCTATTTATGGCACGCGCCATTCCCCCTCCCGTCATGATGATGCGGTGGCTCCCCGCCAATCACGCATCGGGTTGTGCGTCACGTGACTTGTCTCATCTGGCCCATGAACCGTCACGTGGCGCCCCCTTTCAGCTAACCTACCAACCGCCCTGTGACGTAGGCCTTCGCGCCCTTTCACTCGACGAGACGCGCCCTTCCCATGACGTCAGGGGTTTTTCCTTGGTGTGGGTTCGACAAGCAGTTGGGAATTTCCGCCTCTTTGTTCGACTTCCTGTGGCCGAGAGGCTTATGGCCGAAAATAGCTTGTGGTGTTCTGTGCAGCTACAGTATAACAGTCCGATAGGCTAACCGTTACACCACCAAAGCCATGGTTGACACAGCGCCGCCCCGGGGGCGGAGGCGTTGGTAGAAGATAAATCCGGGTTGGCGTTTTGTCCATATTGGATCTTGTTCCAATCCCCGTCCAGGTTTGAGGTCTCAGGTTGAAGGGCTCAGTAGAACAAGGGGATATCCCATAGTGACCTAGTTATCAGATTTTGGGGGTTTTACTGCAACTGTCATAATATAACTCAGGTCACTTTTAAATACTGTGCACGTGCATGTAAGTTCATTTTGAATTGAATATTTCTGTATATAGTCCTTATTGGACTTCAACAACATATTACACTACAAAAATAATATTTGAAGTTTTATTTAATGCTAACAACTCAATTGCACAAAACTGTGGATTAGGCCCTTGTTATTGAGTCCTTCAATTCTGGGTACCCCAGTAACTTGGACTTTCGGCCTGCCCAATAGCCGGTGAAAGACCCTGGGCAGGGCCGTCCCTCTTAGCAGGGGCTTCTAGCTCTGAGGCTAGTCAGCATGAAAATACCTGTTACCCCAGATCTGGGTTGGGCGGAGGCCCTACTCGTTAGTCCCCGTTAATTCGGAGACTGTAATAAGAACTGGGGAATCGACTTTCTGGGGTCAACTGGGGCCGAAGAGAAAAGTCCCGGGGCATTGAAGGCTCTCCGTCTCTACACGTACTCCGCGTGCTATCAACGTGCATAACACCGGGAACAAGCTGACATTGGATATTTCGGGTTCCGATTGGACTTTGGTGGTGACGGGCTGACAAGGCTCTCCAACTCGACCCCATCCTATGCGGGGCAAGTCACCCTTTCACTGCACCGTCGTGGCACTAACGACCTGAGTTTCACCAGGAACAAAGTTCCAGGCGGTAGCTCCGTTTCCGCCGAGGGTGTTCCACCATCCCCCCTGGGCCATCAGAGCATCAACTGATGTCACTTGCCCCGAGTTCGAGCCCCGACGGTGGCAGGATTTTCAACACTAGCTATAGAGCTGGGTCGTGTTCAGTCGCTGTCTGGAGGAGAATTCTAGCGGCCGGCTACTCTTTTCGGTAGTTTTCCATGGTTTCTCCGATCAATACCAGGCGAATGCCAGAATAGTTCCCTAACAAACGGCCCATGGACCGCGTGCGATATTTCCTTCCTCTTCCTTGTCCTATCCTCACCCCCTTTCTTACACACACACACACACACACACACACACACACACTGCACTACCACGCATGTCGGGAGTCCAGATGGGAGCTTAGAGCTTGTTCCGGATGGGCGATTCCCCGCTGGTATGATACCTGGCTGGGAAAAAAGTTAGCGGACGGTAGGTTGGCGCCGGGTCTCACTATCCAGCTGGGGACCGCCACCTCCCGAGGAAAAAACATGCACTACACTTACCGGGCTAATGACCGCAGTTGCGCTCAGAATCACTAATCAATCAATTACACCAGATGGCAAGACCTCTCCTCTGCGTTGATGAACCGCCTTCGTCTATTCTTCGTTCGCCCTTAGAAAAAAGCTGATGTAAACAATCCCGAGGTATTCATCCGCCTTGCTCCGATTCTCAATCTCCCACTCCGCATGCACTATTTTCGGCCACGCGCGCTCAGTATAGTCCGTGGTCGCTCATGAAGAGAACCCGACAACTGCAGATCACCAGACGAATATTAACATTTGTAATAGTTCCGCAAACGCATGTTTACAAACATTAACAGAAACTACGTAATTGTAAAACTAATTAAATCATCCTTAACATTCAGTTTGCAAAGTTAAATTTTAAAAAAATCTTTACGATAATGAAGTGAACAAGTGAATGTCAATATCCAATTTACATTATTTCGACTGTATTAATTAATATTCACCCTTCTCATGCAAACAATTTACTTACGATCACTCTGCTTCAGGAAAAGGTTAAATTCCTTCCATTCTGAAGCAGATGATTCGATGTTGGAAGAGGAACCTTCGGTGATGACTATCTTGTTCACGACTGTCACTGAAGCCATTTACCTCCCACATTCTCTGTTCCTCTTCAATAGTATGCCCTACACCAGCGTTCTGGTGTCACTTTAGAAATACCTTGCTCGAGAAGTGCTGAAAAGCGTTAAAATGTATTTAAAACGTTCAACACCACACTTTTTAACCACTCTGTAATAGTTTTACCACTATAGTGTTTCACTACGGAAGGACCTGCACCGCTCTCCGACATCTTCAAGCGAACGTTTCGAACTGCTTGACAAAAATGTCTTAACTGATCTGCTTCGCTTCGCATGAGTACACCGCCTCCCACCGTGCGTGACCGAACCTGCGTCTGTCATCAGTTTTTACGAAATCAACAGCTCCAGTTACTTCTATGCGTGCGTGGGGTACAGTTTGCCTCTTGACTCTCCGGATTCATTTTTTCCGCTAGAGCTAATACCAAGCAGGCGCTGGACACATAACTGTCACCGACATCGGTATCTCCTCTTCCGGTAGGGCAGGCGGGGGAAGAATAGTCTTCTTAGTTTCGAGTCGGAGTTATAGATTGTAAGTTTCGTCTGGAATTTTAACATTGTGAGAGATATGAATCACTACATCGAAAACGATTTTCTTCTACACATGAATACGCCTGAGGTTGTAATGCGTCAACTAACCAATGACAAGCATCTCAAAGCAGGTGCTATTGTTTACATCCACTTTTTTCTTCGGGTGAACGGAGAATAGCTATATGCCCAAGGTCCCTCAACAACGCATCTACGTCGGAAATCAGGCTTCCGTCTTCACTTATGTGCCAGACCTCGCGCTTGGAGCGATGGGGCTGCGTGCAGAAACCATGTGCCATACGTTGTATGTGGAACGCGCTAACGACGCGAGTAGCCGTGGCCTTGGTCGACGGTCTATAGCCACACCGTCTTCTCCTTTTTTGCCGTGCCTCCGGGTTGACATGGGTCGTGTCAGGAAACTACAGTACCGGTAGCGTATAAGCGACTCCGGCAGTTCGATGCGTTGTTGCCACATACTAGTGCGCACGTGGCACCCTACATGGCAAATAAATGAAATTTCAAAACATTATCATTTACCGACAGGCGATGACACTTTAGAAATACCTTGCTCAAGAAGTGCTGAAAAGCGTTAAAATGTATTTAAAACGTTCAACACCACACGTTTTTAACCACTCCATAATAGTTTACCACTATAGTGTTTCACTACGGAAGGACCTGCACCGCTCTCCGACATCTTCAAGCGAACGTTTCGAACTGCTTGACAAAAGATTTCTTAACTGATCTGCTTCGCTTCGCATAAGTATACCGCCTCCCACCGTGCGTGACCGAACCTGCGTCTGTCATCAGTTTTTACGAAATCAACAGCTCCAGTTACTTCTATGCGTGCGTGGGGTACAGTTTGCCCAGTACCTTCGCCACAGTCGAACCTTATCGCCTACCAAACCGCATTGAAAACCTCATGTGTCAGCTGCGGGTGGTTTCGTTCTCTGTTCCTCTGCAACGGGCGCACTCCCAGGTCCTTTAATTACGGCTGAAGATAAAATTATGTTCTCTCTTCTTGCAGCTATCACCGTCACTTCCCAATGATATTATCAATTGTGTAAAATTTTCTGCGTGCAGACCTTCTTGCATCCACGACATCCTTACCTTATCGAACTGGCCTGGCACGCATCGGCACATTTCATTCTCAGTTACTGCCTATGACGGATCTGTGCGCTTCTCGAGCGACTTCATGTGAATCAGATGAACGACAACGCTGAACCCTGACTGTAAGAAAGTAAACAAGTCCTCGCAAGCTGATTACTTCAGACCAGGTCACATGACGTACCACAGCACGTGACGAGAGAACTGATGCTCATACGCTATCGGTTCTGTAGGTTTACTCCAGCGGGCGTTGCCTATTTTCCGCAGAGGAACTAAGGGTAAGTCCGTTAGTTTTTCCCGCAAGAGAATATTTTCATTCGCCTTCCGATAGGGAACTGGCACTGCCGGCCTATTAGTGTATTTCGACGTGGATAGCGCCGAATTACTGGAAACTGGTGCGAGTTTTCATTTCCACCAGGGGCTGGCCGACCTCTCCTGCCGCTCGACAGACATGCCTGCCTATCCCGTGTCATTTTCGGGACTTAAGACGGGTGTGCTGGATCAGGCCCGGATGTCCACTGGACTCCTCTAGCCCCCGTCGCCGCCTCCCCCCTCCCGCGGCGCACCAGGCTTCGTTGTGCACCGTTAACTTCATTTTGAGGATACCCGGAGATGGGACACTCCAGATTTTTACTTTTCCCCATACTATAGTAGAGGCAGAAAAAGTATTAGATTCACCTCAACAATACGATCTCGAATATTCCTAAAATTTCGTTTAACGTTATTTATAAATGTAACTTCGCGCACAATTCAAGATTAAGGTATATTAGGGATGTTCCAAAGATAGTTGAGATTGGTGCTGATGGCGAGGAAATACATGCAATTCTGAACCCGAAAATCAGGAAGTATGTATGTGGCCTATTAGTGCTGTTCCAAAGGTGGTTAAGATTGGTGCAGGTGAGCAGTTTTGTACCCGAAAAACCGGATGTCAGAATGGATGGAAGTAACCCATAACTGTTCGATTAAAAGCATTTGAGCTCAGTCTTGGTAAATATGTCAGGAGTAAAATCTAATTGTACCATTTCCTAGGATTATTGAGATATTTTAATCTTTTGGAGGATTGGAGGATTCTTTATATGAAGTCCCCGTGTCACATTTAGCAGTACTTGGGTGTCCGGGACGGGCCGCGTCACAGTCGGTCGACTTTATGCGATCATGTAGTCTTCTGAACTTTACTGCTGGCAGACCTCCCGATGGCCGGAACGTCAGCTCGACCCGGACAGCCAAGTGGTCAATGACTCCGGCCGCGGAAGCCTACGAAGTGACATGTTTAAATTTTTCCGAAAAATTGCTTAAATTTGTTATCCTACCTTTTTGTTGCTCTTTTTAGGAAAGTAAATTTATAATTAAGACAGTTACGATTTTCATTGGAATTTTCCTTTGAAATTTTGAAAATTGCGAAAGTTCAAATAATTTGCGAATCTGGTCAACACCTCCAATATTTAAAGCCAGCGATTACTTTCTGAATGCAATTTATTCTTCAGTTTTAGAACTTTAAATGATCTGGATTTAAAAAAAAAATTTAGTGGAAGTAGTTGTAGAATAATAAACTGAGGAGAAAAAGTTTCGATATGCCGCGCATTTTTTTTCCGCACTAGTTTTTGTTTTGTTTTTGTCTGGGATGGAGCAAAGAACGCTTATAAAAAAGTTGCATCTCCAGTTTCCATTAACTCCTCCGAAGTTTCGGAAATTGCAATTTTTTTTTTTCCAAGTTCTCATTCAACTTCAATATTGAAGGTTTCCCCTAATGATAGGCACTTAAAAATTATCCTTTTTAAAAAAAAATATGAGTAGTTATTGCGTGACTTTGAGTGAAATAAAGGCCCGATTTAAAAAAAATAGATAACAAGATTTCTCAAAAACTGTTTCAATTTTTGAAGCCTTTTGTATTTTCTGTGAATACGGAGCATTGATTGCTTTATAATGTGGCGAATAATTGATACTCTCTGAAATAATGGCACAAAATTAAATTTCCTTTCTGATGCATCGGGAGCGTTGTCCTTACACAAACAGCTTGGTGGTCCAGTAGATAAGACGGTCAAAACAAGCCAGCGGGGCCTCTGCGCCATTGTTTTAACACCAGCCGGGTCAAATGATTTTGCAGGTTGTGCAGTGGCGGCTCCGAGGGGTAGGCAAGGTAGGCTCTTCCTCCCCTGATAATTATCTACTAGTTTGTTTTTATTTTGTTTTTTTAAGGACGTTTTTAACAACGTAGTTATATAGCGACCACTGTGATTGTTTTAACTGTAGGAAAAACACGTAAGGACAACACGAACATCCATGCCCGAGGCGGTATTCGAACCCGCGACCCTTCGAGCCGAGGGAGCTACAGCCCTTCAGCCTTAGAGACCTAGGCAATTCAGACCAGCTATATACTAGTTTAATACATTTCTTAATAATAAAAAAAATGACTCTTACAGTTTTAATATGGTGTAAGCATTATTCATATGGAACTGTATAGTGAACATTTCATTATCGTGGCACGAGCCATATTTCCATTTCAAGCGTTTTCTAATGGCCCTGCGCCCCGCGATCTGTCGCGCCTCTTCCCGCAGAGACATGCGCTCGCTTGCACCTCTCAGGGTAGGCAAATTCGGGTGCTGCCTCGCTTCACACCGTATTCTGGGAAAAGGCACTGTAATAAGCGTAGAACAGTATAGAGTTTGTGCACCCTCGAACGTAATCAAAGTTTGGACAATGATCGACCTACTCCTATGTTGAGTACGATTGTTCGTCGTGCTGACAAGACAAATCCAAGAAAATTCAATCCTTCGTGGAATGATTCTAACGAATTGCTAACAGGGAGTGAAGTTGAAGCCAGGCTTTATTGTTGGCAATGTCTTTTGTCAATAAGGAGAGTACTGGAATAGAGATGCATACTTTGACATGAAAAATGTATGAAAAGCTATGAAAGAAACAAACATGAAAATGTCAAAAGATCACATAAATTATATACTTCAGTAAATCAATCTTAAACGCTTGGAAAAAATTGAATCCGATTTCTGAATTATTGTCAGAGTAACACAAACTCGCAAAACTTTCTTAGAATATGAATATTTCGAAATCACGTCTGCACGTGCTTCATGAAAATAATGTTTTGAAATGTAATTATATCAGTGAGGCAATTTTTTGAATAAATGGAATAAAATTACCAAAAAAAATTGGGTCGATGCCCCTTCCCGGGATCCGTCGCTGTTCAGTAATGTTTTGCCTACCCTGAACATTTAGTCACAAGCCGCCATCGGGGTTGTGGAAACACTTTGTGAGTTAAAGTAAAATATTATGTTACAGTTACAAATAATGTGATAAAGTATTTGCTTTTATAGGCTCACAAGTTTTCTTAAATCATCAAAACGCAACTTGCAGTTTCCTCGACTTTTCTTCTCTTTCTTGCCAGAAGTAGCATTCTCTTACTCCTGATTAGATCATAAACCGTCAAGTTTGAACAGTTTAACTTTCACTTAAAAATAAAACAATGGTACGACCCTTCGTGGACATGTTAAAACTATTTGCAGGTTGTGAAGTACTATTAAACAGCTCCAACGTTCCCTTTGTCCTTTTTTTTTCTTTTCTATACATATTTCTTCTCAGCTTTATTTTTTCTTCTCCTTCATCGTACGCATTGCAAAGTTCACATTCTTCTTGTGATAAAAATGTTTACATGTTCATTGTTCAACATTCTGCTGAACATGCACATATCTGTAATCCCCGAAATAGCACACTTATCTCTTTAACCCCGCAAATGTCTGATAATGTCCAATATTCTCGTAGTTTGAACTGGAAAATGCGACTCATCTAAGAGATTGAATTAATTTCATATTGTACACTTTGACGAGCTGGCCTGGCTTGGACCCAGCTTTGCCATGTGCAGCCTCTCCGACTGAGAGTGCTTACAGTACTTTTACGCCTTACGTAGTAAGAAAGTATTCTAATGCTGCGGCTGAAATCGGCGATTTTTCGAAAGAAAAACTCGTGTTTGAGGCCCTGCTTTCGAAAGAGTGGATAAATCTTGATCATAAATGTAATACTTTCCCTAACACATTGTGTAGCCAGAATCCACGTTCTACGGGTCCTTGATACCCAAAATCGATTGACGGCAAATCGTCGGTGCCCGTTCGTTCCCAACGCTAGCACCTAAACCGTTCCGACGATTTTCTCTAAAATTGATGTTCTATCAATTCAGGCAAACTCCAGGTTCTGCGAGTTTAAAACGGATATTTTTATTTTGGGGAATACTTTTCATGAAGTTTAAAAAACTTTCTAAATGCCACCTTTTCTTTATTAAGCTTTTTTCTAATGTAGTGTAAAGTATGCTTAAATCCCATTTTCGTTGAAATCTCTGAATTTTCGAAAATTGCAAAATTTAAATTTTTTGGCGTTTTCCTTGGATATTGAAAATAGAGATGTTTTCCTTAACGAAACATGTAATTGAAAGCCAGATCTTCAAATAAGTTCATGTACAATTTTTCGAAAATTTCACTTCTCCCCCATAGCACGTCATACGCAGTTTTAACTGTTTTTTGACGTAAAATGAATAAAATATTAGTAGCTTTTCGCGTGAAATGTAGTCATTTATTTTCTTAATACCTTCCAGCAATTTCCTTTAACCCCCCCCCCCTCGGTTAGAGCATTAATCGCTTGAAAACATTGCGCAAGTCCCATTTTTGACGAACTCCTTGTAATTTCGAAAATTGCAAAAGTACAATATTGATGATTTGAGATTTGTTTTCGTAATGAAATGTTCTAAAAAAATTAATCTTCAAGGTTATGGACATTTTTGTTAGAGGGAGAAAGCGTAGTTTATAAAAACACTGTTCCTAATTTCTTAAGTGTTGGGGAGGTAGTTTAAACTGTGTGGCTGGTCGTTTGTGGGTAACAAGAACGGTATGTTAACTCTTAAAGATTAGAATTTGAAAATACAGTGTGGTGATTTTTTTGCAGGAAACACATTTTCAGGTTCATGTAGGATTATAATATTGGCATAGCTGTTAAAAAATTACGAGATCAATAATTCAAGGTATTAAGGGGGGAAACATTCCATTTTCACCAGAAGTTCATCCTGATCATCTCATCTCTGATGATTAAATAAAAAATCTCTCATTTTATTAAAATAGGAATTGGGGAGGGAGGATATATTTTTTGTAGGTCGTGACAAGTTGCATTAACATCTTAAACTTTCATGAATAATGTGATCAGAAGATAGGGCACCAAGAGCAAATAATGTTGGTATTTAAAGGTTATTTTGAATAAAAAAGAAATAATGAAACCGAGATTTCTTAAGGGCCATTTTGTCCAAATTTTGCACTTGATTCTTAAAACAACAAAATACAAATAGATTACATGTGTTAATCTATTTTAAAAGATTACTTTTGTTTTCCTATAAGCATATCATTTAATGCTCTTGTTGTACATGTTCCAGTGCTGAGCCTGCAAGAATTGTGCTGTCGAGCTATTGTGGCTCGAACCAATGTTTACAGCATTGATCAGCTCCCTCTGCCACCATCAGTCAAGTCACATTTGAAGTCGTACGCCATGACTAGCTATTCTGCATCAGCTCTGCAGCAACGACACTTTCTCCCTAGTGGCAGCCGTGCAGGTCCACACAAGCGTCTACGCTTTGTGGCACTTCCTGGCACAGGAGCAACTCCCAGCCCAGGCAGTACTCCTGCTGTAGATGCTGCACACACTTCATGTACTGGACGCAATTCATGTGTGATCTCATGAACCCAATGGAGAAAAGTTTCAAATTGAACTTGTTTATTGGGTTTATGTACTACTGGTGCACTAGTCGCACTGTATATCAGACTTATGAACAACTTCCTTTTTTAAATTCAATGTTGTGTGCTGTCTGTGTGTTTGTAAGTGTATGTGTGTGTCCCATTGTAAGTACACTTGTTTTCCCTGTGATGCTGTATTATGAACTTTTTTTACCCATATACTTTGTACAGTGCTTGTGTTAAAGAGTGTAGATATTAATTGTGAATGGATGTGAATTTTGTTCGTAACCATGTGTGAAGTTTTACCAAAGTGAATTTGAAGGGGCCTCCTCTCAGGCCTGGAAGTGCACCTGCTTGTGCAGCAGCTGAGTCTGAGGTTGTTTACAAGTGTGTCATTACATTCAATGCAAAGGTTGTTTCCAAGTCAAATTGTGTATTTTTACAAATAACTTATCATGCTTACTTTATGGGAAATTTCTCTTGCATTGATAGTGTTCTTCCAATAAGGAATCACCATGAATCAATGAAAAGAAATGGATTTTACATAGGAAACAGAATAATTTTATTGACATATGTATAATTTTTGTTGCAAGATTTCACTTTTACAAATCCATCCATTTTCATAATTCATGCATTAACAAAATGTAATAACATATTTTCAATACATTCTTACCGTCCATTGTAATATGTGCATACCACATTGACTAATAACTGTAGCTGTAGAGCGGTTACTTTTATATTCAGTTTTTGCCACAATTCTTTTTGTCCTGGCATATAAGAAGCAATTAAAGTGGTTCTAAGAAAGCTTGTGTATTCATACCCGACCTGCAGGTTGTGAGTGATTTGCAACAGTACACCAATACAATGAAATGAAAAGAAATCCATTGACACCCCTATAGTACATACGCTATATTACAAAAGATAAGTTAGCAAGAATATACAAAGGATAATAAATAGCATTTTTAATAAGTCATTGTAGTTTGCTTTAATAACAGGGCACAGGTTAGAAGTAACGCATCACTAAGAAAGTAAAATGTTCCTCTTTCTCTCTCTATATATATATTATATATAAATAGCTGCCAAATAAATCAACAATTTTCTTAAATTAACATTTTCACAAAAACGGCTTTAACACTGTACAAGCAAAAATTAGAGATTCACTCATGCAGTTTCTTATACAAGTGCACAGAAATTATCTTGCATCTTCATTTATTCAACCACACAAAAAATTACCGGGGAATTTGCTACATCGTTGGGGTTCAAAGTTCATACCGACTGGTTCCGTAAGACAGTTCTTGTTTCACCTGAACTCGTAGATTTGTATGCTATGCTCTGGAACATGACTCAAGGTCAATGATTGGTACCTGTGAAAAGCATTGAAAATATTTACATAACTCTACTACAACTAACTGCATATTTATTTCATTTTTAAGTTTCAAAACATATTCATAAATATTTGTTTTTAACAATTCCTTCATTCTATTATAAATAATAACTGATAACTGAGTGTGATCAAATGCATACCACTCGGAGCTTCGATGATAATAATATCCTTCTATGGTAGCTGCAGACTTTTGGAAGCAGATATAGTAGAAACCAGCAAACGATGCACCATTGATATCTTTAATAGTATGATCAGGAACTAAGAAGTGTTCTTTCCATCTCATAAATACATAATCTGTTGATTTCAACCCTTCATAGTCAAAACTATCAGAATTGAATGTTTTGGCATATTGATAAAAAGAGTTAAATTTACTCTATAACAAACAAAAGACACATTCTATCAAAAATTGTACATAAGCCAAGAAATAGAAAAGCATGCACAGAGAGAGAATGAAGTACCCAATGTTTCTTGTCCACATCTTCATCAGCTTCCCATTTTCTAGTTAAGAATGGATATTTCTTGCTTATTATCTCGCCATCAAAGAAAGTTGTCAATGTTGGAAATTCTTCCGTCAGTCCTTTTATTTTTAAATATCCACAGAGGTATGAATTTTCTTCGTCAACATGCTGAGATACAAGAAAGTGGTAAATGTCAAACAGATGTATGGCAAGTATGGTTATGTGAAAAAAAAATTGGGTGAAGTATTCAAGCTTTGAATTAATGAAGAATTTTATACACTTCTGTAACGAGGGACATATCACTTTAAATCTTCTATTAAGAGCAAAGTAAAACTGATCTTAGAAACAGTATGTTAGCCAACCACTGGACAATAAGACAACTACTATTCAAATCACTAAATATGTGATGACTAACTTAAAATGAATATATTATACACCGTTAAGTATATTTCTACGTATATGTAACTCTGATTTGTACGATTTCTTAGATCGAACGACTGTCAATGAAGAGAGAGACAGGAAATTATTCTAACCTGTAAAACTACTTCCACTTCGTAACTGTTCCCTTTCGACTTCTGATGACCCTGGAATTTAGAACCATTGTATAATAAAGATCTCGTGACGCCAGGCTGTTTCGAATTTGCAGGTGGGGGTGGCACAATATCCACTTTAACTGGCATTTCGCCTCGTACCAAAATGTAGCACACAAATCTACGCAATAACACTGGAGAAAAATGACTGCCGATATTTCAGAAAGATGGCGGTGTTTAATCTCCGACCCCAAGTTCCTGCATAGCGAAATACAGAATTCGAAGTATACTTATTTTGATGTTTTGTATGTAATTACATTAACATATTTTTGCTCTGTTTAAAAGTGAATAGATTGCATAGCTCGACTTTTCCTTTTCTCAATATTTGTGCACAGTAGGAACGATAACAACACAGAACACACTTGTCACAATACTGGCATCATGGCGGATGTGTGTGATACAAACTCACATGAAGTGGAAGAAAATAACATAACGAGGCGAACTAAGCAGTGGGTTCGTTTAAATGTTGGTGGAACGTACTTTTTAACCACAAAAACAACGCTCTCTCGTGATCCAAATTCATTTCTTTTTCGCCTTTGCCAAGAAGATTCGGACTTAATATCTGACAGAGTAAGTTTAATGTTTTCATTGAGTTGTGATTTTGTTGAATGTTGTTGACAGATTCTTGGTTCTGTTACTCCTCTCCTATCTACAGGACGAGACAGGCGCATATCTCATCGACAGAGATCCGACTTACTTCAGTCCAGTGTTGAATTACTTAAGGCATGGAAAACTTGTAATTAATAAAGATCTTGTTGAAGAGGGTGAGTGAGTGATGCTTTACTGAATGACGCCTACCAAATGTCAGAATAATTTAGAAATAATTATCTTTTTAATTGTATAGGTGTGCTGGAGGAAGCAGAATTTTATAATATTACTGAACTTATTCGTTTGGTAAAAGAACGTATATGTCTGAGAGACAACCGGCCATTGAAAGACTCGAAGAAACATGTGTATCGTGTAATACAGTGTCATGAAGATGAGTTGACACAGATGGTCTCAACAATGTCTGATGGATGGAAGTTTGAGCAGGTGAGAATAACACTACAATTAGTTGGAATGTGATAACTGAGCGGGAAACATTGTTAAAAAATCAATTAAAATTACAAAATATAGTAATCTTTCTCATTTTTTAATGTTTTATATATTTGTAAGTTATTTTTTTATTAAGGAATATAATATTAAATATATAAATTTTATAATTGTTAAGAAGAGGTATGTACATTAGTTGTGTCCTGCCTGACTTGGAATATTAGTTATTGAAACATTTCTTAGTTCAATTTTGTGATAAGATGTAATTGTATATCCTCATATATCTACGTTGTGTTCATGAAATAATCTGCTATTCTCATAATAATCATTGCCAAATTTTTAAACATCATACTCTAGCCATTTTTATTTGCTCCTCTCACTAATTTTGAATATGTAATAATTGGTTTCTCATAGAATTCTAGCAAACAATTAAAGTAGAGTTAATTTTTATTAAAATGTAATTGATTGTTCATAGTTATTGTTATACTTGCATGCAAAATGCAAGACCTGGAAGAGATTATGATTGAGACATTCTGTTTGACTAAAACAATAAAAATGCAAAATATAACCAAAGTAAAATTTATTTTGCCAGGTATATTCTTTAAATTTAAATTATTTATTATAAACAATCAGTCCAGAATTGTGTAAAATGAAGTTTGGTTCAAAAGAAAAAAAACAAATTATTTAAAAAAAGTTTGTTAAAGAAGTAATGATTGTATTTGAACAGTGAATAAATATTGGCCGCCTTTAGGGAATGCCCAACAATTATTTCACCACTAATAATGTAGTAATAGTAATGTACAGCGTTAGATTTAATGCAGTATTATCAGAAATGAAAGGAATCAGCAAAATTTAGAAGAGCCAAAATACTTTTTAGAAGGAAATTGAGTATTTTCTAGAAGCATTCGTGATGTACAGGAACTTATTGGAACTATTACAAATATTGCTATTTTAAAAATTTGTGTTTTTGCAGCTGATAAATATTGGATCCCAGTACAATTATGGAAATGAAGATCATGCAGAATTCCTGTGTGTAGTATCTCGAGAATATGGAACATCTTCCGTTGATACAAAGGAAGCTGAACCTACTGACAGAGCCAAGGTGCCTGGCATGCTCGCATGATTTTCCTGTCCCTTTACTGTGGGAGATTTTTCTTTAGGACTGATGCGTTGTAAGAATTTACTTCAACGTTGCCACTATGCAAATTACATTAAAACACAGGGCAGTGTTATATTTCTCAGCAAAGGTGCCCTGAGAATCATCAGAACAAAACTACAGTAGAACCCCATTACAAGAGGCAGCGTGAGCTTAGCCTTAGGCAAAATATATTTGCGTAAGGCTGTGCTCACCAAAAGTGACGTTGACAGATACACCATATGACACAGTCATCAAAGTGGGTAATCTCCAGAAGTGGATTTATGATTTATTATTTGCGCACCGGGTGGGAGAAGGCCAAAACTATTTGTCTAAGGAGGCAAATTACAGGAATCTGTCAGTAGTAATCACAATAGGATAGCAGCTGAAATTCACTTAAGTTCTCTAGACAGCAATTCCCCAATCATTGTGATGATATGTGAAGTGACAAGTCTGTCTCATAATGTGTACAATGTGCAAATGGAATTTGAAGAATGTTAGAAAATGTTTAATTTGCACATTTATTTTATACCAAATTTACCCTTTTCTCCATCTCTAATATGTTGCAGAACACCACTCATAAAAATGCTCACAAATGTTTGTGTATTAACTCTCCAGTACACCCGCATTGATTGTAACATGACTGCAAGTACACAGAGACCATGTCCCTGAGCCAGATCGAGGAAGAAATTCGTTTGTTTTCATTGCTCATGAAGCTTTCCTAAATACAACACCAGTTCACCTTTTTATCTGCAAGTGTTTTGGGAAGTGGGCGATAAACACCATTTCTAATCAGGACTCATCTGACAGTAGTTGGGCTATTGATTTGAAGTCTTTTGACATGCCATGCTAACTTCCACTCACTTTTTCACTTTCAGGTAAACATTATGCAATATAAATGAATTCTTTTTACAAAACAAACTGCTTTAGTAACATACTTATAGCATTTCGTTTAACCTCGGAATCAACAATGTAATACCATGAGGATAACACAGTTCTAGTGTTCTTTGTAAAACAAAACAAAAAGAATTGTTTTTCTGTCCTTTCTGATACTTCTGGTACATCACTGTTTGCCAAATTGCCAAAGATTGAAGCCTTCTTCTTGTCATGGAGACGAGTCTTGGATCAGCATTGTGAGTCACAGTGCTCTTGCAGCAGTGACTATAAACATGCAGAGTGAGAGTAGTTTCTGATTGTTTAAAGCTTCATAATTGGTAACCTCAAGGTTGAAATGAAAGGTTCTCCAAACAAACAAAAAATTTCCCAGAATTTTTAGTCCATTGTTTACATGAATATCAAATTTGTGCACTTGCAGACCTTGGCCTGCGTAGTGCAGGGTTAAAAGTGATCTTTAGGAAGATTTATTAAATTTAAGTTAAGAAAAAAATTGCTCATAAACATGAGCCAAAGATAATAGCAATACAAGCACAGTTTTGCCAATCATTGTGCTAAGGTGTTTGTCAAGCGCTCTTTCATGCAAATGTCTTCATCATTTTCAGGTGGGTGGGACAGTGTGAACTGTGCAGTATTTGACCGGGCAAATAGTCCTTTTAACACTTTTGTGTTGAGCTTTCTGCCATGGCAGTGATATTGGGCTTGGATCATCTGGTGAACAGTGCTCTTTTTGCAAGGAAACAACTCCATTTAGAGATAATTTTGTTTTAGGAATTCCAATTGCCCATGTCTTCGAACCTGAATTGTAATGTCATTTAAGAAGAGTAAAATTCTAAGTTAACCTTAGGTAGAGTTATAACTAATGTATGTTAGCATGTAAGAAATCATTTCTATTTGTGAGAGATAAAATTTAAGGTTCTCAGATGTCTCTTATAATAGGGTTCCACTGTCCTTTTATTTTTCTGTAGTTGTCTTACCAAAATTAAGAGAGGCTTTATATCTGAGCATGTGGCAATGTTTCTGTTAGTCTAAATGATAACAATCATAATTTTGGCAGAATTTCAATATTTGTATTTTAAATATTAAATGCTGATATTTCAGACTATGGTTTGGACCTTATTCAGGGCTGTGTGGCAGCAGCATCCATTAATACATTGAATCAGTGAAAAACAAAATATAAAAGTAATTAATACCTTACAACTGATACACGATTAAAATCACTGCACCGAAAGTAACAGTTGTTATACAACCCTGAAAAAAACATCCAAACCAAGGTCCATAATTTGGCAATTTCATAGATAGAATAATTGAATTTTTATCAAAGCATAAAATTATTATTGTCAGAATGACAGCACAGAATGTAAATGTTGCTGTTATTGCATCAACCGTCATGATGTTCCATCTGCCCTGGTTACCACCCTTCTAATCTCTCCACTTTTATTGCATTGTTAATTGGCTCAGGAATCATGTTACCGGGGACGTAGGTTATCATCATGACTGTTAATCCTAAAGTTATTTCTCCTGTAGTATGTCTTATTTTTCTGTGGATGTTTCTATCTATTAGTAGAGGTGCTGGAAAGTGGAATGTTGAATAATAAAAAGTATTAAAATTTGGATTATTTTAAAGTTTTGCAAGTTAGTGTGGTATTGGTGCGCAAAAAATACTGGTAGTGGATGAATGTACAGTCCTGTTGTGAATGTGCCATTTTTTTAAGCTAAAATATTTTTGTTAAATTTTCTGTGGATCTTGCACATCTTAATACCATTTATAGCTATTACTTTTCTGAAGAGAATAAAATGTGCTTTTATTTTTTAGAAATACCTTTAAATATTGTTAGACTGGAAATGAAACTTAAAGTACATTGATTTAATTATGTATCTACTAATAAATCCCTTCCAATCTCCCAACCTAGACTTACTATCTTGCTTCTTACTTTTTTTACCATTTGCACATATTTTCATTAATCATCAGGCAATTTATGATAGTATCGCTATAGTATTATCTGAATTATTTTGTCTACAGATTTTGATAACTGTAAATGTACCAGACATCATTTCTGCTTAATTTGTTGCGTCGTTGTTGACGCAACGTGTCTCTTAACCCTTGTTGAGCGTTGAGTGCTTTTTGCTGGAGTAATCCTCCGTTACCAAGTAATTACTGTCATTACTGTTATTGAGTAATTACTGTATTTGTCGAGTCTCGTCACGTCGCAGTCAGTGCCTTTTATCCCTTCGGCCAGGGGCTTGATGCTGTTAGGTCCCGGAGTTCCTAGCCGGTCACCCAACCAGGAACCCGCGAGTCTCGAATTCGCTTAACCTTCGTGACTTCACGGAGCGTAGTAAACGAATTTGGCTAGGTAGCATTAGGCTGCTTTACTAGGTAGCATTTAATCTAAGCAAAAAATATGATGTTGCATTCAAATAACCTAAACCATATTTCTGTCTTTGCTTATAGTGATTTTGAAACTGTTGATACGATTGCTCAGCATAAACTATTCATAACATTTTTTTATGTATCAGCTTTCATGCGCATGCGTGTGCGTGTGCTTAAGAAGTTTTATAGCTTCATTTGTTGTAGATGAATTCACTACATTGATTTTCTATCATTTTTGCATTAAAGTATGGTAGTAGGTTGACTGAACAACCAGACTCAGTGGAATTCGTGTCTAGGGTTAGCAGTTTTATTAGAGAAAGAACATTATTTACTTAAGTACAATTACATAACTGCCAATTCAATTGAAGGAAGTTTAAAATTTAATAAATTTGATGTATTTTACTATATAAAAACATGTGGATTTTACTTGTGTTTTTATATACTAAAATTTACAAATATACTGTATTGTTTTGTATTGTAGTGATCTAATAGAATAATGAACATAACTTGAATAAGGGGAAAGGAATGCTTGTTAATCAAAGCAGATGTGTCCTCCATCATTGCAATTGACTGATTGTATTGAAGGTGTAGCCAAATAAGACTGAAACGTTTTGTTCATTACTAGTTTGAAGTTTTATTTTTCCCTTGTAGTTTCTTCTATGATGTGATACTGTGAATGAATCTGACAGTATTTTATACTTCATCTATAATGTTATTTTTAATCTGTAATCAATTGGTATATTTAGTTGCTGCTCCAGCGTAGGTTGGTGGGTGGGTAATTATTAGCTCTTCTTTGTCTCTAAATAGGTAGTGCAAGGAATGAACCATTTTTTGTCCACATTTCTTATTTTAAAATGATTGTCCGAAAGAGTATTGTTTTCAAAAAAATGGCGAAAATTATTTTGACTTCAGTATCTACTGGGATTGATTTTACATGTGTTTTCATAATCTGAACATCAGAGTACTGTTTTACTTGTGAATTTTTTTTCTTCAAGTGAGGTAAAAACAAGTCATTAAGTGAATTTCATTTTGCTTTTTGAATTTCATTTTGCTTAAGAGCCTTTTTTAAATGCCTTGCAGCCGTCTTCAGTGATATATACATAATGTTAAATTATTAAACATATTTCAATTAAAACAGATGCATAATACATATCTTTACAAATTAATAAAATTCTAAAGAACAGACTAAAACAGAACAGAATAAAATAAATAGCTAGAAATGAATGTTAGATATAAACATGTAAAATTGCAAAATATTAAAAAGGAAGTAGCTGTGCATTGGGAGATTACATACATCAGCTTCAAACCAGGCAAAGAAACAAAAGGGTGATTACTTAAAAGACATTGTGCTGGGATATTTCGTTTAATACTCTTGTCATGTGGCAGTTTTGTAAAGAACCCTTTGGGAGAAAAGCATATCACTTAGAGGGCTGAAACCAGGGAGCAATAAACTCTTCCAGGAGTGGTTGACACTTCTTCCTTTTTAGAATTAACAAAATTGTAGTTATTCCAAACATATTTTATATATTATAAAATAAAAGTAAAGTGGAAAATTAAAATGAGAAGTTATGCAGAAGTATTCTAACACTTCAATGCACACAGTACACATCATCTTATACATTATGAATCTCAACCCTAGAATACATGCTAGCAACTGACTTGACTATATGGCTGACTTTAGACTGATGATAAGGGTAGCAGCCCTGCATCAAATGAGAAATAAAATATAACAAACCTTTCACTTCATGCAGAACATGCTCAATGTTTTCTCATTTCAAATTTCGGACAGCTTCCCCCAGGGACCATAACATCCTCTGCATATTTGTCTTTTGCAGGGTCTTGAAAATTTATCCTGAATATTAAAAAGGTGAAATAAGTGCAATGATTTTATGAAGAATTATCATAAGTTTAATGAAGTGTCTGGGAAGTAACACTAATATTTAAGACTGAGAATGTATTAGTGAAGTGGCAGGAGAGGATTAACAGTACCTTTTATCTAGCGAAATGAAGGCAACTGAAGAGAAATGTTTCTTTTACTTTCAGAGTTTTCAGTATACTAAAATTAGAAATGGTCATACCTTTTTAATAGCGCTGATATGAATATCAGAATGGACTTCAATTTAATGGAATTTCATGTTTGGTGTGAGTGAAGAAAGGGAAACTTCTGTAAATAATTTATGTGCTAATTTTTATTAGTGTTTCATTATTCTGTTTTTTGATTGACATCATTTGATTCAATTTATTGATTTGGAATTCACTATTTCATTCATTAATAAAATATAAGAAAAACTCCTGTTGATAGGCATTTTAATTTAGGTTTTCTTTCTTGTTTTTGCCTAAAGTTTCTAATAGTCAATTGTGAGTTGAAAATTATTTACTTTTGAGGTACATATCAGTGAGAGAAGGCAGTTTTGTGTAAGCATCAGTGACATATCACTAAGCTATGAATATCTTAGTCACTTTATTTGATCTTTTTTATTAATGAAGATTGTGCATGTTGGAACGTTTCTGTAATTTTATTTTGTTGCATGTAATAGTGCATGCTGTGGGTATTAGTAATGTTTTTTACTGAAAATACCAGGGTTGATCAGATTAAAATAATGGAAAAAGTAAGTACTTACATTGCTTCCTCTGTGCGTGTTTTTATTACTGTGCTTGTTTTTTGCAACGGGTTTTGTGGAAATGTGAAGAATTGTCACTTGAAAGACTTAGTAGAATAATGAAATTAATATTCACTCATTGACATAAAAAATGCTTCTCGTTAATTAAGCAGAAAAACCTCCAAGCCCTGTTTTGAATCTTGAGCAATTGTAAGATAATTTTAAAGGAAGAGCACGCCAGCTTCATTCAGACACTGTATGGGACCTGTAGTAGAGTAGGAGAAGAATGGGATTTGATTCCATAGGAAAATCAATATTTTGATATTGCTAATTAATTAGGAGAGGCAGGTCATCATTGCCATTGCAGATAGTCATTTGTGTGAGTGGATGACCTAACACAGAACAAATGTACTCAAAATTCATACCAATTTTGTGCTCTTCTTGTTACTGGTTTTGTACTACTTTTGCCTTTGTTGCATTATGGATATAAATCCTAATAATGTATCATATATTTTACCTACAATGATATGATAATGGTTGATTAACACTGACATTGGGTGCTGTAAGAAGCTTTATTTTAACACTAGTACATAATAATTCATTTTAACCTTCCTTTTCCAAGACTTTGTTTGAATCAAATAAGATTTATTATTACCTTAACTAAAATATTCATAGAAACAAAATAAAAATTAATTTATTTATAAAAAATTAGCTTTAAAATCATTGTGGGTAAAAGTTTGAATAACAGACATTTGTTTTATCATTACAAAAGAAACTTACATCATTTTTACTGTACTCAACTGCCACTTTGTGAAGCAAAAGGGGTGCTCGTTTCATTAAAATGTCCATAACAAACTTGTTTCATTAATAACTATTATAAAACACACAAAATTCGAAAATAAGACGTGTCTCTTGGTAGTGTGTGTTGGTTCTTGTTTTGCTGCTGAATTGAAGCGTTGCATTTTTGGAACCAGTGTGTATATTTTATGGTGCATTTAATTGTAAAGACTTATGAAGTATTTGTATCAATCTTGAATTTTTCTGTGTATGTACCCTTTGTGAAGAATAAATAAATTCTATATTTGTACTTGGCTGTAGTTTGTGCTTTGTACTAACCAGCATGGGGATTGCAGTGTTGGAATGTGTTTACTGCATACATGTTAAGGAATAATATTTCTTAGTAATGTTTGATGTGGGTTCTGAATAGGGTGTTGTAACTAGGGTTGAATTTATAATTACTTTTTTGCATAATGGAAATTGGAATACACTCTTGAATCATTGTTCTTATGTATGACATCAATCAAAGTAATGAAATGTACGAATTGCCAAGATCTGACTTAAATTACATTTTTGTGTATATAATTCTGATATTTGTTTGGATATTGAAAATAGAAAAATAATCTACTATTGCATTGCACATTAATGTTTTTGGACTGTTATAAATAATTCTTTGAAATAAAAACTTTGTGGCACTAAGTGAAATGAAGCAAAATATAATAAAATGTAGGGAAAACCAAAAGGATTGGAATTATAGATTGCCACTTCCTCAGAGTTCACAGAGCATTGATTCAAAAGAAATTCCCATTCTGCATGCATAGGAATGCCAAAATATATGCTCATAGCAATTTTCTGCGCAGGTATTGCAACAGAAAGGATCTCGCATGTGAACAACAGAGGAGCATCATCATGTAAATAACCAGTCACAAGCTGTATGAATATGCAGCCTCCTCCTCCAGACAGCTGGCTGAGCCAGTTATCTTATTTCCTTGGAGTTCATTCATCACTGTTGGCAGTTTTTAGAGTCTAATGTGTGCGAGTGTGTGTGTGTGTGTATATAAGAACAACATCCCTCTTCATAGGGGCATCTGAAGAAGTGCTCTAGTAGCATAATTCTGATGCAATACAGACTTTGAGGGCTTTCAATTAATGGGTAGGTTCGGATATAATGGGAAATAATACTCCCTTTGAAATTATTTGTAAGCCTCCAGTTTGTATTTTCTCAGTAATATATTCTCCAAAATTAATGTAAAGTACACCCTAGACCTTATAGACATTTGTATGGACAGATTTTACAAATTGCCTCTGTGTTAAAAGTGTTCCATACATTTAGGAATGGCAGTATAAAATTGTATTGTAATGAGTGGTGTACAAATTAATGTGCTCAGATTTGTTTTTCGTAATTTGACAATCTCCTAATAACTTTCATGTGTTAATCGTGTTGACATCTGAAGTGTGAAAAGACAAGTGTATGTTCTGCAGCATAGCTGTGTGTGAAATTTTGTGTTACACCATTACTCGTGTTTCTGAGTTCTGGAGGTGATTTGATATTTTGTTCCTTCCTTTATAAAAAAATCCTAAAGTGTTGGAGTCAATGATCACTTCCGTTATAAAGGTACAATGTATGTGAGATGCTGTTTATGCTTCCTCTTGGGAGAATTGAAAAGTTCAATATCCTTTGCTAGATGTTGTGTGTTAGTGCTTGAACAAATAACTTTCCCCACAAGATGTATTTGTGGTAAGCTCTCTTTTCTTTTTTCACATTTACTGTTATACTCTTTTCTAGAGCAATTATTTCATATTATTCATTTATTTATTATGTGTAGTTATTATTGCTCCTTTTCTTGGTTTACAAACAGTGAAATGAACTTAGAGTGTTTGCAGATACATGATCAACATTTAGTGTGTTCCCTGAGCTGCACAGGCAATACCAAAGTGCAGGCTAATGAAACAGTATTATAAAAATAAAATATAAAAAAAGGCTCATGTTTTGTACTCTTCAAGGTTTCAGCCAAAACATTTTAGTGTATTTGGACCTTGTATGTCTTGCTCCTTTTCCAACCAATGTGGTGGTTGCCTTCAACACAAAATATGCAGATGTTTGCAGTAGAAAGCAATAACTCCATATAAAGCCAAAGGAGGTCAAGCAAACTTGTTCTTAATGGACTTTGAATGAAGGCCTCTTGTGCTTCAGTTTCTAACAAATCTTGATAACTTTCCCAAGTTATAATTGGAATAACTAAGTTGATGTATTATCAATTATCAAGGGTTCCCATTTTTTAAACCTGAAAGTAGATTGAAGCAAATGAGGCTTTCATTTGATTTAGTAGTGTCTGATGCTCTCTGGAGCATGTTTTTTGGCCTAAGAGTCCATTGGTCCAGGAAGCGCTGCCTCCCTTGGCACATACAATTTTCAGCTTATTTTGTATAGAAGTTGGTTTCACTTGAAACTGAGGCCATAAATTCTATGCAGCCAATGGGTTATGCACAATACAAATGCACTAATATTCTGGTAGTACAATTCCAGTGCAAAATAGTGGCCTGGTAGATATACTCTTAATGCATTCTTGTGGTGGGAGTTTCCTTAATACAGAGATTATTGTATAAATGAAATTGAGATTTTTGTAAGTGTAGGAATGAGTTCTTTATGTTGACGAGTTCCTATTGTTTATTCGTATGCTGTTGCAATGATTGGAATGAAAGTTTAGTTTGTGTGAATCAAGCAGCTGGCCTCCCCCACAGTCTGTTACTTTGTATGTAAGTGTGTGTGTGTGTGCACGCGCGCAAATATAAATCTGTTTCTTGCCATTTACAAATTCTATATTTAAAAATATATATATACAAAAAAACACACACACACACACACACAAATCTGTATACACCTGCATGTTATATGTTGTCCTGATGTAATGATAGACTTACTCTTTTTATTTTTATTTTTTTTAATATGTGACATGGAGCTTTAATAGTGACTTGTACCTGTGAGGTAGGGAAATGTGTTGGCAGTCTAAGAACAAAATAAACTTGGACATGTACAATGTGTTCTTATTTACATTTTTGAATATCCTAAATTCATGTTACAACTGATCATGCTATTGTAATCTTCCTTTAAAAGAAAGTCCAGAATTATCAAGAAGCAGCGAAATTATTCACAGCAGTTTTCAAATTAATATTGTATGAAAATCATAATGAATCCAACATATTTATATTCATAGTAGATTCACTTTTTCACTCTTCACAGTTTTCAACTTGTAATGCAAAACTAAATATTTCACACATCAACATTGATGATCACTTGGTCCTATGTCATGGCAGAAAAGAAAATTAATAAATTTCAGGTTTTCATGTTCACTCTAGGATGTAGCAACTTGTTTCAAGGGTCCATCAAGATAAGCTGCAAGGGCCTGAGCCTTTTCTTTGAGCAGGCCAAATCCAACTGTTTCTTTGGCATATAAACACAAAAGCAGGTTTGCAACTTGAGTGATAGCAACTTTCCCATCCTTAAAAAAAAAAACAAGTAATTATTTCCAAACCCCAAGAACACTGACATAACTTGAGAAAATTATCATACCATGCATTCCATAAGTACTAATTGTAATCTATCTTCTTTGAATGCGTTTCTTCCGTTATTTTCGTAGGCAGACCATATATTACTAGCAATAGCTGCAGTGACACGTGCATCTCTGTCTCCATATCCACTATATGCCAATAATGCACCTTCATGATTCAAGAGCCTGAAAGCAACAAGACTGATTATGAAGCAAAATAGATTGGCATAAATTAACAAAACCTCCATACGATTGCCATTTTACATACAACGTATTTTCAACACCGCCAGTATTCGCCTGGCTGAGAACTTGAGTTAGAGCTTTTGGTTTCAACATTTTTAGTAAATTCAATGTAGAAACGTTTCAACTGTCCCTTAGCTCTCCGCTTAACGCAACTGCAATTTTGTTCCTTATGTTCACGTTACGTTAATCATTAAAGGACGAGTCAAATGTATTGATATATTACAGAAACTGCTCAAATGTAAAAAAATATCAATTCTGAAAACATCTACACCACTTCCCCAGCGCGTTGAGGGATGACACTGAATCAGGTGACGGGATCAACAAACCTGTGTGTGTGTGTATGTACTGTGTGCAGTATGTACAACCTTTGGATAACACATTAAAAATGTGATTTATTAGTCCGAGGAATACTTTAGTACTTTAATATCTTCGGTTTTATAAAATAAAATGTAAAAATTACTATTTATAAATGTATTGTCGGTACCACGGAGCTGTGAATTCGTAGTTCCATGATTTGCACCAATTAATTTTAATTTTTCAGGGAATGTTTGGAAAATCAACAAAATCTTGGTCAGTGTTATCTCGTATCAACCATTTGTAAATTGTGAATTTAAATAAAAAGTTTAAAATAAATGGAAGAGAACAAATTGGTGGCATTCATAATATATATCCAAATTTATGTTTTGTGTTTTTGTCATGTTTGATATGTTACGGAAAATTTTACCAACACTACCAAAGAAAATACAAAGGAATGGCCTGGGAACGTCAAATATGATAGCGCCTGGATAGCGCAGGAGATGCCTGAGTAGTTGGGTGTTTATTGTACATGTGAATGTGAGTAATTGTCACGTGCGAGACCGATAGTGACGGCTGACGAGTTTGCCATCATCAGAATTCAGCCAGTAAACAATTTTGTATGCATAAAAATTCATATCGGAAATAATTTCGCTGCTCCATCATGACTGAGGTTTGTATCGTAATTTTCATTTTCAAACGAATAGTTAATGCATCATATTTAATTTCTATTTCAACGTCTTTCCTTTTCGCAGGAAATGAAAAAATATTTACATCAACTACTGATGAGGTAAGCCAGATTATTTAATATGTATATGAAGGGCGTGTCGAAAGTGTAACAATATTGCAAAAACGTCATTTACAGAGTGGATGGTCTGTATTGCATCTTGGTAACGGATAGAGATGGAGTTCCAGTTATAAAAGGTACACTAAAATGTTCCACCCTTTTAAGATTTATTTTGTTGAAACGTTATGGAATGATGTTCTGTTTCATTTAGTGGCAAATGAAAAAACACCAGAACTTGCCATGCGACCAAGTTTTCTTTCTACTTTTGCCATGGCAGCTGATCAAGGAGGCAAATTGGGACTTGGAAAACATAAGACCTTAATTTGCATGTACTCAACATACCAGGTGAGAACAGATACACTTCAACACTTACACAATGAATTTAGTCGGTACCTTATGGATAAAGAATGTTGTATCTTGAATTGCACGTTTCCCGCTATTGAGAGTACATTGTACCATTTTTGACTAAAATATTAGGGATCCAAATTTTAAATCCCAAATCACCATATAAATATCTCTTCTTGAGGAGTCTATTTTTATTTTATTCTTAAATGGGAAGTTTGAACTATGAACTATTAAAACTACGAAATATCAGATCACAAAATATGAAAAAGGCATAATGACAAGTCGTTGCAGAATACTGAAGAATAAGAAACTAGAATGTCGCAATTTGTTAACAGTAAATGTGTGTGTTGTTTGTGTTTGGGGGGAAATGTACACCCATAACCATTCATCTGGTTTGTTAAATTGATTTTCTTTAAAACAATTTTTTTGTTAATCCTACTACTTTACTGCTGCTCCGTTTGTAGGTGTAATAACAATTTGTTTTCATCTTTAATATTACAAAGATTGGAGCAATTTGGTAATTAATGTGTGAAATTTCTCTTCCTTCAAAAATTTTTTTCAGTAATGGGTTGAAATTTTTGGTATTCTCTGGAATGGTAATGACTGGGGAAAATGGTAACGTATTGGAATCTTCAGGGTGCCTTTATAGTAATGGATTCCCATTTTGATCTTTAATTTAACACACTTTACATTACATGTGTTAAATAAAAACTTGAAAATTTAGTTTTGTTTTTTAAAAGTTCAGATGATAATTTCATTGTTTTAATTCAATTAATTTTCAGTATAAGAATTGAAATTAGTTGGGTTAGTGTTGTGCACAAAACCTTATAGAATGGTATTCTCAGAAGTTGAATTAATTAATATTGGTAGATTGGTTTATTTGCCTTCTATGATTGACATTCACCTACTATCACCATATTTTGATCTGCTTGCCATGAGAAATAAGAGATAAACTTCCTTGCACCTACAACTATGTGTATGGCTTGTCAGAAATTTTCTAACTTATTGTCATAAATTTTAATATACAACACAAATTGTTTTTGCTGCTCTGCTTACTACTTACTGTATTATGATGCTACAATTTATTTTTCCTTATTGTTAATGGGGGAGGTCTGCAAGTGTTATATATTATTTAGGTGGGGGGAGTATTCAAAATACTCCAAATTTGCAGTAATTTAAGGACAGGCCCTGCAAGCCTCTTGGCCTTCAGCTTGGAATACTTCCATGGCCTTGCCTATTTATTTACGAATTGGTACTTTTTGTTAAAACTAATTTATTTAAGGGTGGGAACATATTTTATTCAGTACAGATATTTATAATTATAACTCTCATCATAGGAATCATATTCATCAGGTGTCAGTGTCAACAGCTCTCTGAGAAATCCACATATAACACACGTATGCTATCTCACAACTCATTGCCAGAAGACATTGAACATTTAAAATTGATACACAACTTAAAGTGCTGAGTAAAATCTTTTCTGGCATAAACTTGTGTATTTAAACTAGAGCCAGCCTGTGTGTTGAGACCAATGGTTCAAGTGTTCTGCCAAATGTCACAAATTCCACTTTATGGATCTCATATGTGACTTCATGATAAGTCATGTGATTCAAAATTCAGGAGTTGGGGTGCTGATTTCTATTTTCAGGCAGAGTATACCTGGTCAGTTGGGATTCGTACTATCAGGCCTAGGAAAGAGAGTGTATGTTGTAGGAACCCTCAAAAACACCAAACAAAATTTCAAGACCTGGTATTTATCTCAAACCTTGTAGATATTTTTGATGTCTTTTCTTTGTGTTTGTTCATCAATTTCTAGATTTATAGGAAACTATTCCTTCTCATACTTAACCTCTGTTTCAAAAGGATTTTTGATATAAATTCTTGCATTTCACAGATTATTTTCTGCCACTTATTTGTTAATTTTCTTGATTTCTCTTCTCTTAATTTTATGACCTTGTAGACTAAGAACATTAGCAGTTATCAACCGATCTTTCCATCGCATGAGGAACTCTTGATGACAAAGGATATAGCCAAATAAGACAGTGAAAAGTGCCCCCAAACCAAATTGATTATCACAATGCGCATGTGAAAGAGAATGCAAAAGCGGCTCCAGATTTTTTCTTTAAAATTTTGGTAGGGATAGTGCTAGAAGTACTTTATGAGATGACATAAAAGGCCTTTTTGCTGGATCCTTTTGTTTTTTCAAAAATTACGAAAATGTACTTTTTTACCTTGTTTTTTAAGTCGTTAATATTTACATTAGTTGCGATTTGTTGACATTATTGTATTTGAGTTCATGTGCTTTAAATTATCTCATATAAAGTTTCTCGAAAGTTCTAGTTTTCTCCTAAAATGCGCTGAAAATTTCGCGTGTTCAGAAATGCTCAAATGCCATTTTCTGAAATATGGCTCGAAATGTTTTCTTCGCGTTTCCAACAGATAGTGCTAATTGCACTGTTTAATATGACATAAATTTACTTTTCAGGGAATCCTTTATTTTTTTAAATTTATTTATTTATTTTTTCAAAAACTACATAAATGTATTTTTTTTAATATCTCTGACGCTGTAAAGATACACATTTCCAGCGATTTGTAAACACTTTGCAATTGTGAGTGTAACTTCTACTGAAGTTTTTCCGAAACTAAAAAAATGTTCTTTACCGCAATGCAAGCACTAATTAAGGGCAACACATTTCATTTGGAAGAAAAACCTCTATCTTCAGTTTTGTAGTTGTATGAAGTGACCAGTCGAAAACAAATCAAACTTTACAATTATCAAAAATTCAGAGTTAACACGATAAATCGGACCTATGCCAACTTTATTACTTTATTTTACTATATTCTGACATGAAATTTAAAGAAAAAAATTTGGAGCCATTTTTGAGAAAAATTTAATAATGTTGCAGGGGCATCATGTATAGTACTCCTAAAATTTAATTAATGATTTTCAAAATCGCAGAGCTCTGACTCAGGCCAGATCGGCAAGGGTTTCTTGAATTTGGGTAAAATACTACGCATGTTTTAGGTGCTAATGTTCTTCACATACACCAGACGGAAGGGCAGAGAGACATACGGACGGACGTTTTACAGTCAATCGAATTTTCGGTATCAAGGACCCACAAAACTTGGATTCTGGCTATATCACGTTTTAGACGATATTTTTTTCAAAATTTAGCAACGATTTATGCACTTTTTCGTTACCAGGACCCGGCAATAAGAGTTTTTCTGCCGAAAATTGCCCGTGTTTTCGCGCAGCTTTACTCGCACAGCTTTCAACTGCGTAAGCGGTAGCGAGAAAGTAAAAATGTTTGTCTGATATTATAAACTTTTTTCATATTTTTTCAGTGAGATAAAAGTGTTAAGTTGACGAAAAAATTAAAATTAAAGAAACACGTTTCTCGCTGTAGAAAATGTGGGCGGTAGGACAGGAGTCAAGAATACTTTCAAAAATCTTATTTTAATGTTGAGAGTTATAGTGTAACTTCTTATTTGTCATTTGGTTTAGGAGAACTTTTTCCTATCTTATTCGGGGGGGGGGGGGATCCTCCTCCTCCCACAATAAAGGATCCGAAATCCCGCCTCTGATTGTAATTACGATTTTTATTGATTTTAAAGAGTGTACATTGTTTCTGCGAACAAGCTGAAGTATAATTGTCTTTAAAAATATGGAATCATAAGCACCAGAAAAAGATCTTTATTGACTGAACATGTTAATGCTTTCTCGTACATGTCTGGAAATTGAGTACACTAGTCTACAGAAAACGAACTTTTTTCTATAACATCAATGAAATTAACTGTGTAAAATTAATTTTGCAGAATGGATTACAATAATAAAAAAAACAATTGTTCAATAGCACGTATTTTCTCGCATTATTAAAAGGAGTTACGTAATACTAAAGTTGCAAGTTCTGCACTTCAGCTATTACTTGATGTTGTATTTGTGGGTTAATAAATAACATCACTAGCTCGTAACAATAGTACTTTATTCATCTATAGGATACATTTGATATACTGGCGCGGCACACGCGGTCACACCACTGGAGAACATAAAAAGACTACTGCGCTACCGTTGTGCCGGCCGGCGGGAGGAGGGGGAGAAGCCGGAGTCAGTGTTACCAACTGACCTAATACATAACATTTCTTCCCTCTTTTAAATGATCCTGGTTACAACTATGGTGAATAACGTAAGGGTGCACGACATATGCGTGCGGATCTGCGGGGTAATATTGGTGTATGCAGTAAATGAGAAGCTCGGTCTGGATTTCGCAGTGTGACTGGTGTAGCTGGTGTCTGGACTGATGCTGGAGTCACGTTGGCACGAGCAGCTTCTGGCGCCCTCTCAACTGATGCTGTGGTTGCTGGTGTTTGGAAGAAGTGGGTCCGTCGTCGCCTGGGTGTAGTTCCGCCTACTTCGTCGGTGGTCGGTGTCTGGTCCCCTGCGGTCTGTTGTTCTTCTGAAAATTTCCGAAGTTGGTCGATATGTCGCTTGACCCGTTTTCCCTGGTAGTAGACCTCATAGTGTAGATCTCCGATGCGGGCTGCGATGGTACCAGGAAGCCATCTGTCCATGTTCGGGTTGCCGGATAGAAAGTAGACGGACTGGCCCACTTCAAGAGTGCGAAACGTAGAGTCCATTTCTGCCCTTTGTTTTTGACAGATCTTTGTGCGAACATCTTCGGGTGTTGTCAGGTTTAGACGTGTTCGAAGCTCTCTTCCCAGAAACAGCCGAGATGGGGACTGTCCAGTGGTAGAATGAGGCGCCTTCCTAAATTGTCGGAGAAACTCGTTCAGGTTGGTCCGCAGCGTTCCTTTGGTGGTCTTCATGGCGTGGAGGGCGTCCTTCACCGTTTGGACATACCGTTCTGCTTGGCCATTTGTCGATGGGTGATAGGGCGCTATGAGCTTATGATATTTCACACCACTGTTCTTCAGAAAGGCCTTGAATTCTTCCGCGATGAACTGTCGGCCGTTGTCTGAGACGACTGTGACAGGAGTCCCGTACGCCGTGAATAAATCGTCCAACAGAGCAATTGTTGCTGCTGCTGTTGTGGAGGTTGTTGGCCTGACCTCGAGCCACTTGCTGTAGGCGTCTACAACGATGAGTAGCATAGTATCAGCTACTGGCCCCGCGTAATCGATATGGATGCGCTCCCATGGTGCCCTCGGATACTCCCAGTGGTGGTCGCGGAACTTGGGTGGAGCATGAGCCTGGGCAGCGCATGTGGTACAGGATTTCGCCAACTTTTCGATGTCAGCGTCAATTCCTGGCCAGAAAACGAAGGAACGTGCCATTCCCTTCATCTTGACGATACCCAGGTGAGCTGCGTGCAGATCATTGAGGATGGCCTCTCGCAGTGCAGGTGGAATCACTACTCTGTGTTCAAACATCAGGCAATTGGCAGCAAGTGTGTACTTTGCCTCGGGTGCCTTGAAGTTATGGCGAGCGAGGTCTTGGCCTTCTTCCAATAACTTTACAATTCTGCCAAGATGCAGGTCTTTCCTTGTTTCTCGTGCGATGGTTTCAGCTCTGACGGGAAGCTGTTGAACCTGGTGAACTGTAAACAAATCGAAGTCATCATGTTCCATTGTCTCTTCCCCACTGTGCGGACCTGCATTCCGAACCTTATTGACTGTCAGTATCGGCATTCTGGAACAGTAGTCTGCGTTGGCGTTTTGCTTCGATGTTTTGAATACAACGGTGTAATTGAAGTGAGCAAGGTAGTCGGCATAATTGGCCATGCGACTGATGCACAGAACTGGCAGCGACTTCTCTGGGTGGAGGATCTGCGTCAGAGGTTTGTGATCCGTGATGAGTGTGAAGTGGCGAGCGTACAGGTAGTTGAAAAACTTCTGCACAGCCCAGACGATAGCGAGCGCTTCCTTGTCAATTTGGGGGTATCTTTGCTCTGTTGCTGTCATAGTCCGGCTGGCGTATGCGATTGGCCGCTCCTGATTGTTGCTGAGCCGGTGGGACAGCACTGCGCCGAGTCCGGTTTTGCTGGCGTCTGTTGCCAGCAGAAGTGGTAGGGTTGGATCGTACGGCATAAGGACCTGCGGTGAGATCAGAGCGTTCTTGATATCCTGGTAGGCCGAGACACCCTCAGGTGTCCACACGAGGGGGTCTTTCAACAGCATATCTCTGAGTGGACGATCCCTCGTTGACAAGTTCTGGATGAAGTCGCTGTAATATGTAGCTTTTCCCAGGAAAAGCTGGAGTTCTTCTGCGGTCGTCGGTTTCGGCGCGTCTCGTACAGCTCGGATGTGCGCGTCTGATTTGTGAATACCTGACGCATCGATCTTGTGGCCAAGAGCTTCCAGGACAGGTTCTGCAAAGCTGCATTTGGCTCGGTTGAGCTTGAGACCGTGTTGGCGAAAACGCTCCAGCGTTGCGGTAAGGGCCTGGATCAGATTTTCGAAAGTATCAGCAAAAACTATGGTATCATCAAAGAAACTTACGACATTTTGGAGATTTTGCAGAACCGTATCCATTCGACGTTGCCAGATGGCAGGAATGTTGGCTGCACCATAGACAGCACGAGTTGGACGAATCAGACCATGGGTAGGGGTGTTGAGTGTGAGGGCATGGCTGAATTCCTCGTCGACCTCGAGGTGAGTGTATGCATCTGTAACATCCAGATGACAGAAGAGGGTGGCGCCGCGCATCCGATTGAACAATTGGTCTATTTTCGGGATTGGATGTTCATCGACAATGATTCGCGGATTGACAGTAGGCTTGTAGTTGCCCGTGATTCTCAACTTCCCGTTCTTCTTTACAACGACATGAGTCGTTGACGCCCACTCTGAATACTCGACCCTCTTGTAAAAACCGCTGGCGATTTTGGCGTCGATCTCTTTCGCATAAGCATCTCTCAGGGCTACAGGCACGTCTCGTGCTCGAACGAACGTAGGCGTGGCTCCAGGTCTCAGGAGAATCTTCGCTGGAGGGCCTGATAGCTTCCCAGGGATATCACTGAAGACGTCCTGGTATCGGTGGATGATAACGTCAAGTTTTTGTTGGTCCGAGGTCGACAGCTTGGGCGGTGTCAGCGGCTTGTCGGTGGAAATGTGGTGCGCAAGGTTCTGCTCCCTGCACGATGGCTCTCCGAACATTTCCATGAAGTCGATTTCGTGCTTGAACTCTTTGATCCATTCCCGGCCCAGGAGCGTGTCGAATTCGCCGTCCACCAAGTAGAGGTCGAGCATCTTCGTCGTAGCTCCCATAGTAGCTTGAACTCGGGTGAAACCGATGCAACGAATAGGATGGTGTGAGTAACTCACGAAACGTCGGCCTGTCTTACGCAACTTGAAATTGGGGATGATGGTGCCAAACTTCTCTTGACTCATGATCGCGCAAGGAGAACCCGTATCGAATTCCATGTCGACTGTAGTGCCCTCTATCTGTACAGCCAGCATTTCTCGCCTGGGTGATGGTACCGATCCGATGACCTCGACTTTTAACACGTCGATCTGATCAACTGGGTCGTCGGATTCGTAGACCTGGTTAGCAAGCGAACGCGACCTGCATACTCTGCTGATATGCCCCTTTTTTCCGCACGTATAGCACTTGGCGTCCCGGACTCTGCACTGACCACGGGCGTGAGCTCCCCCACACCCCGCGCATCCTTGTTGGTTCTCGCGGTGTGACTGGCCGTCATGCTGCGGTGGGTCGCTAGTAGCTTGGCGGGGTCGTTGCTGGTTGCCTGGCCTTTGATTGCTGTTCTTCCGTGCCGGTGGTTTCTCGTAGCCAATCCGGTTTGTGGGTTCACTTCTCGGGGATAACTCCGGATTTTTAACCTCGTCGGCCGTGTTTCGTGTAGCTTCGAGTGCGCACGCTATCTCGTACGCGGCGGCAAAACTCTCTGGTTTCTTGGCAATAATCTCGTCGCACATGTCCCTTGATTCTACGCCTTTAAGCAGTTGTTCGATTAACATGCGGTCTAAAAATGTTCCATACTCACAGTGCGCGGCTCCTTGTCTCAGCCCTGTTACACTATCCGAGGTAAAAATTTAATAAAAAAATTTGTGCGGTTTTTGTGAAAAAATAAAAATTGCCTGTTTCACGCAAAATTACGCCGAAACTACTCAAATTTTCAAAAAATTGTACACGACCTTATTTCAAAATCTGACTTTAAAGAACACACTTTGTACTTCCAAATAAGACAAAGGGCCATATTCATAGTCGTGACTTATAGGATAAGAAAATACTTAAGTTATAAGAAGTTACTTTCGATAGGGAAATGCTTATACACATTTGGTATTCATAGACGGTACTTATAATAAGTACGATCGATGTCTCGTGTGGCAACAGTGTATTGGGTGTTTCACAGCCTCTTGAATCTTGCCAGAAGCGCTCCATCAAAGTGGCCGTGAACTATCATATGCTTGCGTCCGTGAGGTAACCTAACCTACACAGTTTCTTAAATAGTGCCAGTATCTTAAACAAAGGCTTAAATGGTGGTGAGATCAGTAAATATCTATTAGTTAGAGGTGGTTTTAGCCACCAATGTTACCAAAAAGTGTACAAAAAAAGGCTTAGTAAAACAATATTTTTTCTTAAATTCTTGATCGCTGTGCATTTTCAACGGGTTTGGCATGTGACGTAAATATCACTTGTTGCTACAAAGAAAGATGCCACTGTAAAAATCCTTATAATCTTTGAAATAGTCGTCCATTTCCATTTCTTTCAAATTACGACAATTTTCAACGCATCAAGAGAGGGTTCACTTATAGCTATAAGTGAAGGCTGGACCTTCCTTATAGCTATAAGTATTTTCTTATGTGGATGGATAAGTTGCTACTATGAATTGGAAAACGTTATAAGGAACTCCTTAAGGTTTTCTTTATTATAAGTCACGACTATGAATACGTCCCAAAGTTATGTAAAGCTACAGGTAAAAAGCGACGAATTTTCGGCAGAAACACTCATTGCTGAGCGCTGGTGACGAAAAAATCGATAAATCTAGTTGTTAAATTTAGAAAAAATAAATCCTATAACTCGTGATGTAGTCAGACTTCATGCTTCGTAGTCCTTAGTACCGAAAAATCGATTGACGGCAATACTTCCCTCTAGAAACAACGCTAGCGGCTAAACCGTTCAGCCGATTTTCTTCAAAATTGACATTCCCCAATCGATCTGGTTAATGTCGCGGCCCCTGCAATTTGGAACCGAAATTTTATTGTGAGAGGTACTTTACATGAAGCCTCTGGGACATTTTCAAAATAAAAAATGGCTCCATCGTTTTTTATAAAATTTGGTTGTTGAATAGTGTGAGGACGTAAAGAGAATGGTGCAGGTTTTATACTTGGGCTTTCGTAACGTGGCAGCTGACGGTTTAATCTTCAAGGCGTCACGGCTTTTCGCGCCTTTCTCGGTCGTGCCGCTAGAGTCGTTTGATCTGCAGCACTGCTTGATACGTTTGCGATCATGCCACATTTTGCTGCAGAATCGAGGAAGACGCAAAAAATCTTGCCATATTCCATCATGACGATAATATTCTCAGCTGCCATGTTACGAAAACCCAAACGTATGTTCGTTAAAATTCCTGTTTTCCAAAATTGCAGAAGTTGAACAATTTTTCGGAGTTGTACAACTAAAATATTAAAGAAAGATATTGTTTCCTTAATGAAATCTGTTCCTAGAAGATAGATTTTGAAATAGTCATGTACAGTTTTTCGGAAATTTTGCGTGAAATATAAGAGGTTTTTAATCCTACGTAAAACATTTTTTTCTCAAAAAAAGGCACCAACAATTTTGAAAAAAAATAACTGGTAGCATGTAGGACGCTTAAGAGAATGGTGCAGGTCTCATGTTCGTTGAAAATTCTGATTTTTGAAAACGGCAAAAAATGAAAATTTATTTTCGGCGTCTTACAACTACAATTATGAAGATTTTTCCTAAAAATAAAATGTGTTCATCAGAAACAGATGTTCACGTGAAGTCATGTTCAATTTTTCGAAAATATGAGTTTTTTTGCGAAATTGTCTTGAATAGGCAAGTTTTTTTCTTTCAACCATTTTTTCTTAAAAATGACAATTTTTTCATTATATTTGGACTTAAGGTAGCATAAATGGTGCTTCAGAGAATGGTGCTGGTCCCATGTTCATTAAAATCCTTGATTTTTTGAAAATGTTAAAATTATACATTTTTTTGGCTTCTTCGTACAATTAAAACTATGAAGATTCAATTTTGTTTTTCGAATGTAATGTGTTCATCAAAAACTGGTCTTCAAATAAGATCATGTGGAATTTTTCGAAAATGAGTATTTTTTGTATAATTTGGAGACAAACATAGCCGCTCGATCAGAATTTCCTGTGCTTCGTGAACGTAGGGGGGGTAAGAGTAGTTCGTGAGTAGTAGGAGGAGGAGAGGACGTAAGAGATGATTCCAGACAGTTGGGTGTTGTAAGTTAGAATTGTATATTATTCCTTACATGAATTCAATGGCAGTAAGCTGTTTTCATTTAAACATTTGAATTTTAAATTTTTTTTTTCACGCTTCATTTGTTTAAGAATTTTTCAAAGGTAGTTGAAGTGTAAGACAGAAATTGCCAAGTAATATTACATATCCATTAAGAATATCGCGAGGAAGTATGTGCTATTGTAACCTAGATATTTTTCCTGCAGATTTACACAGTATACTTTCTGTATACTGTGTAAACAGTAGCGAGAACGTAAAAATGCGTACAAGGATATTTTATTTTTTCAAATTTTGAAATCAAGCTATTCAACAAAATGCACAAGAACAGGCTGTTTGCAAAAGCCCTTTTTGTGACCTTTGGCTTCAAATATGGAAAATAGTATATCGATCCCAACTTTTCACCTCCCATAAAACGTCAAGACAAAGTCTTGATGGAAATTCAGCTCAAGGGGATTTTTCCCGCAGATAAAACTTGACTGGTCTTTGACAGAAAACATAATGTAGGAAAGGGACCCTTCACTTAAATGTACTCACCTGAAAGGCCTGTAATGCACATTACAATTATAAAATGCTATTTTGCTTAATATCTGAAGCATCTTCTAATTTTTTATCTACACTCTTTATTCTTTTGTGAATGGAAACATTTCTTTCTTTGTTGTACATTCTGCAGTGAAGATGAATCCTAGGAATATGTATTAATTATAATAATTGAATAATGTTGTTTGAGATCAAACAACATTTAAAAAATTATTGATGCCCTTATTTCAATTACAATATTCTTTTTTTTCTTTCTTTCATCAGGTGGTGCAAGTGAATAGATTACCACTTGTTATTACATTGATAGCTAGTGAAACAGCCAACACAGGTTTATTGCTAGCTCTGGAGCCACTTGTGGAGCCCCTGTTAAGTGATTTGCGAGGAGCAGTTGGAGAATCCTGAGTTACATCTCCTTGCTGTACACAGCAAGTATGAAGATTTTGAGTGGTGGTTTAACAGGACATTGAGAGAGACAATCGGTTTGTTTTGTGCTAAGTGAGAGAGTATTGTTGAATTTTATAACTAATCAAATGTAAAATCCTGTACATTGTTTCCATGTTCAATTATGAAGAGCTTTATTATGCAGAATAGTCTTTAATAATATTATTTAATTGTTGTGAATTACACTATAGTACCAGAATAAAAGCTTTGCTCTCAGTAAAAGGTGCATAATTGTAATGTTGTGAAATTACAGAAAAACTTTTCCTATGAATTTATTTACCGCACAGAATACATTAAATAAGGAGGAAATGGATGTGTATTGACAACTATTTATTTTAATGCAAGTTCACAATTTTTCCAACTAGTGTAGCATTTATCTGAGACTTCAATTGGGGACGGCAGTGAAAACACAAGGAATCCTTTTGCAAAGTGAAAATATTCCTCTTCAAAGCTGTAGCATAAATAGCGCTTTGGCACAGTGGTGACGTGGTTGTATATGTGTGGGGGGGGGGCGGGCTTGCCACAGGCCCTGATGTAATTTGGGCCTAGCTAATGGCGGCTGGTGTCCCAACAAACTGGAGGTCGTGTATTTTTGAGTAGACCGTTAGTTTCCCAAATTCGTGGCTTTAAAAGCAGAAAACCTCCGAAATCGAGCATTTAAACTAACTAATGTGCTGGCATAGTAATTGTTATCCTCCAGGAAACAGAATAGCTTGTCGCTGAATATGTTAATGTTGTTTCAACACGCGTCTGCGCACATTTCATTTCATTGCTCTCCCAAAACTGCTAAAAACTATTTCGCAGTCTTAACACAATTTTATGTGTGGTATCCGTGTCAGGTATGTTCACCTCCCGCGCATATGGTTCTGGCTTTGATTTCCAATGGACCTCGCGTTTTTCTATTACACTTGGATTTTTCTAACGTGACGGCTGAGGGTAGTATCTCCAAGATGGAATTCGGCACGACTTTTTGAGTCATTGCCAGTCCTGCCGATAGTCGCTTGATATGCAGCACTGTGTGATGCGGTCGCCATCTTGCGGCAGGACTGAGAATGACAAAAAGTCGTGCAGAATTCCATCTTGGAGATACTAGCCTCAACCACCACGTTAGAAAATCCTATGTATTGTTTTGCACTGAGATAATTTCCTGTAATAGAATTAATACAAAACAAACACGAATGAGGTTTCCAAAATCCGATGATCGCACTGGGGTATTTTGCAAGAAGCACCGATACCGGGAGAGGTGACTCAGTGCATCAATTGATGGTACTGCAGTGGCTCTGACCGGGAGGTCCTAGGTTTGAGTCCCAACAGTGGCAAGATTTTCGACACTAGCTTGCCAGCTAGGTCGAATTCAGTCGCTGTCTGGAGGACAATTCTAGAGGCAGGCTGCTCTGATCGGAAGTTTTCCGTGGTTTCTCCGATCAACACCAGGCGAATGCCGGAGCAATGCGCTAACGGGCCACGGACCGGGCGCGATCTTTCCTTCCTCTTGTCTTATCCTCACCCCTTACACACACACACACACACTATGTACTACTCTACCATACATGCCAGGAGACCGTTCGGGAGCTTACTTTGTCTCGGCTGGGGTGGTGGATGATACCTGGTTGAGAAAACACCGCTAGCCGATGGGAGGTCGGCGCCGGATTTTGCCATCCAGCGGGGGAAGATTACCGCCATCTTCCGATAAAAACCATGCGCTACACTTACGGGACTAATGTCCTCGATAGTTGACGTGCCCGGAATCACTAATAACCAACCAATAAGTTGGGACTCGTTTTACACTAGTTCACTTCATAATTTTAGTTGTTGCTGCCACCATTGGTGGTGATCACGAAATGAAATTATTTTATTTCGAAAATGTCACTACTCTGGTATATGTTGCAACACACATCTTCCCACTCACGTATTCAGAACGGCACTCGCAAAATAACGGCAGGTTCTGCCGCGAAGATCATTGCACACACCGTGTGCAGAAGAGAGACAGAGAGAGATACTATTTTTAGAACGGCCTACTATTCTCAAAGGATTCGTGAAAGGTATATTTTGAATCAACAAACCAAAGATCAAAGAAAACGAAATTCTCCAAGCATGAACTACCATCAAGAATTGACTGAATCTGCATACTTTTTATAAGCGAAATTAATAAAATTAAGTTGCAGATAGATTGAGACGAAAACTGAGAATTGGTATTCTCCGCGGATGCGGCACCGAACTCTGCAACCAGACCCCTGCGCTATAAACCAGTGGCTCGTTGCGGTGCAAAAACAATGGGAGTCGTTTGTTGAAACATGGTGATGCGCGGCCAAAGAGCAGCGCTTAGAAAAAGTGCTTTAGAGCGAGACATGGTGCACCACCTGGTAACGCACGAAATGCCGGAAAGAGTCGAGCTATCTTTGATTTCAAAATGATTTGATGTTACATCGATTGCTGCAGAATCTTGAATGCTTAATGTCATTAAATGGAAAATCTAAATTAACGGTATAACATTTTCTTTGATTATCTTTGGCACGTGGAACCTAGCATGGGCAGCCACTGGCTAATGAACAAAATTACACCAAATTATTTTCAAAAATAGCACGCTCACTGCTCAAGAAGGAAAAAAAAAATCTCGTATAACAATAAATTAAATAATTTTTCAAACGTTTTCTCGAATACTGCAATAACATGGTATGGTGTACATACACCGCAATAAGGCCATTGATCCTGTACGTGAAGTGCATGTTTTCCTCGGGAGGTGGTTTTGATCTTCCTCCGCTAGATGGTAAGATTCTACCTGTCTGCTAGCGAAGTTTTCTACAAAAAGGTATCTCCCATCAGAGGCACCGCCCCAACCGGGACAAGCTCTAAGCACCCGTTATGCGTGGTAGGTAGTGTGCGTGAGAATAGGACGAGGAAGGGAAAGGAAAAATCGCGCGCGATCTCTGGCCAGTTTGTTAGAGTACTGCTTCGGCGTTCGCTTGACATTGATCGGAAAAACCACAGATCAGAGCAGGTGGCTACTAGAATTTCCTCCAGACAGCGACTGAATTCGTCATAGCTAACTAGTGTCGAAAATCCTGCCACCGTCGGAACTCGTACCTAGGATCTCCAGATCGGGGGCACTGCGATGACAATATTGTGGATAGAAATTGTTTCCTTAGTGAAACTATACTTCAAGATAGAAATCAGGTCGTGTACAATTTTTCGAAAATTTGACTAGTTTTCGCGTAATTTTGCGTACGGGATTTTTAATTTTTCGTCGTGACAGTAAAAAAAACATTGTGAAAACCTAATTTTAACATTAAAAATTACAAAATTGAAGATGCAATTTATAAAACATTCTCAAAAATCGCTCCAATGTTTTTTTTCTAATTGTTTTTAACTGATAGAACAAAGAATACTTCGTTGAACTCTGAATTTCCGAAATTTGCAAATCTAGAAATAATGCGAGAAAGTATGAGCTGTTGTAGCCCTACCAGTTTCCTTAATGAAATCTGTTCTTCGAAGTTAGATATCTAAAGATGTACGATTTTGTACATCTTGCACAATTTTTTGAAAATATGTTTTCGCTTAATTTTGCATGGAATATAAGCAATCCAAGAGACAAAAATGCCTTCTCAAAAACGGCTCCAAACTTTTTTTTTCTCTCGTATAGAGTAAAAAGCTCTTATAAAAATGGCGTATTTCCATTGTTGTTGACATCTTAGAACTTTCGATAATAGTAAAATTTGAAAACTGCAAGAATGATGTAGCACCACTAGTTTTACTTAATTATTTAGGGACAATCATTTCCCTACCAGTGGACTCGTTCTTTATTATAATAAAGATAGAAGATTTAATACAGTGAGTGAAAAAAGTATTCGTACACCAGTACATTTTTACAGTGATTGTAACTATTATGCAATAATTACACATTTTCATCGTAGTATTAACCTAAGTGTACGGAAAAGTTAATAACAAAAACAGCAAAAAAATACATGTATAAAGCAGAACTGTTGAAATTTCCTGAAATGTGAAATCTCGGGATGCAGTTTTTTTCGAATAGCAGAGACAACTAACGATTTACCTCCCCTCCGCCTGACCTGTGGGAAGTTTGTGACGCTAGGAAGGGTAGACAGTAGTGGCCTTGCGTAGTGTTTGGGAGATAATTGACACGTCTGTCTATTCTCTGAAAAGAAGAAATGGGTCGCAAAGGGAAGGGAACGTCATCGGAAAAGAGAAAAATTATCATCTGGGGGCATAATTTATGGAAATCGTTGCGGGAAATTTCTTAGATTTTAAGCAGACCAAGGAATACCATTCTGGGAGCCATTGATAGGTTTAGTGTAAGGAAAACGCGAGAAAACTTGGATGTTCAAAGGAACTCAGTGGAGCAGATGGTCGTGCAATTCTACGAAAAGTGAAGAAAAATGCGCGATTATGTGCATCAAAAATACCAAGTGAACTTGAAAATGAATTACAGATAAATGTATGTGAGAGTACGGTGTGAAATTATTTGAGAGAATGTGGCTATCATGGAAGAGTAGCTGGAAGAAAATATTATGTGAATGAAGTCAACAAAAGGAAAAGGTTTGAGTTTTCAATTAAACATGTAAATAAAACGAGCTAGTTTTGGAAAAATGTTATTTTTACAGACGAAAGCAAATAAAACATATTTTCTTAAGCTGGATGATTTTTTTACTTTTCGTTTCACGTAAGCCAATTAAAACCTTTTTTGTAGAAATCCTTAGGTGTACGAATACTTTTTACACTCACTGTATCAAGAGATGAGTTATCTTTGATTGTCCCCAATTAACCAAAAAAATGTTTGTTTATTACTAAAATGACAAATCAAAGTGTTTAAGACCATGGTTTGGTCTAAAATTATTGTAAACTACATTTTCGTATAGATATAAATTTAATTTAAAGTTTACTAACGAACAATTGGAAACTATCGGATGAAAATCGGAACTGTACGACTCAAAAGTTAAAGTATTCCAAAATAAAGGGTTACAAATAATAAAATACAGAAATATATTTCATGCTTCAAACAAACTTTCTTCTTAACATTCATTTTGACTAAATTCAAGATATTTTAAATATTACAACTCTTCTAAATACACTACAATCGAATTGACAACTGTGCGCACGTTCTGGAGTTGATCACAGGAAACATGGTGTCTGTCCTTTCAAATAGCGTCAAATATAGCAGGCACATGTATAGATTTCTATCTAGTTAGATGCAGGTTATTCGATTACTATACAACGATGAAGTAAATGATGAAGCGTGCGCAGATGATTTTCTCCCCCACACGTCACATACAGTTTTTGACTAAATAAATTACAGGCATTATTATGTATATAATATGCGAGTTCTTTACGGTTGACAGCATTTCTCGACTCAACTTCCAATATTTTCAGTCTACCCAATTTCCTCAAAGACTTCTTGCCTCCATTTCACACTCTATATCTTCCTTCCAGCTTCTGGGTGGCCTGCCACGCTTTTTAATTGTAGTAGATGTCCACAACTACATTTCCTTTGGAGGTGCCCATACCAGCTCAATCCTTTGTCGGATGTCTTCGTTTCGTTTAAGTTCTAATTTTGACACACGGCAGCTGTCATTCTTTGTCATTCAGCACAGTCATTGTTCCCATGACAAAAGTGTCGAATGTCATGCAAATGCATTGATTCAATAGTTTTAAATGAATTGTTGGCCTCATATGTAGCCAAAACCCCAATATTTTTAATGAAGGGAAACTTGGAACAGATTAAGAAATATTCATTGTCCACATCTTCAATCATCAACACTGAAAGAATCATGTTATGAAAAAATTCTATGATCATTAAGGTCCAGCTTGAAAAGTCTTTTTTCAGAAAGGATATCTTCTTTGGAAACGTACAAACATCCCAAATGTCAAAAATATAAAATGTCCAAGATGGCAGTTAGTAATGTTCAGTAAGTAAATTGTACTGAAATGTCAATAATTTTCTAAGTAAGTTTAAGAAATCAGATAATGAATCACTTGTTTAGTGACATAAGACAGTAGACCATTATTTTTCAGATTTTCCCGTATGTACATTCTTAGATGCAATGGCATCAGTAGCGGCTCGTGCTTAGGTTGCCCGGTGGCACAACCCCCAGATAATCGAAAAATATTTTATAAAATGTTAGAAATATAAACTATCATTTTAATGACATTCAATATTTTGCAGGAATATCGATGTATGTGAAATCATTTTGAAACCAAAGATCGCCCAACTGGCGCTCTCTATTACTAATTTACTCTTTGGGCATACGCTTTAACACGCGTTAATAGGGAGTTTTAGCGCAACGCGTAAGGTTCGACGTTTTGCACTATCAGTCACGTGACGGACCTTGAAGTCAGAACGTCTTATCTTAGGCCTAAGGTACGACCTTATGCCTTCATAAATAGTGTACGCCTGTAGGAATCTCTACGGTCGCCTTAAAAACGGCAAAATGGACACCTAAAAATAGGAAAGGTATTTTACCAACTCTAATAAACCGATTCCCGTGTGTAAAGCAGTTACAATTCTTGCTTACCAACTCCACAACGTTGGCAAGAATTAACGGAAAATGTTAGAGAGGTGGCAGGTAAGAAGTTTGCGAAAAAAAGGTGAAATCATACCTTCGGGTTAGATTATGTTTTATGCTCATAAACGAACGCTGTTTTAATATATTCCTTACATTCTCAAGGAAAGCCGATTCAAAATTCCAGACTGAGTACTCATCGCGGTGGGCCCTAAAAAAATTAAAACTCCGTGCACAATGTGGATTTGTTATACTCTTTCTCGTATCGTGGTTTAAATGTCTCACCACTTAGTCTACACCATTTGATATATTATGCAACTTCTTTGTTCAACGCTTGAAATGCTTCTTTTGTCATAATGCATAAAGCAAAGTCGCAATTGCTAAAACTCTTGTGCATGTTGTTCATTACGACCTTGTAAACTCGATAGTCACGTGATCAATAATATAAGGATGTCTCCTTACGCTTAGTACTAAAAGTCCCTAGGCCGGGAACGCAACCAATCGGTGGAGGGAGTTTTGCCGAGCGCTGCGCGGTGTCCAGAAGGGAATCCCAATTTTGTCTTCGACTGACCGTAGCTGTAACTTAATTTTATGAATTTCGCGTGATATTGAAAGTACACAAGTTCAATGATTGACGGTATTTAATACATTATTTATGATTGAGATTTTTTCATTTGATATTAGATTTATTGATTCAAAAGGTACATTTGATGAATTCTTCGTTGAAAGTTGGCCGTTCTGGAAGGAAGTCTCTTTCTGTCTCTCATGCATATTTCCGCTTGCAGTTGTAGTCGGAGAGCGCTGGTGGGAATACGAGCGTGTGTATGGAAGTATCTTTCATTATTATAAAATATACTAGGATAGTGCATTTTTCGAAATAAAATAATTTTATTTGTGTAAAACATGTCGAAACAATAGTGCTTGTTGCGATGTACTGACGTTCACTTTTTTTTTGAAACTAAGTAGTTGTTTTTTTGTTGTTGTTTTTTCTTCTTCTGTTTCTGTAAATTATATTACTAATTGTCTCAATGCAGAACTAATACTAAAACTTAACTGCCCAGTGGAAATCGAAGTCAGATCACGTGCGCCGTTGTATATATTTGACACGAACACTACGCATACAATTATGTAAATGTTTCAATATAGACTTTTATTTAACTTAGTTTTAATTAATTTACTTGAATTGCTTACATTTTATTATATTAGTGTTTTGAATTTTGCAAATTACATTTCCGTCATTCGTTGGGAGTGCAACCTCCAGTCTGTTGTACACTAGCCGCCACTGGATGACATTGCTCTTGGATATCAAATTACAGTAATAAGAATTTATTTTATAATTTATCGTCATTCTGTTGACATTCATAGTTCATAGAAAGAAAAACAGAAAAAAAGTTAAATTCATGCAAGAGCATGTAAGCATGGAATAAATATTGACCATTTTAACTGAATGGGTTTTATTAAAAATTGAAATTCATAGGATAATTTGATGAACATTTTCTTTGGACCTGATCGAAAGGACAATATGTCTTTGGGTATTTTGGAATGGACCTCTGATATATATGGGCTATTTCTAATGAATCAAATCTCTGGAAGTATTTCAAGTAGATTGAAAGGCTCCGGGAGGTTTTCAAAAGATGAAAATGAAATTTTAGAGCTACATGAGTCTCAATATAATTATTTTAATTTCATGTTTCCGTTACAAATAATATGAGAACGTATTACATTGTAATGCTACTAATTCCATACATTATTCATTTATTTCTTAGTGTAGTATTTGAAGAAAAATATCATGGGATTGAATTAAGGGAATTATTTCCTGTTTCTTGATTCGTATCTGTGTACAGAATATCATTACTGAATATAAATAGGTGTAAATTCTTAGTAGAATTGTTTGGATACAGTGATGTCCGATCGTTGTTAATCTGAAAAAGTAATACATTTGTAATTTTCCCAAAAACTTTTTATTTTAAGATTTTTCAATTTGATGTACCATATTTAAAGCTAATGCATGACGTTCTCTTACCTGTGTTAGTTAGTGGTGAATGAGTTATGGAATTGCAGCTGGCAGTTTCTCTCCATTTAAACCAGCAAGAATATTACGGGCAGCAAGAAGTGCCATCTCTCTTCGAGTACCATATGTGGCACTGCCAATATGTGGAGTTATTACTGTAGGTAGAATATGCAAAGATGTTATAAGCTTGAATTAATTGCTAAAAGTAATGATGACAAACGAAAAACAGAAATAGTGTGAAAGCAATTGTCCCTACTTCGGATTGTCAGTAGATGACGGAAAATTATTTAATGGCTTTATTTGGTCACTTTGTACTAGTAGTAAGGTTTATGATGATCAAAAAACAATTCTGAAATATTGATTGAATTACAAACTACGATACACAGGCCTACATTTTCTTTGTAATAAGAATGGAAGCAATGAAAGACTTAAATTACGTTAGTTTCAATCCTTGACCAATTGAATATTAATTATTTGCATCCCAGCAACTATTCCGCATTTTTAAATTGCTTTAAAAGTGAAAATAGCTCTTTTTACTCTTTAATACTGGAATTGACTTTGAATTGCCAGCCCCTGAACATTTCATTGGAGCAATGCCACTAAGCGTTTTGTGTGTGTGTGTGTGTGTGTGTGTGTGTGTGTGTGTGTGTGTGTGTGTGTTATTTTTAAGGCCGCATCAACATCTAGGTCATTAGTGACCACTATTGGAGTTAACGGTATGGTAACTATGAAAATGAACGATATGTTGATGATAAGGGGTGAAAGGACGAACACAAATACAACCATGCCCGAGGCGGGACTCGAACTCGCGACTCTTCGGTCCGAGCTACTACACTTCTGCCTAAGCGATTTCGGCCTCCGGATCTGCTAATTTGCTTTGTGTTTAATGCAATTGGAGACTTAGATCCGTGAGATAAAATTGTCCAGACTATCAAATAATCTTTTTAATTTTAATACTAATTTAACATCTGTGAATGGTAATTCTCAAATAATACGTTAATTTAAATTTGTATAGATCTAAAGATTCCGCTGGTTTCTGACCATCCCTGCTACAGAGGGGGGTAGCCACAGGAGCTAAACCTCCAAATGAGTTTTTTTTAATTTTTATAAGAATTCATCGACACAAAACCCCGAAAATGCTGGATAGAAAATAACCACCTACTAGTACATCAAATAGTATATTTAAGACGGAGAATTTAGAGTTGTGTGGAGTAGGGCAATGCAACACCGTTAAGCTGCGACGCCCGTTACGCTGCAACAAACGTTTCCACCGAGCATCGATCGAACCCCCCCCGCAGTGATCATCATCCGCAGTGATGTTATCGTACAAAATGGTTGCCACATAAGCTTGTAGTAGTTTGGATTCGGCCCATTAGATTGCAGTTCTATGAATTTCAACCGATAACTGCCAATAATTGGACAAACGAATTAACTGTTATTTCGCGTAACAGTTACGAAATGTAAGCTACTAATAAATAAGTGTAGCTGTTAAGGGCGCAACCCTAATGTCGAAAGCTTAGACACTGTCCCTGCTGGGGCGCTGCCCTATTGGGAGAGATATTCGAGGAGGGAATTCCCACAAGCCTAAATGTAGATCAGCGCCGGATCTCATGTTCCAGGGGGAGGAACACTGGAACCTTCCGGAAAACAACATTAGTCACTTACGGGGCTAATGATTTAAGTAGCTCACGCACCTGGAATCAATAAATACTCGTGTGACTTGTAATTATACCGCTACCCTTCTTTGCGCATTTCACTTCGTATTTTGTAAATATTTCAGCTTGGCAGTTTCACAGAGCATAATTACTATGTTCTTAGAGTAATTTGACACGGGTGTCAATGATCTTAGCTGTGATGTGGGCTTAAAATTTAATCATCAACAGGTGATTGGTTATCTGTATTATGGTGCTGCGCGGACCTGATGAAAAATCTTCTAATCGAGGCGCTCAGAATAATAACTGCGGATCCCAACCGACCTCGCATTTTCAGTTAGAAGTATAACGGTAAATTCCTGCCATATACCCATCATAATTTGCTGATATATCGAATCAATTGGGATATGGCAAAATCCTAATATTTCACCTTCGAAATTTGTCCGGAGTGTTAACAAAAATAGAAAAAGTTAGTAGCTGCGTGGTTGTCCGAGAGACGCCGGGTCCTAGGCACAGGTGCCAATGTTTCTGTGCCGCCATTCTGTGGCCTTCCGTAGGACAAAATGCCAGAAGGTCGCAGAATACCGGACGAAACGTTGGCACCTGTGCCTAGGACGTGGCGTCTCCGGGACTGCCGAGTAGCGATTGATCAAGCCACGGAAGCTTACGATCTCAAAAAAGGTAATGTTTTCTCAAAACGAACTTCGGTTGGGATCTACCGTTATTATGGGGACGTCGGTGGGTGAGGGGTTAGCTTAGTGGCCTCTGAACCCTCCAATGCGCGTGTTCGAATCCGGCCAAGTTGCCTGTATTTTCGAAGGGCGGAAAATCCACAGTAGCTTTGTCACACTTGTGGGATGTAAAAGAACCCTGGCAGTATGCCCGGTCATATTAAATCCCTCCGACATCCCACCGTAACAAGATCTCGTTTTTTCCCAACCAGACAGTTCGGATATAGTTAACTGAAAACCGACATCTGGCGGAGAAAGTGAGCGGCGCATTTTGTTAAATTTGAAAATTTAAGTTGTCACAACTATTGAATATTGGTGCTACATCAACAACTAGAAGCCAACAGTCATCTGAGAAGTCCTTCTGAGAAGATTTTGTACTCATAGTTTGTAAGCTCTTATCCTGTAATTAGGTTAAGCATGTTAGTATATGGGTAATTTTTTGTCATCAATTTTCTCAAAAATGGTAATTTGTAAAATTCAAGGTGTGATCTCATGGCCATGAGAAGGTTCTAAAAACCTAAGAATTTGTTATAAACATCTGATTTTTCGGTTGGCTTAGCTCTGAGAAAAAATTGGTACTATGTGCAAAAGTTATTTGGATTGTTATATCTCCACTCTCCGAGATCCTTTAGAATTTATGTTCCTGTTTTATTCCGAATCTGGAGCGTACTTTCGAAAGGTTTCGAATGTGACGACAATCTTCTCGATTCCGATAGCTTAGGGGTTCTCTGTGTTAGCCCCGACAATAATTCATTAGGTAAACGCATGGTCACCTCGCCTTATCTTTGTTTTAAGGCGAGGCTTTGTTCAAAAGTTTAATTTGTGCTGTTTTAAACAGCTGGCGACCGTACTCCTCGAACTGTAAATGATAATGTTCCTAATTCACGAGTCTCGCCAAGTTCCAAATTTAACACATTTAGGGGACCTCCCGCGAGGTGCGCCTGCTCCATAAAGGTCCCCAGACCCGCGTCGGGGGTAGGCTTCCAAGAAGCCTGGGTCGAAAAACTCGCGAGCGGAACAAATGCCTAAGGGTTGTCTCTCCTCTTACCGTACGATAAATAAATAAATGCCGATACTATTCTGAGCGCCGCAAGTGCACCTCCTCTTCCTTAATCTTGACTTTACTTACTGCAGTTGTCGAGCTCAAACAACTCGTGGTCGGGCGGCAGAGGCTCTGGGGTGGTGACGTCTAGCCCGGCGCCGAAGATTTGACCCTCGCGAAGAGCCTTGATCAGCGCCGGTTGGTCCACCACCTCTGCGGAAGGATAGAACAGGCGAGATGGAGTTAGCACGCTGATGACGAGAGGAAGCCTCGATGACTGAGGAGACTCAACTCCGGTGGTGGAACTGAGAGAGGTGGCTGAGGGCATCAACTAGTCACTGCAGTGCCTCTGACCGGGAGGTCCTAGGTACGAGTCAGAAAAAAAGATGAAAAGTTACTTCCTCATTGATACACTACATACCTCTAAGCCTTCGCATTGGATTCTTAAAATTGTCACCTATACCTGACGCAGTGTGTGCGTACAACCAACACATGTGCTTACGGAGAGATTATTCAACAGCAATACAATACAGCTCAGGTAATGTGTGTTGCCACAGAAAAATGTCGCTCGAACAACGCAACCATACGCTATACCTGACCCATTCCGAATTTGTTTCTTTTTCTGTATGAGTTCAATTCTTGTATTTGTCGTTAAGGCTTATTTACAATGTAACGTAAAAGTAATGTGAACGCAAAGGCACGTTTTACATTTCAAACATGAACGTGAACATAAACATAAGATGTAACCGTGAATGCGTTGACTTTTACGATATCTGTGAACAACACCCTATCGAAAGGTATATTGTATGGTAAGATTGATAATATCGTGTTTGTAGGATGATATAATGACAGAAAGATGCTCGTTGGACATAAACTAATGCAGTTTATAAGAGCGCAAATTGCCATTCATCATCATAGCTCATGAAATGCTCCGAAGAATCTTTCATCGAACTAACGGTACAATTATCGTGCAGTATGATCGCATCCATGTCAGGCTGTGTTTAAATCTACGTTCAATGTCATCGTGAAAAGTACGTCCATTTTAATGTCCTCTATTCTAACCTAATGTTTTTGCGAATGACTCTTTCCATTCTTTAGTATGTAACCAAACTCAGCTGCAAAACTTCAGGAATAGATTCTTCATACAGGGAAAAGAGAATTTGATTACAATGCGGGTCCGGAAACGCTTAATTACGGAACTATCGGAAATTTTATTAATGCTAGTTATCCTAACTTTAATGATAGTGCATGGCTTGATCGCGGGTTTAAATTTTCGAGATAGTGGTTACAATTGAGTAATTATAGTAGGGATAGATTCCTTTGACAGTTTTGTGTGGTTTTCTATTAAATGTAATTAATATTGTTAATCAAGATTGTAATAATATTGTTTTCTGATTTTCAGTCTACTGTAATGTACACACACGAAGTACTACCGAGTATGCATTACAAGCTTAGTTTGGCGAATAGCAATGCTTTGGGAGCCCGGCGCCTATATCGGGAACATCAACCAGAAGTTTGCCAGCCAAAAAACATAAGACTGAATCCATAACCACCTATGGGAGTTTTATACACTCACTAAACACCCGTTTTTGATGAATTCGGCTGCTATGCATGAAGAAGAAACTCACCGTGCATACAATGTAACTGTTTTTCTAACTATAACTGTAATTCTTCTCATGTTTTCATGTTTTTTCCTCTGGAGATGGCTGTGATCTTTCCCCGCTGGATGGCGAGATCCGGCGCCGACCTACCGTCGGCTAATCAGGTTTCCCCCTAACCAGGACTCTCCCATCAACGGGGCATCACCCCAGCCGGGACAAGCTCTAAGCTCCCGAACGGTCTCCCGGAATATGTGGTAGTGTAGAGCATGTTAGTGTGTGTAAGGGGAGAGGATAGAACAAGGAAGAGGTAAGAAAGATCGCACGCGGTCCGTGGCCCGCTTGTTAGGGTCCTGCTCCGACATTCGCCTGGTGTTCATTGGAGAAACCACGGAAAACTACCGACCAGAGCAGCCGGCCGCTAGAATTCTCCTCCAGACAGCGACTGAATTCGACCTAGCTGAAAAGCTAGTGTCAAAAATCCTGCCGCCATCAGGACTCGAACCTAGGACCTCCCGGTCAGAGGGGCTGCAGTGACATCGGTTGATGCACTGAGCTACCGTTCCCGGTTGTAAGTCAATCGAAAACGTCATTATTTTAAATAAACAAATTTAATTTAATATACATTCTTTAATGTGCCATGATCATAATGCAAATTGGTCATGTGTTAGCGTACGTTTATCGAACGTGTATTTTTGTATAACAACCGTAAATCGTACATCATAACGAATTATCGTAAATGAACCATAATTATCGTTCGTCAACCAACACTGCTATCCATGGGTGTAGAATCGACGGGTGTAGAATATGGTGAGTATTCTAGAGTTAATGATTATTTGATTGATTTGTTGGTGGTTTCGGGCGCGTCAAGTGCTAGGGTTATTAGTACCGTATGTGATGGATGGCGAGATCTGGCGCCGACCTACCCGTCGATTTGCGGGTTTTTCCCCTCAACCAGGTATCTCCCACCTGTGGGGCGCCGCCCCAGCCGGAACAAGCTCAAAGCTCCCGACCGATGTGTGGTAGTGTAGTGCAAGTTAGTGTAAGTGTGTGTGTGTGTGTGTGGGAGAGGATACGACAAGGAAGAGGCAGGAAAGACCGCGCGCGGTCGCGCTCATTTGTTAGGGTATACTCCGTCATTCGCCTAATGTTAATCAAAGAAACCAGAGAAAACTACCCATCAGAGCAGTTGGCCGCTAAAATTCTCCTCCAGACAGCGACTGAAATCGACCTAGCCATGTAGCTAGTGAGAAAAACCGGCCACCGTCGAGACTAAATCCCTATACTTCGATTAAAACACTAAGTCCTTACAAGATCACGAGCTAAAAAGAGAGGGGGCAGTGCCATCCAATCAGGAGCTTCAATTCCAAAAATTTAAGTCGTAACGAAGCTCGCTTTTTGATGTCAAGTGCTCCCCGCTCTTGCCAGCTCGTGGCCTTGAAAGGACTTTCTGTTTTAAACAGAGTATAGGAACTCGCAGAGGCAATGCAGTGACATTAAATTATGCCCTGAGCCACCTAAGCCGGTGTAGTAGGGGTGTAGAGAATGGCCAGCGTGCTGGAGCGCCGCAGCACTTAGGACTATAGGAGCTCGCAGACAGAGGCAATGCAGTGACATTAAATTATGCCCTGAGCCACCTAAGCCGGTGTAGTAGGGGTGTAGAGAATGGCCAGCGTGCTGGAGCGCCGCAGCACTTAGGAGTATAGAAGCTCGCAGACAGAGGCAATGCAGTGACATTAAATTATGCCCTGAGCCACCTAAGCCGGTGTAGTAGGGGTGTAGAGAATGGCCAGCGTGCTGGAGCGCCGCAGCACTTAGGAGTATAGAAGCTCGCAGACAGAGGCAATGCAGTGACATTAAATTATGCCCTGAGCCACCTAAGCCGGTGTAGTAGGGGTGTAGAGAATGGCCAGCGTGCTGGAGCGCCGCAGCACTTAGGAGTATAGGAGCTCGCAGACAGAGGCAATGCAGTGACATTAAATTATGCCCTGAGCCACCTAAGCCGGTGTAGTAGGGGTGTAGAGAATGGCCAGCGTGCTGGAGCGCCGCAGCACTTAGGAGTATAGGAGCTCGCAGACAGAGGCAATGCAGTGACATTAAATTATGCTCTGAGCCACCTAAGCCGGTGTAGTAGGGGTGTAGAGAATGGCCAGCGTGCAGCACTTACCGCCTCTGCTGACGTTGACGAGGACGGCGGAGCGCTTCATCTGTGCGAAGGTGGCGGTGGAGAAGAGGTGGCGCGTGTCGGGGGTGAGCGGGCAGCACGCCACCACCACGTCGCTGTCGGCCAGCAGCTGCGCCAGCGGCACGTGCTGCGCGCCCAGCGCCGCCGCCTCCGCCGCCCGCGGCCGCGGCGCCGCGTACAGCAATCGCGCCAGCCCGAAGGGCTTCAAGCGCGCCGCCGTCGCCTGGCCCACGCCGCCGAACCCCACCACGCCCACCGTCGCGCCCTCCAGCCCCACACCCAGCAGCCACTGCGGACGCGACACCTCCCAGCGCGCCCTGCCGACCGATTGATTGATTTTGATTGATTTTTTCGTGTTTCCGGGCGCGTCAACTACTGTGGTCATTAGTCCCGTTAGTGTAGTGCATGTTTTTTTCTCGGGAGATGGCGGTGATCTTCCCCCGCTGGATGGCGAGATCCGGCACCGACCTACCGTCAGCTAGTGGGGTTTCCCCCTAACCAGGACTCTCCCACCAGCGGGGCACCGCCCCAGCCGGGACAAGCTCTAAGCTCCCGACCGGTCTCCCGGAATATGTGGTAGCGTAGTGCGTGTTAGTGTAAGTGTGTGTGTAACGGGAGAGGATAGGACAAGGAAGAGGAAGGAAAGATCGCGCGCGGTCCGTGGCCCGTTTGGTAGGGTACTGCTCCGGCATTCGCCTGGTGTTGATCGGAGTAACCACGGAAAACTACCGATCAGAGCAGCCGGCCGCTAGAATTCTCCTCCAGACAGCGACTGAATTCGACCTAGCTGAAAAGCTAGTATCGAAAATCCTGCCGCCGTCAGGACTCGAACCTAGGACCTCCCGGTCAGAGGCGCTGCAGTGACATCAGTTGATGCACTGAGCTACCGCTTCCGGTGTGCCGATCGACAAAGTCGTTCATTGGGAAGTGTTGCCGGGTGTGTCAAATGCTAAGGTCGTTGGTCCCGTGAGTGTAGTACATGTTTTATCACGGTGATCTTATCATCACCGAGGTAGCGGCGATCTTTCCCAGCTGGATGACGAGATGCGTCGCCGACCTACACGGCGGTGTGCGGGGTTTTCCCCAACCAGGTATCTTCCACCAGCGGGGCACCGCCCCCAGACGGGATAAGGTTGAGCTCCCGACATATGTGATAGTGTAGTACATGTAAACGTATATAAGTAAGGGGTGAAAATAGGATAAGGAAGAGGAAGGGGAGATCGCGCGTGGCCCATGGCGCCGCCGTTTGTTAGGTTTCTGCTCCAGCTTTCGCCTGGTGTTAATAGGAGAACTACGGAAAACTACCATTCAGATCAGCAAGCCGCTAAAATTTCCCTCTAAATTTTTCCCCTCTAAAAGTTTCCCCGCTGAATTCAATCTAGCTATCTAGTCAGTGTCGAAAATCCTGCCACTGTCGGGACTCGAAACCTAGTCAGAAGCACTATAGTTGATCCATTGATGCCCTAACCCACCTAAGCCAATCAGCCCTGCCCAGACACAACGCGATGCTTTACTCGCGGGGGCGAGGGCAACAATCTTTGATTGCCTAGGGGCCCTAGAAGTCTGACTAGTTGAGTTTATCTCAGAGCCAGCAATCCAAGCATTCTCTGCAGCAACTCTGACCGGGAGGTCTCAGGTTTCGAGTTCCACCGGTGGCTAGATTTTCGACACTGGATAGACAGCTAGGTCGAATTCATTCGCTATCAGAAGGAGAATTCTAGCGGCCGGCTGCTCTGATCGGTAGTTTTCCATGGCTTCTCCTATCACGCGAATACTGGAGCAGTACTGTACGAAAAGGGCCACGGACCGCGCGCGAACTTTTCTTCCTCTCCCCTTACACACGCTTACATGCACTACACTACCACACAGCTCGGAAGCCTAGAGCTTGTCCCAACTAGCGCAGAACCCCACTGAGGGGAGATACCTGGATGGAAAAATCCCCTGCACGTAGACGTGTAGGTTGAAACCTGATCTCACCATCCAGCGGAGGTGGAATCACTTCCCCTAAACATTGAGTTTCATTGGTACACCAAACATTCTAGATATTTATGTCACGAGTCCTCTAAACGAGTCTTTAAGGACGCAGCCGGAAGGTTAACTGCGAGGCGGAGCGACAGCGAAGCCGAGTAGTTAACCTTCCGGCTAAGTCCTTAAAGACTAATAGAGGACGAGTTACGTACAATGATTTTTGTTATTTTAGTTTATCGCGTATTAAAAATAAACTTTTATCACTTTCGCGAATTCAGAATTGTCATTACTCTTGATTTTCTGTAGCAAGGGTTGGTGGTACTGGATGCTTTGTTTGTGATCAGACAGTTGAATGTTTTTTCTACTAATGCAAGCAGATTTGGAAAAATGTCTGGGAAGTGTTCATAGCAACAGCCGCTAAAATGATCGAGAGTCCATTAAAAATATTTTAGCGGCCGTTGCTATGGACGCGCTCGTAGAGCAGTATTTAGATGGTTGGTTGCTAAGGGGCTAAGTGCGTGTTTACTGATGTAAATAACAAAAATTCATTTAAAGTGGTGCACTAAACTAGTACGCACGCAACGAGACCGTTCGGTAGCTTAGAGTGTGTCCCAACTAGAGCAGTGCCCCACTGAGAGGAGATACCTGAAACAGGACCCCCGCCCCCACGACCCAGTGAAGATTGGTGCTGAATCTCACTGGCACCTCCCGAGATAAACATTTACTACACTAACGAACGAATGACCGTAGCAATAGACAGGGTTGGTCAGTATTTAAATACTTTTGAATACATTTTGTATTCGAAAAATTGTAGATTTGAATTTTTGGACGTGTATTTGGGAGATGTAAATACATAAATTAGATATATTTAGAAAAGAAATACTTTAAATGCAGGTGATGAAGATAATGAAGGTACTTTCTTTTTGTTCGATTCATCTAGCGAATTCTCCTCATTGAAACAAAAAATAAAAGTTCCTTTCAGCTGTTGAATTTAATTGTGTTTCATGTTAAACGATAAACTAAATCATTAAAAATTCTGGAAAATTATTCGACAGTAAAAAAGAATATATTCGTTATAGCACTGGTTTATGTTCATTCGCACCAGTTAAAAATCTGTTTTCCTTTGCGGATTTTACACAGTCGTTGACTAGGGGTTTATTGCCTAAAGATGTGTTTGAAAAATTAGTCATTTTAACAGGAAATCCTGTTTATTTGAGTTACACATGTTTTTATATCACTTTCAATTTGAAAGTGTTTATACAGTTTGTTACAATATCTATAAACACTTTCAAGTGTAAGCAATCTGAACAATACATTTGTTATTGTTCAGTTATTTGTTTTACTGTGAATTACTAATTTATTGTAATTGACAATTACAATATATTATTGCAATAAAAATGATGTAATACAAAATTACTACATTTACTGTATTTTGAGTATCTGAAGTATTTTAAATACGTATGTATCTATAGCAAATCAAAGTATAATGTGTATTGTGTGAATTTAAATACTTATTTACAAAGTATGTTGGCGAAGAATTTAAATACTAAATACAGCGCGCCAGGCAAGTCTCTCCGCAGTGGTGAGAGTGCTAACAGCAGAAATTATGTTGGTAGCACGATCTGCAGCTTGAAACAAAAAAAACTTAATTGCGAACTCACCACAGCCATATTAGACACCGCAGGTGTTGTCCCCTTTACTTGTTTGCCAGTGATATATTGTTGCTACCAGCATAAATGCAATTTTTAGTAGGACGGCTCTGTGCGGAGAGACTTTCCTTGCGCAGTGTACAAAGTATTTTGTCCACCCATGGCAATTTGCATCCAGCGCTGGAGCTAGACAATTTAACCAACTTTCAAATACACTTGGGCGCGTCGTTTGTTTTTTTTAACTCACGTGTTCCTTTTAATTTGGTTTCAACTTTTATTCATGCCCGTCCGCTAGCTAAATTTACAAAACTTTCTAATTTTTTTTTTACTTCCTTTGATGGGCGTGAGGCTGTGATTGCCCTATACAGGGCTTGAAACAAAGTACTTAGGCACGCGGGCGTAGGTCGGCATTTAGTTACTTAAAACACAACACATTTTGCGGGTATACTGACGAACCTGAAGATGTTCATCATTTATTACTTCCTTTTTTTTAGTAATTCCTATTTTTTTGTTAATCCCAAACATTATGCACACAAACGGGGTTGCTGCCCCCTAGCAACACACACAAAAACACCCCATGGCGGATGAACAATGCAATTACATAGGCAAACAAATATGACACCAAAACAAGAAAAATACTACTCATTCACTCTGATAAATTTACAACATATACAAAAAACAAAAAAACTTATTCATACCGAATGCGTATTCTGTCGAAATCAATTATTGAGTGACTTATGCTACTACAGAACTTGATCTTCGACAAAAGCTCTTCATGGATTTTTCTGTTTTTGTTTTCAAAACAAACCAAACAAACAAACATTTATTTGTCACTTCCCTTTCGCCGACTTGATGCTGCGACACGCGGCGTACATCACCGTCGTCCGTTAGCTATCTCTGCACATAGCGTGGTTGTCGCGGAGGGCCTCGCGTTCTGCTGACCCCAGATCAGAGGAGCCCACAAGTGTGTTGGTCTAGTGTATGGTCGAATATGCGTCCCATCGGGACGTAAAGGATAACCGGCAGTTGGCTGGATAAAAGCCCCAGGAAAAAAACGTTCCATCATCGGGCCCCTTGACTACCGAAACCACGGGCGATCGCCCCTCGTCCGGTCTGCTTATGTCTAGCGCCGGCACTGTTGCATCCCAGGGAACCTTAATCCCATGTGTCGCGGCTGTGAACATCATTTGAAGAGCGCGCCTAGAGGGCAGCGCTCAGCGGCAATTAAGGGAGTCGGCGGAGGCAGCGGAGCAAGGAAAACGCCGCCCAATCCCAAGTGACGAGCTGGCCGGAGAGCCAGCAGCCGGGTTGCGAATCTGCAGCGCCGCCCGCTTTAAGAGCGGGCGCCGCCAGCCCGGACGGCAGAGCGCTAGTTTGGTGACTGTGTATAGTAGAGCTAGGAGATACGTACTGTGAAAAAAGTGATTATTGGCCCGGCACGTTTTTGGAATTCTGTATTGATTAACTGTTAGACCCTGCTAGTTTTTGTTGTTGCTGTGTTTCTCCTGGACATTAGGTATTCGACTTTGGCTGTTGTGATTTGGTACATTCTTTTGGATCTGGAAGTGTACCTGATGTACTTTCGGTGTTAATAAATTTGTGTTGGTTAAAGCGTGTATTATTCCGAACATAACACCATGCATCCCAGGAAGCACATCAATCAATCCCTTGGGCAGGCGCAGGTTGCACTCACTGCTCGATGGCGCGGCGTCCGGCAGTGAGGCGCCTGGCGGCGGCGAGCACCAGCAGCACGGCCACCTCGGCCACGGCGCCGGCCAGCACGTTGGGCGTGTGGCCCAGCTGGACGCCCCGCTCGCGCGCCCCCGCCACGTCCACGTGGTTGTAGCCCGCCGACATGGTGGAGACGACGCGCAGCTGCGGCCCCGCCGCAAGCAGCATCTCCTTGTCCAGTCTCTCCGACGACACCCACAGGACGGCGGCGGCGCCCGGCAGCCGCCGGAGGATGTCGGCTCGCGTCGGCGTCGGCAGCTCCGTGCACTCCACCACATCGCACCTGCGCGGGCACACGAGCGGTAGGGCCTGTTCTAATTTTTATTTTTCTGATTACCTACCACCGAGCGTACGCACATTTACAGTAATAAATTATTTAATCGTGCACAGTTCACTGGTACTGAGACAGAAGTGTCACAGATATCCTCTATCAAAGCATGACTTCCAAATTCTTAATACATTTTGTAAATTGGATTGTATGTCAATAAACAAAATTCTTATAGGGACAACAAATAGATGCATATTTATATGTACAATTCAGAAACATATTTACATCGACTGTTGTAGAACCTAAACACTTCCATTATTTCCCAGAAACTTCCTGACCAATGAGCACGTACTGAGTAAAACAGATTTCTGGAAAGTGATGGCGGCACTCTTTTTAATTCCAAGTATTTCTAGCGAGTACTTTAAGGTCCTCGGAATGATGCCTGTTGCTAAAAGAACCACTGGAACAGGCTTTGTTTCTAGGATATTCCACTGTTCTTTCACGATATGAGACAGTTCTTGGTATTTCTGGATCTTCGCCTGATACACTGTCGTAAGATTGCTAGTATTGACGACTGCCACATCCACAAACTAGACTTTTTTCCTGTTTTTATCCCAGAGTGTTATGTCAGGTGTGTTATGGTGCACTGTTCGATCTGTCAGTAGACTTCGGTGCCAATACAGTTGTTTTCAAGCACATTTTTTGGGATATACTTGTAATATAGAGTATCATGGCATGGTGCTAAACCACATATCTTGACAAGTTGTATTATTGACTAGTGACGTATTCTTATTATTGTTATGGTTATTATTGTGATGGTTATTATTATTGTTATGGTTATTATTATTATTGTTATGGTTATTATTATTATTGTTATGGTTATTATTATTATTGTTATGGTTATTATTATTATTGTTATGGTTATTATTATTGTTATGGTTATTATTATTATACGGCTTGGGACCTGCACGAGAAGAGGGTCGGTTTTAAGGAACAGCACAAGAGAATGCGTTGCACGTTCATCTATTAATTTTTTGTTCTTATTCTGTTTTTAGTTCTCTGCTGGGGCGGCGGCAGCTCGGTGCACTCCACCACGTCGCACTTGCGCGAGAAGTGCGGTTTTAGGGAACAGCACATGCAAATTCGTTGCATATGTTAGTTAGTGCCTTATTTTACGTGGTGAGACTCAGGCCATCAGGCACGCTCTTCCGTCTGGCCACGTAAATTTCGCGACGCTCCTTTACTCTCTAGCGGAGAAAGGAGGTCTAGGAGGGCGAAGGCGAGAAACAGGCGATTTGAATTTTGCTCAGAGGCTTCTTTTAGGCTTCAGGATCTTTTACATGCTGTAAATCTACTGCATGGGACTGCCGGCTTTACTTCCCCCGAAGGAAGGCGTACGAAGAATCTTTTCACCCTTAAAAATACACGGCTTCGATCGGGGTTGAACCCGCGAACTTGGGTACAACAGTCCGGTACCACCGAATCACCGAATCCGCTAATGTCAATCCAGCATTAGAAAGTGCGCCTTCAATACTATGAGTTTTATTTGCTTATTGTCATCTACTAATTTTATATTACTAACAGAATTACCCTCCGCCGTCGTCTTCCTGCTCGGTCAGCGCAGCTACGACCTGGTTGTTCTCGTGCCGCAATCGCTCCCTTCGCTGTCGTCTCTTAGCTCAGCATTAGTTTCGTCCGTCTTAATCCCGCATCGGTCGCACGTCCGTCTACATCCCGTGTCCTGCTCGACCCCGCCCCAAGACACATGGTAAAGACCAGCAACAATGAAGCCCAGATGGATTGGGAATTGCACTTAATTGAATCGCCATCTTATGATGCAGTGCCATCTAGTGGAGAGTGACCACAAAGTGAACAGCATAAAAATCTTCTCCATAATGTAATGATTTACGATCATCCCAGTCAATTATTTTCTTTAAACGAAAAAAGAAAACAAATACCAATAGAATGATATTAATTATTTTCGAAGAGACAAATGACGGCAGCGCCGCGAACGAAATTTTTTTAAATTAAATTAACGTGCGGAAGAAATGGAAACGTGACACGAACATTTGATAGAGCACAATTTTTGAAATCGTTTGAAACAACAATCATCAAAATCGGACCAGGGGTTCGATTAATTTCGAGAATTTTAGTAATCGTCCATTTCGGTGGAATGAAAAAGAATATGCAGGTGCCATTGTTGCCGTGAAGAAAGTAGTTGCAAATACTAGTTACGAGTTAGAATTTGGGAGAATAAAAGAGCAAAAATTATCGAAATTTTTGAAAGTAGTCACGATTTTGGAGGACGCCTAGGAGGCGAGATAAAAATTAAGTGCTATATTTTCATTTAGAAAAATATACGAAACAAGAGACATTGTGACGTCATGAGAATATAGCAAGCGGTGATTTGCAATATTTAATTAAATAAGGCATTGAGAGGCGAATCAGACGATGCGGTAATTATCGTAGGAATTTTGGACACTATGTAGAAGCAACCACAGGTCAGGAAAACGCTGATAAGTGAGAAGAATAAATATTTTTCGTTATGCTGTTTGGCGCAATAAGTGGGTGATCCGCTTTTGTTCGCCGCGAAACCATATAAGCTGGAGGACAACAATGCCAGTCAGTCAGAGAGGGACATGAAGTTTTGCTTGGAGCGTGAACGCGAGATCCGTGTTAGAGGTTGCAAGAATTTTCAATTATTGTTACGAGTTTGTAACTTAAAAAACATTTGATTTATTTGACGGCGCGCGAACTGTGTAAAAAAAAAAAGCGCAAGTAACTTGATAAACAGTGGCGATATAAGAGAGTTTTGTTATTATCGCGATGTAAACAATATTTATCGGACATTTTGCGTGTTGTGTTTAATAGCACGAATGCCAACGCTATTCTGGCTTGACATTAAAAGGGGGAATGCAAGTAAAGTTTTCTACGAAAATAACATGGTGTATCGGCGCGTAGTGATTTTGAACATTCGGCGGGAGTTGAAACGCGGGATAAGCCGAAACACTCATAAACTTCCGTGTGCTAAGGTGAATTCCGCGGGTGATGAAGAAAGTTTCGCGCGATGGTGATGTCCATGGAGATGACAGTGGCCGGAGCATAGCGGTCATTGTGCACTGATGGGGCGCGAGTGGCAGCTAGCGACGAACGCCGCGGTGCCAAACCAACAAACAGGGAAGTGCAATGACTAATTTGTTTTCGGTTGCTACGAAGACGCATTCATGTAGAAAGCTCTATCCTAATATAAAAAACGATAGTTAATTTAAACAACTGTCAATTACAGTCTTTCCTCGATCTAGTAAAACATATCACGAGCCGACCCACTCATCACCGCATTGCTCTAGCGAATGAATGTTCTTCTAAAAACTCGGAAGCATCCCAATTTTATATCTTTTTCTTTTGTCTCTCAAAACAATGCTTATTCCACTTCTGTTCTGTCATTTCAACTTAACGAAAAATGATCCTTAACGCCGGTTGTTTATTTGTTACAGAGCGTCACCCCCTCGCGATCGTCTATTGACGTCCCCATACTCTATGTCATATAAAATGACCTTTCCATAATAATGGTTCGTCATTTTGGTATATCACAATACAGTTCAGTAATAATGGTTTTCGCTGTATTTACAAACAATGGCTGTGATATGCATTCTACTGATTTTTTGCACTTTTCACATTCTCTGGATTCTTTGCTGTTTAAATTCCTCGGACAAATTTTGTTTTGTTAGTTCTCTTTCCTGCAACTTGAATTTCTTTATTTTGCTCTGAATTCAATTATTGTACTATTTTAGATATCAACTCTCGCGGCAATTCTGGTAGAATTTATCCCATAATAGACCAAGGGCGAATACGATCCAAACTTACGTTTGCAATTTTTGTGTACGGTGATTCCTCGAAATATCAGTAATGTTTTATCCTCCTGACAGTTGATCGTGCCTGTGGTCCAATTAAAATAAGAACCGACTTGAGGGCGGGCTGTGGTGGGGAGCGGAGTTACCTAGTTACCTGTACCACGCCGGGAGGCTGAGCACGTGCTAGAGCGGCTGGGAGAGGAGCGGCGAGGACCGCCCGATCGCGGTGACAGAAAGACAAACAGTACAATGGGTGGATGACTGCATGTGTCGTTGTCACAACTCGTTTTCGTCCTATGTCAAATGCTGCTCGCCACTTCGCGAAGCACATTAATTTACTCCGAGATGTTCTCTAACATTACAAACACAAGAATTTGTACTAGATTTACACTATTTACACAGTTTTAATTGTCAAACAAATTACTGCTATAAAGGAAATCACTTATTTCAGAGTCACTTCCCTCTGATGATTGTTTGGAAGGGATTGAACTCTAATACTGAAGAGAAATAATTTCTTCAATATTTTGTTCTACAATTCCATCATCTTGCCATGCCTTCGAAATTACCTTTTTTATATGACCTACCACATTGAGCCATTGTTCTGTTGTTGTCTTCTCCACAGCCTCATTCATGAACGTACATTTTTCTTTCGTCCCTGCCACGTTTATTTGCGTCCAAATTTTTCCAATGACATTAAAGTGACAGCACTACTCACAATACCACTGCTCAAAACAACAACAACAACAACAACAACAACAACAACAACAACAACAAAAAGGTCGAAAGCACAAGAGAATTTTTCCTTCAGTGTCGCTTCTCGTCACTGACCAGCAACTGGAAGTTGCGAAGCGTACAAAAGTTGACAGGAGAGGGACCGGAAGGGCCCCCCTAAATCTGTACCCGTGCCTACCCCTCTGGTTCCCTGCCTAGTTTCCACTTTCCTTGCTAGATGCCACGACTACCGCGCGGAATGAGTTTGCCAATGCATTCCCTTCCCGCAAGGGAGAACTGCAGAACGGAACACAAAGAATTAGTTTTTTTAGAACACTTTCTTTACCTTAAGATCAACGTTATCGATATTATTATGTACTTTATACTTGCATTGTATTATGATGTAAGTTCGCGCGTGTATCAAACACTCTCAAAAAGCCAAAATTCTTTCGAGCTTGAAATAGCTACCAGCCGATCATAACGGAACGTATTAGAAAATTCATTCTCGCGCACTCACGAACCGAAGCCGACTTGCCCCGACACATGACGAAGTCCAACGCCTGCCCACCTCCAAGAACGAAGCTTCGCTGACATCACGAGATGAAACTACACACCGTTTTGAAAACATTGTTACGGTTCAACCACTGCTACTTAGCTCAGAATCTGAGATTGAGTAAACGTTTTGCTCTGGCCATAAGCAACGAATATTTTAAATATCGAAAGGATTTTTTTCTCTGCTTTGCTTAGGGGAATGACTCATTCCCTTAATTCCATAGAATGCACGCCACTGGTATGTACTCATATACTATGTATTCAATTCTCCAAGAGAATGTGTCACTTTTGTCTGTACACTAACGAAAGGTAAATCCTTAGATATGCTAATTAATGTATCTGTTTATTCCTAATAATATTAGATAGTCAATTTTGTCCCATCATCATTACCCTTCCTGTGCATTGTATAAATTCTAAATTTACCTTTCTGTTATATACAAACAAAAGGGAGACATTCTCGTGTGCCGTATGCAATACTACTTCGAACTCTACTCTGAGAAGACACGTTTCGTAGAGGTGTGCGGTTTTGTCGCCCATACTTGGAAAACTGATGAGGGGAGGAAGTCGTCCCCGCAATGTGCCAGGTATTTCCGGCTCACGATGCACTGAACTCAGCTAATTGGGCAGTCCTAATTTAAACAGCTTATTGATACAACTCCCACACAACGTGTACTCTACATATATTAGTTAAATTCACACAAGAAAAGTTGGCTTTTTTTGGAATCTGGGAGAAAATGCGTTTTTCTGACAAAAAAGGTCATTTTCCCTGCAATTTTAAAACACTTTCTCTATATCACATTTACAAGAAAATTTCGATAACTGTTTCCATAATATAACTGTTTCCATATATAACTGTTCCCAAATAGAATATTTCCGTCACTGATTTTTTGCGACATTACACCTCACAATACGAGAAAGTAAAAATAACTTTTTCGGTATCAGGAACTAACAATATTTCCTGTCGAAATTTCGACAAGATAGTCTACAGCGTTACATAACAGTCTCCCTTCCAAGTTTACGAGACAGTGAAAATACATATAGTGTGTCTTGGCAGTTACATGTCCTCGGAAAATGAGCGACAGTCAGTGATGTCATGTTATTGTACGAAATTTCCGAATTAAACTTTGTTGCACATGGTCAGTGACAGATTCTGATGTAAAACTGGGAAATACTTGACAAACTCGGACCTAAGACAACTTTACTCGAAGCTCTGAATTTCGTCCATATGCTCTGCCCAACATTTTTCATTTTACGTTCATTTCATCGTTACGTTATTTTCATTTTACAAATTCTTACCATTACAAGAAATGCGTAATACACGTATGACTAGATTGTTTACAAAAGTAAAATAAAATTATTCATTGATTACTTGAGGCAGGAGTCATGGGAAGCGGTTTATAATACTGTTGATACAAACGACAAATATAATTCTTTTTTTTTCAACTCTTTCATTTCATTTTAACACTTGCTTTCCTCTTCAAAAAAGAAAATGAAATATTTCACGGAAAAGCAATTCTTGGATAACACAAGGGATTAGGACATCTTGTAAAAACAAGCGAATTCTTTCTTTCATTTCTAAACGTCATAACGTATCTCAAGATTTCCTTATCTACTTAAAAAAAATACAAAACATTGTTACGAAAAGTCATAAGGCAGGCTAAAATCATGAAACACGATCAGGATATTTTGAACTCAAATAGCAAAACAAAAGCAATGTGGAATATAATAAAAAATACTACCAAATCAACTAGAAACCCCGTAGAGAATGTTGTTTTAAAATATAACGATATAAATATGAACGATCCGGCAACAGTGGCTAGTCTCTTTAACCAATACCCTTTACAAGAATTGCTGCCGATCTCACTAAGGGTCTTCAGGCACAAAATTTAATAATAGATAGTTCACCCAAAATTTTAGACACGATGTTCGTTTCCGAAACTTCTTCCTATGAAATTCTCAAAATAATCGGTAAACTAAAAAATAATTATTCGTCCGGTTTAGATGAATTCCCGGATTCTTTGTTAAAGACTTGTGCGTATGCCATTATACACTCGTTAACACATTTAATTCATCGTTATGCACCGGGACGTTTCCAGATATTTTCAAAACAGCTAAAATTAAGCCGCTTTTCAAAAAAGGCAACAAAAATGAAATACAAAATTATCGGCCCATTTCTCTTCTATAAGTTTTTTCAAAAATATTAGAGAGACTTTTTTACGTACGAATGGAAACCTTTCTCAGTAAACACGACGCGCTTTCAGATTGCCAACATGGATTTAGAAAATCAAAATCAACGGAAACAGCTATATTTTCTTTTCTTAAAAATATGTCGCTTCATCATTGGATCAAAACAAGGCACCTATTGGATTATTTTTAGATCTCTCAAAAGCTTTTGACGTCATTGATCATGACATTCTACTTTCAAAATTACCTTCATATGGAATTCGTGGTATTGCTCTAGATTGGTTATGTTCGTACCTTAAACAACGATCTCAGAGAGTTGAAATACCTTACTGGAATGATGGAACATTACGTACGCACCTTTCCGACTCTTTGCCCATTGCACGTGGAGTTCCTCAAAGATCGATTTTAGGCCCTATTCTGTTCCTACTTTACGTAACCGATATGCCCTCGATTCGAAACGGAAGAACGGTTCTCTTTGCGGATGATGCGAACATCCTTTGCACTAAAGAAACCGTAAATAGTACAATATCAGATGTTTCAAATTGGTTCCGAAATAACAAATTAATAGTAAACGAAAAGAAAACGGTTTTAATGCAGTTTTCCATATCAAATAAACAATTCTGTGCTCCGTTGAAAATGAACGATGTACCACTGACTGATGTTAAGGCAACAAAATTTTTAGGTCTCTCAATTCAGTCAAACCTTAAATGGAACATCCATTTAAATGAATTGAACACAAAATTAAGTTCATTATGCTACGCGTTCAGAATTCTTACAAATTCAGTCAGCCATCATACTGCTCGTTGTGTATATTTCGCGAATGTTCATTCCCGCCTGAGGTATGGAATAATATTCTGGAGAAGTGCATATTATAGCTCCCAGACTTTTAGATTACAAAAAAGAACTGTATGAATAATAACCAAATCCCACCCACGTGATTCATGTAAGCCTCTCTTCATTAATCTAGGAATTTTACCATTACCGTGTCTGTTTATTTACGAATCAGTGGTTTTTGTCAAAAATGACTTGTTTAAGGGCGGGAATATATTTTCAGAAAATGCCGATGTCTATTACTATAACACTCGACGTAGAAATCATATTCATTAGGTGACAGTATCAACAGCTCATTACAAAAAATTCACATGCAATACATGTACATTATTTTACAACACTTTGCCAGATGACATTAAACGATTAAATTCGATAGAAAAGTTTAAATCCCAAGTGAAATCGTTTCTGCTGCATAACTGTTTCTATACAATTAGAGACAACTGAGCATCACAAGAAAAGTAACATTAATTTTAACAATGATACATAATGCATTATTTACTATTTGGACTGTATAAATGTGTATAAACAACCTGTAACAACAATTGTACTACAGGTCAATGACCCCCATCTCGATCAGGTTTTTCGTCCAGTTTCCCTGATCCATTGAGCAAATGCTGAGATAGCCCCTTGTTTTGCTTCTGGACATAAATGTAACTTCATTATCTGTGCACATCTTCTAGAATTCAGTGGGAAATACAATTATTCAAATTATCCGTGTTGTCGCAGCAGGAAGTATTATTCCGAAGGACAACATGGATAAGAGCCAAAATTGATTGCTTATTTATCCTTGAAAATAGATTTTATTACAAGGGAGGTTTTTTTTCTTTCTTTCTTCAAAATTTAAGTAGTATATGACTTAGTGTAGGGATCACAGAATTTTGAAAGTGTGCACACAATTCACTTTTCCCTATAGCACGTCATACGCAGTTTTAACTGTTTTTTGACGTAAATTAAAATTTTAAAAAAAGTCCTATTCATCAGTATCAATGTACGTTCTTTTTTTAAGAACGGAGATTTCAACTTGTAATTTTAATAATAATAATAATAATAATAATAATAAATAAATAACAATAATAATATAAAAAATTAATAATAGAAATAATACAATACTATTGAAATATGTCAGCAGAGATGTAACATGCCAGCGGCATTATAACGATTGTCTGAAATTATTCAATCATATAGTATTTCTTGTGCAAAAATGTATTTTCTACAAACTTAAAACGTCATTTGGTTTTAGGAATTTTTTTTTTGACCAACTGATATTGAATATTTTAGAAGTTAATGGAAAGACGGTTCTTATGGACACCATGTTTTTGAAATAGTAAGATTCAATATCTGATTTGGTGAAACGTATTGGGATGTTACTTCAGGAATGAATTTGGCCAAGAATGTTGTAAGTAGAAGGTTTTAAAACCATTCACATATAATATAATCTTGTACTCAGATTTCTATTAAGTGAAGCCTCCCGGAATGACATTATCTTGTTCTCTAATCTCAGGTGGTTCAGTGAGCTATTACGTAATCATCCTCTTGAAAGTAATGACCATAACTTATCGTGATTTTACACTTTATGATGTCGAAGGTTTGTGGTGCAGGAATATCTTGGTGAGAAGTATGGGATATAAATGTAACGATTATTACTGAAATCAATCAATTCTAGTCCAGGTTGCTCAAAGAACCTGTGCTTGATTACTCCAGTCATAAAAATAATTCGAACTCTTTAAGTTATTTTACTTTCGAGATATTTTAATTTCGATAATGATGATTTCGACCAAAACATGTTTACGGGAGAATTATGGTTTGGCTTTCTAACAAGCGGGCCATTAGTAATTACTAATAAGGAACTTATTACTTTACGGAACTAATAACTTAAAGGAAAGTTTGTAATAATTCTCTGGTTTATATTAATATTTATTTTCCCTCATTAGGCTTTGTAGAGCTGAAAAGTTCTTTACTTATTGACATTAACTTCATGTTTACCTTCTACAGTTATTACTAAAAGACACGTCTGCAAGAAATTTATTTCTGTTCCTGTCGGACTCTCACACCTAGAAAATATTGTATTGTAACTGAAATTCTGCGTTAAAAGTGGATGAAATCGTAATAATTAAAAGATGTCAAGCACGCTTATGTTGAGATAAGCATTTGATTTATCATACACACACACCAAACAAAAACAAAAGCCCTGTAGTAGCCCATCCCGTTGTCCCCAGGCATAGAGCTCCGGGAAGCCAAAATGTTCCGTTTTCAAAAAGAGAAACCACTGTAAAAATATTACATAGAATGTGCGAAAAATCAAGAAGTACTTCGGTAGCTGAGTATTAATATGTTTTTAAGTTCATTACACCAAGCGTATGTGACACAATCTAAAAACAAGAGATGATCGAATACTTTGCTGGACCCCCTTTTCATTAAACTTTTTTGTTTCTTGATTATCACTGTGCAGTATGGAGCAGGGTTACCAGAATTTTTTTTCCCAACGGAGGTCACTTTACCAAAAAAGGAGAACATTTCAATGAAAAGGAGGATATTTTACAGTTTTTAGAGTCCATGATGTAAAGACAATGTACTCAACAATTCCAAACCATAATAGTCTGAAAATCACATTGGACTTTGCGTGATTAAAAATGAAAGCTTCCGTTGGGATAACTTCGCCTCCGCACTCACCTTCGTTATCCATCAAACAATAAGCATAAATAAGTTTTATATCACAATAAGCCTAATGATCTATTATGGAGGCCAATTATTTGAGTAAAAATGTAGATATTCAAGACATGAAGTCTTTAGTTATTTTTTAATTACTTTAAAATTATGCCAGTATTATTTTCAATTCAACAGAACAAAAAGGAGAACATTCCATGTAAATTTAAAAAAGGAGGACAGGTGGCAACCCTGGAATAGAGAAAGTGTAACGTTGCAGCAAAATACCGCTAGCGGAGAGCTCTCGAAGGGCAAATTCGTTTTCTCTGTCCACGATAAAGAAAACTTGGACAATTCTTGTTGCTCTTTGTAGTAAATAACTTCCTCTAACATGTGTAGTCCGAATCCAAGTTTAATGTGTACGTGATACCGAAATATTGGTTTAAGGCGAAGGTCAGTCTGTGAACAAAGCTAGCGGTTAAACCGTAAACAGGATTTGCACAAAATGGAGTAATTCCTGATCGATCTGGCTGATGTGACATCTTGAATTTTGAAACATATTTTGATTTTAGGACATTCTTTACATGAAGCTTTAACATTTTCAAATTCTTTGCAAAAATGGCTCCAACTTTTTCATTATTTTTTTTTTCCTCAAAAACAGCAAAACCTCATCTAAAAACGCCTATGTCTAATTTTCTCTGCGTTTTCCAAAATTGTAAAAGTTCAATTTGTCTTATCTTGTTTTCATATAACTACAATATTGAAGATAATTGTCTTAATAAAATCCATTTTTCAAAGTTTGATCTTTAAATAATGTCATGTATTATTCATATTTTCATGTAATATTTTTTTAAGAATTAGAAATATTAAATGCGTAAATGTGTGTGAAATATTAAAATTTAAAAATTCTGAGAAGCGGATCCAAGTTTTTTCTTTAATTAATTCCTCGTTGATTTCAATGAAAATGAGACTTGCTCCATACTTTTAAGAGTTCATTGCGTCATCCGACAACAAAATTTAATAAAAAATTTAATGTTACTTATTTGAGAATTTTGAAAATGTCCCAAGTGTGTAAGTGTGTTGTGGTAAAAATCATGCATACGGTTTAGCTACTAGCGTTGTTCACAGACATGGCCGGCAATCGATTTTACCGAAACAAGGTCTCGTAAAACATGGATTCTGATTACAAAACGTGTTAGAGGAAGTAATTTACTGTACATAGATATAATACTAGACATAAGATTTATCACCTTTTCATTACCAGGGCCTGGATATCAGAGTTTTTGTGTCACAAATTCGCCGTTTTTCTCCGGAGCATTACAACACTTTCTCCATATTGGGAATGCAGTAGCGAGAAAGTAATAAAAGACCGCATCAATTATTTAATTTCGCTTGGTTGTTCCTGTTGTTTTCATTGATAAATAAGAACTAGGCAGAAATATGCATTTTTATGAATAAACAATTATTGCGTAAAATTCGTAATTCCCCTTCTTAAAGACGTAGATGGTCATGCCTGTATTTAGAAAATATATGATCAGTATGTATATACTAATGGTTATGATACCGTACGTTTCTCCAACTGGCAGCACGCAATCAAGAATGCGGACAAGTATCCCAAAGTAAACAAGGTATTTGTAGTTATCTAACGCTTTTATCTTTCGCGTGCTTTGTAATATTACTCTTACGTATTAACGTTATTAAACTGATTTCATTTACATTAATACCCATTGTCAGAAATACTGAACTTAACATAAAAATGAACTTTGGCATCTCTCAAAACTACCCTTCCGATTATTTTAAATTTATTTAATAAAATTTTAAGTTCTTTAATAAAACACAATGCGTATAATATTGCTATAAAACCATTGATTTCATTTTTTAACGTAGCTATTTAGTGTAGACAAGTTTTGAAAAGCGTAGTTTAACAAAATTCATTTCAAGTAAGTCACATAAAATTAGTTAAGCACCCTGAAAAAATAAAATTTATAATTTTTTGAAACCACTTCTTGAAATCTTCGTAGAATCTTCGAAGAATAAAATTCATTCTACGCTCTTATATTGATAAAACGCTAGAAAAGTGCAGCAAAGTATACAACCCAAAATAATGTAAACGCAGTACGGCAGAAAGCCGTTTTCTTATTTTTCCTCGATTAAAGTGACTTACTAAACTTGTAAAACATTCGACTGTAGGCATCCGAGAGCATGTGTCGACGATTCAGTGAGGTTAAGCTTACTTCTCTTTTAGTAGCTGGATAGCCTCCTGAGGAACTTCGCCATTGGTAACAACCACCTTTGGGCGGGGTGTTTCGCCGCCGGCACCCGTTGCTGCGTTGCTCATTGTTTGCTGCTGGTTCTCGAACTGTGTGTGATAGAACTCGCACACATCCACAACTACGATGACAGACGCCAAAGATATGATGCCATCTGTTACCGAGCGCGACGGTGGCGCTCCTGTATTCGTTTCCTTCACTCAGTGAAAGGAAGAAGTGGAGGGGGGAAAAGGCGATGAATTCGATTTACTAATTGCTTGCTTCAACAATTTTTTGAAATTGTAATAGAAAATTTGTAATAATTATAATAAAAAGTTTTTTTTAAATCATATCAATTGCAGAAATATTCTACCTTTTTGTCAATTCAAAACATGCAATTCCGCCGTCTAAAGATTACTGTTATTTTTCATTTTTTTAAAATAAGACCGCAACTACCTGTATCTAAATCTAAAGTATTATTTGCTAATGTTACTAATATTATTTGATAAATGAAGAAACATGTATATTTATTCAAAGGAATTATCGGAAAGTGACCTCAGAAATAACTCAGAAGTGGGCCACGAGCCCTGTGGCTTCTGGGAGCTTTGCGCAAAGACGTGCACAACCTAAAACGAGGGGGGGGGGCAACAACATTTTTGGACCGCCTTATTCATTAAAATTTTCATTTACATTTGATATTTTACTTATACAACAATTTTTCATTGTATTTTTGAAATATTTTTTGAGGATGATTGTAGGGGGAATAGATTCCGACTTGGCATTTTTCGGGATAATTTCAGACAATTTTTCGAAATTTTTTAACTATTTTCAGCCAAATTTGGTTTATTGTAAGCCGTTTATTATGGGAGGATCGAGGCTAAATTGGACACCTTTCAAGAATAGATTCAGAAGTTTCTTCAAGTTTTTCCCCTGAATTCGTCTGTTCCACTATAGGTTTTAGTTAAGAATGCTCAATACCCATTTGTTTTCAGAGTTGGCGAAAATTTAAAAAAAAATTCACATTTTTTCCCCGCATGTTTTATGTAATACATTTAAAATTTCATTAAGTTTATAAAATAACATGCTGTCAAAATGCAATCAATGTAAAAAGTCCGTAATTTTGGGGAAGTGAAATTAACTCGTTGACTCTATTCTCGTGAGTTACAAATATCCACATAGTTTCAAGTTAGTCTCTTTCAAAAAATCGAAAATATGAACTATATTAAAATGTGCAATTTTTTTCAAATTTTTTAACCAAGAAACTAATATTTACTCATACATATACATTAACATATTAACGAACGAACAGTTTGTCCATCCATTTGTCATCACTATTTTTTAATGTGTTTCTTTAGGTTAAGTAGGTACTTTATAATCAGGGATTTAACATATTTGCAGAAAAATATTTTATTACGTAAGAGTGTGGGGTCCCTTTCAACATTTTCAGGGGTCTCTGCCCCCTTGCCCCACTCTAGCTGCGCACGCGTAAGGCTGTGCGCATGCGTGCGTTCGCTAAAACTCCCGAATCGTTCTTCAAGAAGACGAATGTACACGTTCGTAAAAAGGATGTGTGTGTATATATATATATATATATATATATATATATATATATATATATATATATATATATATATCGGCCCTAGAATCCAGGCCGTGTATTAGGCCCACGGTGTAAGATATATTACATATCTTACATATATTACATATCTTACACCGTGATTAGGCCGCACTAATTTCGCAATATGGCAGCTTGAAAGATTTCCTGTCGGAATAGCCAACTTATGAAACTATAACTCTGATCAAGTCTCTCGCTTTTGTTTTGTTTGTTGATGACAAGGATTGTGAATGATCACAATCCTCGCGCGGTCTCGAGTCTTGTCCACTGTTCAATAATACATGTTTCGTTTTTCGGTAGAATTAAAAAGAGATGTTCATCTATAAACGAATATTAACTCTGTGAATAATTATTAAGTTAATTAAGAATTACCAACTATTGCGAGCTTAAGAAGTGTTAAAAAGTGTCAAGTGCAAATGAAAAATACAACCTCAAAAGTTATCTGTGGTCATACTTCTATGTTATTAATGCTTTTGAGATGTATGTCAACAGTTCCTTCACGTTTTGAACTGGTAGTAATGAGTTTTATTGAACGCAAATAAATACCACAATTATTGAAGTTAATTAACGTGATATACATGGTAGTTTGTAAGTGATCTAATGAATTGTTCCTAACAGTCCAGTTATGTCAATATCAATGCAAACGCATCCATTTTATTTATCTGTTCAATTATTCATTAGCTTTTAAAAATAAGTTTAAAAAAATAATGAAAATCATCATTAGTATAAGTAAGTCTTCAATAACTTATCCATTGTTACCAGAGACAGTCTTTCTCTTTACCCATTTTTTTCCCATTTCAATGGGGTGAGATTCATAAGATTGGGATAAATGGAAATAAATATGACTTTTTTATTTTTTTAAATATGTTTATTTAAACAGGAATGTACACAATCAATATAAATGGCACATTAAATATATAGTTGCACAATAATATTGAATCTACTCTCTTATTGTGACTACATTACTATAAGCTTCTCCCTGAACATGCAGTTATTACACAGTAAACCCTCTCATTGCTTGTTAAATAATTCAAATCAAAAGTATATTATACTTCAATTTCCATTACAAATTCATGCCAAATAATTCCCAACAGGCAGCCAAGCACTACAAGATTAATATATTGTTTATTTATTGCCAGTTAAATACACATTCTTGCTGTGAAAAAAATTCAAGGTAAGACAACGGTTATTTTCAGCATTAAAATTAGAGTATTGTGCCAAGGGAATTCATAATGCATGTGGAATTTAGAGAGAGATGCGGTGCTACTTGCCCAAAACCAGTATCATGCCCAAACCATTTCTATAGTAATTCCTCAGGAAGCACTCTCTTTTAAAAATTATAATTTCATTCTACCTCACATGGGCATATCTGTCTCCCTTTCCCTAAGTAAAACCCATGTTCTTCACTATTCGCTTTAGGGAGGTCTGAGAGCCTTCAAAATGTAACGTTTCATCTCCCACAATCCCTGTGTACAGGTTTCTTGTAGAAATACCACAACCTACATAAAATATAATCCTTGGTACTTGTTAAATAATACATAAAACAACACAAAATGATCATTGTTTATATTAATAAAACTGTATACTAACAAACTAATTAAAAAGTCTAATTGATTACCTGAATTCAAACTACAATAAATTTTATTGGCAATTGCATCCTTAGTGAAATTGTCAATATCTGTGACTAGACGGGATCTTTTACGGGTCTTTTTGGGTGTGGTCAGAGCTTCTTGTTTTTTATATTTGTTGATAATACTATCAACTGACTTTACACCCACCTGTAAACACACAACATCTTGAAAAAAAGAAAATTAGATTTATTATGATTAATTCTTGAGTAATGGTAAAGATAATTAACAACTGTACTCATCCCAATTTTAATTAAGAAAATTACACTTGTAAGTTGTAAAAGATAAGATGTAGAAAAGAAAAGAGAAAAATCAATCTTACCTGTAATAATTTTGCCATTCGCGTTATTAAACAAGAGTGGGTAACATGGACCTTTTCTTCCACTGCTTCCTTCCACAGTCCACAAAATAAATTGATAATTCCCTTTTGAAGAGAACTTTGAATACGTGTTATCTTCAAAGGTTCAAAATTAAGTATAGACCCAGATGTTGTTGGGCTATCCATTATTTTCCAGTTATAATTAAAATGAATTCAGAAAAAATAATAATAATAAATATAATTAATCTAAAACAAGAAATACTAAAGGGACACTTAAGAACAACAAATAATGAACTACAATAACTATTTCAATCAACTTTATTATTATTACTAAAGAAAACAATTGGAAAATCTATATCTATATCTATACTTCTATATCTATACTAATATATGAAGACAGAAGTGCGTTGTCTTCCAACGCGGTAATCTCTGAATCTACTGAACCAATGCCGATGAAACTTTTGTGCTAACTTCCTTTAAAGGTCTGGAGTACTATAGACTATGATTTACAACCATAAACCGTAATATATTTACAAAATAATCACATTTCTCGACATTTTTGGCATAACTTTACATCACAGATTCAAGCGCGCATCAATGTCAATAGTTAAGCTGTGCGCCACCAGGGGATGACGTCTGGGATCTACTACTGGTTTTATCAATGTCCAGAATTATTACGAGATTCATTGGACTGTGAATAAGGTTATGTAATGTTCCTGTATGAATGGTGGTGATTTGTTAGTTCTGAACATTGGTGGAATATTTGGAAGAAATCGGTAACTAAAGTGGTAAAAATGACAAGGTACATGCATTATTCTTAATCCGTGGTATGTACAAAGTGGCTATAAAACATTGGAGTTTGAATTTGTACAGAAATTGAGGTAGGTTGAGACAGTGCAACGTACAGTAATATATAGTACCAACACCACCTAGATTAGGTGGTGTTGATAGTACAGAACACACAGTTATCTACAATGTATTATATGTAGATATCGTATACATTCTAAACAACCTCTTCTTTTACAGAAATTTGTCAACATTGAATATTTTGAAACATTGCGAGTAGTATGTAATTAAGTATGTTAGTGCAGTAGTATGTAATTAAGTAATGATCACTTACATATTGAGAATAAGCTGTGCTATTGTTTTGCATTGCAATTGCTCCCAACACATGAATTGGTTTTTGTTATTCACATTTCAAGATCCTTAATATATAGCACTTGAGATCAAATAATAAAGCTAATATGGTTTTGTTCAGAAGATTGTCAATTTAGTGTGTACCCATAATGCACATGTTGTTGGATGAGTATTGTTCTCATGCTTTAAGGTTGTGATTAATTGATTTACATAAAAAAATAGTTTTATTCTACACGTAGTTTAAACTTATATATATTTTTCGTCTTCAAAATAATTATAAATACTGGCAAATTACGTTCAGTATTGATACTTTCATTTATTTTTATGATTATGATTCGTCAATTACGTTTTGACGTATACATTCATATTCCATATCTATCTTCTAGCGTCTCCGTGCGAGAACTCTGGCATATTAAACTTCGCTTAAAACAGTCAGGCTCTTCAAGGTCACGATTTGACAGATCAGTTTCAAATATTTGTTTATGAATACAAGAGAAGACAAAATATAAAAAAGAGTAAGTTTTACAATGTGACAATTTATTGACAGTATTGGAAGTAATATGTGAAACTCCACAAAACAAAAACAACACAAAATATACGTGAGTCTACAAGTATTTTATTCTGTAGTTTAGAATTGTTAATTGTTTTTAGTTATAAAGTGAAGAAAGTTTAGGAGCTGGAAGCCCAAATAAGAAAAATACAATTTTTTGTGAAAAAGTGATCGAGGTAGACCGGAAATTTCCAAATGGGGGTGAAGAGAAGACAGGGCTATTGAAGCGTGGCCGTGCAGAGCATGGCAGGGAGGAGCAGGGCGGAGAAGGGATACAACAGAAGAGATAGTAGGCCCCACCGCAGGGAATGAAAAAGTGGAATTCCTCTCCCTGACTAATATTTTACTATAAACCCGAGCAACGCCGGGTACACCAGCTAGTAATAAATAAAACTCAAAAACGCCTAGTACTACTAAATAAATAAATTGAACGATAAAACGCAAAGAACAAAAAGCACCAAAACGCAAAATGCAAATCTTTAGCAACACTCGTAAACTAACACTTCACTTGTATGGCTTTGAATGTTGGCGAAATCTACGTAAGTAGTCATTGTTTCATTGCAAACTTAAATTTTAAAAAATGTCCCTACCGCTTGAAGGTAATATATACAGGGTATTTGTGTGACGGTTGGCAACAACGTTTGCCAACATAAAACGAAACGAAACTACCCTAAATCGAGTATAAATGTATGTTCTCATCCGACAGTGACATTTTTCAAAAGTTGTCCCGTTAGTTCGGCTTTTTAGCTGGCCAGCAGTCTACCTGTTTGATACATTCAGAACATTAAAATGCTACTGACAAGGGAATGGTGACCTTTGTCATGTGGAAAGCGCACCTGATTTTTTTTCACTTCAAGTAAATATTACTTAAAGGCTGTTCATACATTTTTAGCAGCCAAATTTGTCTGGAAGCGTCTTTTTAAAAAAATATGAAAATTGGTGATTTTTCTACGGGCACCTCAGTCAAAATACTGGAAAATCCTTGGGACGGATGTGCCAGCGCCGTGTGAAACAACGGCCTCCGCGCCTGGCCTCGCGTCGGCTCGGCTCGCCACCGAGGGCCAGGTCGGGGTCCCCTCCCCCTTGGCTGACGACTGAAATGCGATTAACAGTATAGCGCGAAATATCCAGTGCAGAAGCGATTAGAAGGCTTTTCTTTGGAACGGCCGCAGTGAGTATGTTACTAACTTTAGGGCAATGTGAAACCCTGTTAACGTTTTGCGCCTTGCCTTGCAAGTGTATGAAGATAGGAAATTGCCTGCTTCATCAATTAGTTGTGAAGATTACCTAATGTGCGACACCATTGTGAATAATTTGGATAAACATTTAAGGGAAGAAATTGTTGCAGTAGAATCATTTGATACCCTCGTATTTATCGAAAATTAAAATATGTGCGGTGATGAAAATATTCAGAACGAATTGTCGAATGAAAGTGGTGAAAATGGTTCGAAGTATCATCCATCTCCGAAGAAGCCAAATGTCGCGATTTCTTTTGAAAAGAGGAATAAGCAGTTGCCTACTGGATGAACGAGGGCGGAAAGAAACGCCGTAGTTTACGTTCTGTACTAAAGAACTTCCGCTTTGTTAAATCAGAACAGGAATTATACAGATGTCAAAATGAAGTAACCGAAAATCAAAAAGGAAATATAAGTTCGTTGAATAGTAAACTCCTGGACTGTTTTAGTGAACTCTCTGGCTCTGAAATAGTAAACTCTCTGGCTTTAGCCAGAGAAAAAGGTTCAGTATAAGCGACAATCAGCTATGATCGTGGGCAATTGACTTGGCTTCTGAAATGGCATTAACAAGGTTCAATGCATGTGCAAGTTGGTTTACACAACTTAAACAATCAAATAGAATTGAACCCAGAAAAAATTACAAAATTCATTTATCTGGAGAAAGAAATTTCTTCCCCAAAAATTATAAAGGACTTTCTGACTGCGGCAAAAATTAAGATACCAGAGTATCCTGATACAGCTGTTTACAATGGCAATAAATCTGGATTTGAAAAAGAAATGTGTGTAATTCGCACGCTGTCTTTCGTAGGTGAAAAACACACGGAATCATTTGCGCAATCTCTCTCAGCTTTAACTCATTCATACACAATAATGCCTGTGGTAAGTTTGGCTAGGATACTTCTGTCACCAGTCAATGAATGTCTGCAGGAAGCAAATGGAGAAATCAGGCCGCGACTGAAAGCTCAATGTTCAGCGCCGAAATTCACGTAAAAGACTGTTCCGCACCCGGGAAAATGGGAAAAAGAAATGTCACGGTCTTTATCAAGAATGTTTTTCCTTCAAGGGAGAAAAAAGTCTCTTCTTTTGTTAGACTCGTGGTCTGACCTAAGTAACATTGAAAGTTTGGATGCTCACAATCAAATTGCAACAAATATACAAATTCTGAAAATTCTGGCCGGAACTACAAGTCTAATACAGCCTTTGGATAAAGAGTTCTTCCGACAATAGAAATCCCTTAATCTCAAAATTACAGAGAAAATAATCGTTTCGCGGCGAGCAGATTTTCACGTCTACCAAAGGGATAGTATTTTAAAATTACAATCCTTCATCCATTACCAATTTTCACCCCAAAGGTTTAGGAACCTCATTAGATATGCATGGTACGCCGCTCAGTAAGTCGGTGAAACATCTACATCCTTTGTGAAACCTGCACAATACTGTGCCATATCACAGAACCATTGTGTGCAATTGCTTTATGCGAATTATCTTCTTTTATTATATATTCGTGGTGCAAGAAAAATATATGTTTAAATCTGCATTATTCAGTCACATTTTTATCAAACATACAATAAATGAAGTTTTAATTTTAAAATAAATGCAATGTGGATAATATTGTCATGCTCATTCGTAAGACACGACTGCAAGCATCTGCAAACTTTCGAGCTGAGGCAACGGAAGCACCCGTTTCCTGCCCTCGGATGATTCACATTGCGGCTGGGGTGAGGCACTGTGGCGCGGCCGACCTTCAGACTATCGTGTCCAGGGATGTACATTGACCTATTTGGAGAGGAAAAACATGGCCAAAAACACGTAAGTTTATTATTTTTTTAACGCTTCCAGCAAAATTTGGCAGCTAAAATCTTGCATCCACCCTTGTTTTGATCCTAACTTTAAGTAGAAACAAAATGAGCTAGGGGTTTCGACATGACAAAGTTAAGCATTCCCTTGTGAGAGAATCAAGTGTATCAACTCTTTTTTCATTTTCCCCTCTCCAGTTACCCTGGAGAGGCGGGAATTTATTCAGATTAGGGTATACATTTGCTGCAGCCTTTTCGGCTTCTGCAGCTTCGGGAGGGCGGCTATCTTAAAAATATACTACTTAAAAACTAGCTTACAATTAACTTATAACTAAACAGAGAGTGCCACTTTAGGCTCATTAGTTATATAGTTGTTCTTTATAATTTATTCTTTATAATGTCCACATTTCTTCTGGTTTTCTTGTTTCTTTCATTCACTCTCACTTTCATTCTTAATCTATACATTTATTTATTTTAAACTTTAGGTCGCTTTTCAACTTCTTGATCATTAGCGACCACATTTATCAACTTAGTTGTTAAAATACTTGGAAAATGGTTCTAGAAATGTTGAATATGTGGTAGAATGAAAAGGTATTGGCATTAAATCGTGTTAAATAGATATGATTTTCTGTTCACAATAAACTACTTTTTCTGATCACCTATTGATCCATTGTCCACTTAATCTCTTGAGAAAATGTTGCGAAGATCTCTTCCTTTGCTTCTAAATTTTAAATGTAGGTTCAATATTTGTGCACTTTTTTGAGCTTTCATTTTTTTCTGAGATACGAGAGGAGTAGGTTGTTACTTCGTCAGTAATACTGTGCAATTAAGTATCTAACGCGTTCGCCAAGGCAAAAGTTTTTTACTGCAAAGAAGATAACTTTTCTTTTCTTAAAGTTTTTTTTTTCTATTTCGCTCATTCGCAATTGAACTACTTATAATAAAAGATAGGAAACAGGAATCCTGGAGCTCAAGAAAATGATGAAAGATTATGACATCCCTCATATGTCAATACAGTTTTACTATTATTCAATAGGTAAATAAGTTTATAAATAAAAATTAAACTCCATAATAACATAGACCATAAAAGTATTTTTTAAACCTTTATTTATCCATGGACGCAAATACTAAAAATACATAAATGCAGTTATAAGTTATAGTAGTCGATGTTCTAATTCAGTGCATTATTTTTTTAAATACACAAAGATGACAAAGGAAATAAAATAAAATAAAATAAGACTTTTCATCTTGTTGAATTCACATCTTTTGTAAATGACTAGGAAAATGGGGATGGAGATATGTCTGCCATCTTTAATGCAAACTGACAATATTAATATTATAACTAAGCAAGGTGACAAATATATGTCAGTATAGAAAACCTAAGATCAGTACATGACTGACGGGATGACTTTATTGATTACTCTAAATATAGATATGTTATTTAACGTTTATCGTGATATTAGAATTGGTTGAAAAAATTAATATAAAAACTATTGTACACTTGCAACAGACAATTCTACTACAACAGTCTACTCCAGTCGTTGAAGCTGTTAGGACGTGTGTCGCTGCAGCTTGCGAGTTACTCTAATCAAGTGCGTTCAGTGCTTTTGCTTTTGGCTTTTGCTAAGTTTCGTGACGAACTGCTCAACTACAATGAAGAAGTAGTCATGGTTATATTGTGTAGTGTATGCAATGAGGTAGTGTCCATAAACAGGGAGAAAATAATATGTACGGGTAACTGCAAGAAAACGTTTCACTATGACTGTGCAAATATTGCCTTAGACATTAACAAGGAAACAGCGAAAAAGAACTGGTTCTGAGAAAAATGTAAACCGGCTCATATCCAAGACAAATCTGTTTGTTTTGAATTAACTAAATAATTCTTTATTAATGAAATGTAAGCTTTTAAAGCAGAGGTTTTCTCGGAACTTAGAGAATACAGCAAACATCTTGAATTTAAGCTTTCATTAGAAGTATTTTCAGATAAAATCGACAACTCCAATGAAGTGATGGAAATACTCACTAACAATTACAATGAACTAAAAAAAGAAAATGCTGAACTTCATAAACAAAACTTACAAATGAGTAAAAATATTCTAGACCTGCAAACAAAAGTAAGAAATTTGGAACAATATTCAAGAATTTCTAACATAGAAATACAGAGCATTCCATCAACAAACAGTGAAAATGTTATGAAAATCATTGCTGATGTGGCTTCTACTATCGGCATTAAACATGAAACTGAAGATGTAATGGCGGCCCATCGAGTACCAACTTATAGACCCAATGCAACTCCACCGCTGATTATTCAACTAAGAAATAGAATAATGAAGATTGCCTAGAAGAAAAAGAAGTACATGACCGCGAGTGAAATAAACAGTTCGTTTCCTGCCAACAAGGTGTACATCAATGATCATCTGATTCCAGAAACAAAAAACCTGCTAAGGCTTACTAAAGACAAAGCAAAGGTTTTGGGTTACGCCTACACGTGGTGTAAATAGGGTAAGATTTTTATAAGAAAAGAAACAGGCCAGAAATGCATAAAGATTGACAATATATATGATTTGGAAACTTTAAAATAAAAAAGTTAATTACTATTGCATATCAATCTAAAACTGTATTGTAGTTATGACAAAGTAATAAAAGATACTTAGTAATAATGTCATTCTTATAAATAATAATTTCAATCAAAACTAAAATTACAGGTCACATTGAATCAACAAACTGGCCTGTTTCCAACACTATTCAAAATAACTTTTTGAACTGCCAAAATTCAGAAAACTTCTCATATATTCATTGTAACGTAAGGAGCATAAGAAACAAATTCAGTTTAATAGAGGCTATTTTAAACAACATAAAGAATAAACCAAAAATTATCATACTTAGTGAAATATGGATAAATTCGAACAAGATCAACTTGTATAAACTACCAGGGTATAAAGTCGATAGTAAATGTAATGACAAATATCCAGCTGGTGGAGTCATGGTATATGTTGACAACTCAATTAAAGTAAACAGTATTATGTGATATGAATACAGCTGTAACTTTAGAACTAAAAATGGGAAATCAAAATGTGACACTGGTTGCTATATATAGATTACAATCATATTCTCAGAAAAAAAAAAATTTTAGAAACACAAAAATTTTAGGTTTCTTAACGTCACGATTGTTCTTAAGAGCGAACAAATGCATTCCGAATAAAACAAAAGGCGAATTGTCGTTGATCATGTGGGACGCAGTTTTCCATTCGGAAGCTTCGTTACGTTTCAATTTTTAACAATTTAATAATATCAATAATGATTATGACTCTATTTATGAATAAAATTCAAAAATAAGAATTTTCTAAGATAATTTTAGTAACAATGTAATACACCACTTAGGCATGTCTTGCCCCTGAGCTTACAAAATCGAAAATAAAGTCGCTGCATTTGCCTTAAGCACCCGAAGAAAATCAAGATAAACACAGGAAGTGTGTAAGCTCTTCAACATTTTTCTACAAGATAAAATATTTAAAAACTTCAAAAATCTTAGGAGGTTCAGTAAATACTAAATCCGTGCCAGAAACATAAATTATAAAAAATATTAATTGTAGTGTTATGGATTAAATGTTGACCCCAAAAATCAAACATTAAAACAATAATAATAATAGTTAGTATTTACAATACGAGTGGTAAAAGTGGCATTTTATTTTGCGAGTAGAAAATGGTCAGACACGTGGGCGACAGGCCGAATGGCGCAATCCTACGAGCAAAATTAAATAACTTTTATCACGTGTGTCATACATTATTTTTTTTAGAAAACCTTACTGACATTCATGTTATTTTAATTCACGCATTTTGTTACATTAAGGACAGTAGTAGCTGATGCGAACAGACAGAAGTATTTGTTTTCTTAATTGCATTCACAGTTTAATCTGAACATTTGATCATCGTCTCACCTTTAGCACTAGTGCTAAAAATTAATTTTTTCGCAAGCTTCGCATGCTCTAAAAGTATCCGCTTTTACTACAGGCTGTCTAAAAAGGACCATTTTGTATATTTAGGCAACCTTAATACCAAAAATGAAGTTGTAACAAAGCTTCCGATTGGATAACCTTTACCCAGCTGGTCGCTATCAATTGAAAGATTGTGGGCAAGAGCATGGTAACTCACATAGGCTCGTTTTGCACCGATAGCGAGGCTACCGTCCAAATGCTAAAATTTAATTTTGTTTAAAACTTTGTTTTAAGAACCACGTGGCTTCATTCTCTCGAGAAACATATCTCAAGACCAAAACTTTCGTTGCACCAGAGATTTCTTAGGTACTATTGATGTAGGTTACCAGGTTTTTGCCCTCAACCCTTCAGTTCGCTCTGCGTTTTAATCGGAGAGCAATAGGCGGGTGGGCGTGGCTCAGTAGACGACCTGACACGAGTGCGACTCGTGCTGGCAGTAGAGGCCTTCGGCGCAGGGGCAGAGGTGCCGGAAGACGCTCAGCTCCACCTGCGATTGGTCGGGGTAGCCCACGGTGGTGTTGAAGGGCACCTGCCCGTTCGGCAGGCACACATTGCCCAGCGTCTGCATCGGCAGGCACGAAGGAATGCTGTAGCGGTTGCCGCCTGGGAACCAACGTGAAAGTGAAACCCGTGAGTTTGGCAATGAGCAGGATCATTTGGTTTCATGCATTGCGACGTCTGCTTGTAACGTTTATCCATCTGATTCTAAAATTCAAAGTGAACGTGTTCCAGTTTTTACTTCCTCGTGTACACACACACACACACACACACACACACACACACACACACACACACACACGCGCGCGCGCGCGCGGTCTCTTTTCGATAACACAAATTTATAAATTTCTTATTATCGGGCCGGATATGATGGCTCATTGGGAGTACTGCCATTGCCTGTGTAGCGACGCTGATTAAGAAAGTCCTACAGTTCGACCCCCGACGGTGTGGGATTCTCTTTATTAGTTACATAGGTCGAATTCAACCATTGTCTGGAAGAGAATTCTAGCTGCGAGCTGCGCTGATTTCTTCAATCAATACTACCCCCCCCCCCCGACCCCCTGGCAGCAATCGTGAGTTGAAGGAAAATGACAACAATTGGTGACGTTATGGAGGTTTTCAAGAATTTTAATATTAGTTTGGGATAAATTCATGGTTGTCAACACACCGAATACCACACAGTTTCAATTCTCCTGACAACTGGATATAAAGGCGCGGGATCGGTGGAACACTGGAATGCGCTACCCTCTGCATCTATGGTTCTACCTAGAGAGGAAACCTCGCAAGCAGAGGGTAGGTTGGCGCCGGAGCTCACGTTCCGGTAGGGGAGCAACACTACCAGCTCCCGGGATACAACATGCACTACATTTACGAAACTAATAGCCATTCGGATCGCGGATTCGGTGGTATAACGTTTAATGTACTCAAGTTTGCGGGTTCAAACCCAATCGAAGCCGTAGATTTTTAAGGGTGAAAATCCTTCGTACGCTTTCCTTCGAAGGGAACGTAAAGCCGGCTGTCCCATGAAGTAGATTTACTGCCCTCAAACCTAAAAGAAGACTCTGAGCTAAATTCAAATCACCTTTTTCGTCGCCCAACATCATACCTTCTTTCTCCTCTAGATGGCGAAAGAAGCGTAATGAAATTTGCGTGGTCAGACGAAAGAGCGGGCCTGATGGTCCGAGTCTCACCACGTAAAATAAGGCATTAACTAACTAACCATAGTATTTCACGACCTCAGTAACGTTAAATAATCAATCAATCTTGGTTTCGCGTTCGGTAGAATCGTGGAGTGGTAGCAGCCAGCGAGTCGCTCACCCAGCACGCAGCAGTGGTCGGCGTCGCACTCGGAGCTCTCCTGGCACTCGATGTAGCTGGGGCGCGAGGGCAGCTGCTGCAGGTCTTGTGGGGCGGAGTCGTGCTTGGGGCGCAGGCGCCGGATGCAGAGGGCGCTGGGCACGGCCAGCAGCAGGCACAGCAACAGCGCGCGCGGCGGGCTCATGGCGGACTGCAACACCTGTTAACAAATGCAATGCCTTTGAAGCCGCGTTTGCACTGCCTTCTCTCAGCAGTTATATCAACATTTAGCAACAACCAGAGGCCTGCCAGAGGGTCCGTGGCTTCCCTGAAAATTTAGAGAGAGGCATTTTAGTCCTACGTAATAAACTTTTTATTTATGAAATAAATTTCCCCCTTTTTTGAGCTTACTATTTGGGGAGTTGATTAATGACATTTGGTGGAGAGGCTCCTCAAACGAGCTGGCAAATCCTCTCCATCGTCCAGCATTCCATTCCAATTGTATTCATTAAAATTATTTCATTCTTCTTGTATTATATTTGGTTTTCATTTATTTACTAATCAAATAAGTCATTTGTAAATAAAAGTATAGTAAAAAAAGTCTAGTTGCAGAGAATTGCAACGTGCTAAATGTGTACGTTCTCATTTGTTTACAAGTCAGCAGAGTTTTTGATCAAAAGGAACATGGATTAAGATGAACTTAGTAGTTGGATTAAGTTAACTTTGTTCAATTTTTGTGTTTTCTGTAGTTACCGGATATTTGTATTCGACTGCAGATTGCATAACATTATCATCCAGAAAGAGTCGCACTTTTATACTCATATGCCATACTCATTTCACGTAATCTTCCATTAATTGCGACGCACCGCCGTAGCCTCCAAGAGGTCCATTGTTTCTTTCTTTGACCATTTCATTTTCCTGAAATCTTTGTCAAAAATCGTAATGTGAAGTCCAGCTCTGACTAAGCAAATTCACGTCCTTGCCCGAAGTTTAGCTGAGAACACGCGAACTATTGGCGTAATATTTCACATCCCTGCTAGAAAACATCTAACATATTAAAGATTTTGAGTTCATCATGTTAGGTCGTGAATTCGCGGCAAATAAAAATGTTATCATGTTGATATAAATATTCAGAAGTGGAGACGCTACTTCAGGAAATGTTTTTGTACACTTAGCTGGGATGTCTATTTACACTCTCTCAGGTTCAGGCTAATGGACGATTTACTTTGACAGGTTCTAAAACAGTTGATCATCGTCTAACAAAACTTAAGTATTCTTCTGCCAACCACATTAACTGAGCATCAGGTTTAATGCCTCGGAAATGTCAGTTCCAGGACACCAATGAATGCAACTAGAAGTTAAGGATAGTTTTCACTAGTCGTTTAGTTTGTTCTGATATCACTAAAAAGGACATAAAAAATTAATACAAATCGTATCAAAAAGAGAAAATATTAAAATTATCCTCTGATAGAGAAATTAAAGGTATGGTCATGCTTGTTGAAGGTAAACGAACAATCAGAAGTCAAATAGCCAGCGCAATGAACTTTTATTACGCTTTCAATTAAACTCGCAAAAGACCTACTTTTACTCCAATAATAATTCAAGTAAATAATATGTTTTAATAACAGTGTTGAAGCGTCCTTCCCTTGCAACAGCAACAAAACAGCTTTAAATTTAGCCTGCCCGGAGGCTTAGGTTCGTGAAGCACAAGTGCAGAGGCGAGCTGGATTGGGCGGGTCGCGTCTTCGAGTCCCTCGTATGATTGAAATTGTCTGTGTAGTGATTGATACATTGCTTGATTACTGTTTCCGGGCGCGACCACGGAGAAGGCATTTTCCGCCTAAGTGTAGTGCATGTTTTATCGCGGAATGTGGTAGTGATCTTTCTCCGCTGAATGGTGACATTCGGCGCCGATCTACACGTCGGCTAGTGGGATTATCTCAACCAGGTATTTCCCAACAGTGGAGCACCGCCCCAGCCGGAGTAAGCTCTAAGCTCCGGACTGGTATCACGACATTTGCGATAGTGTAATGCATGTGTGTGTAAGTGAGAGGGATAGAGATAAAAATAAAAAGAGAGAGGGGAAAAGAGAGAGAGAGAATGTGTATGTAAGTAAGGGGTGACGAAAGGACAAGGAAGAGGAAGAAGGAAAGATCGCGTGTGACCCGTGGCCCGTTTTTTAGGATACTGCTCCGGCATTCGCGTGGTGTTGATAAGACAAACCACGGAAAACGACCGATCAGAGCAACCGGCGGCTAGAACTCTTCTCCAGACAGCAACTGAATTCGACCTAGCTATCTAGTGAGGAAAACCCTGCCAACGTCGAGACTAGAACTCTAGGACCTGCTGATCAGAGGCACTGCAGTGACATCACTTGATTCCCTGAGCCCCCTAAGGCGATCTAGGGAAAATAATCATATATTACTTAATAAGAACTTTTTCTCGCTCTGGTTAGGAGTGGAAGGGCGATTTGGTCTGCCTGCGGACAGGAAGAGTCATGCTCTGTGAACGGGTCTTCAGATCACGACGTGCGCCTCACCTGTCGTTCCCAATTCTAATCAGTTCCAAGGCTAGCTAGGGACCGTGGGTCGCAGGCGGCTTTGTATGTAGTCTTTATGAGTCTATGGACCTCACCTGTGTGAAGGAGTGGGATGATCATGAATGAACATCAGGATGTCAAGTGGGAGAAACTGAACTGAGGGTTATTTACACGTCAGTATATCCTAACGAACGATGACGTTAAACCCAAAGATGATGAACGCTAATAGTTTTCATAAAAATAATCTTCGGTTACCGGAATGAAAAAGGGTAGACCACAGCCCTCAACCTCAACTAGCCAATTTTCATGAAGTGAACGAGAATAATTTCTGCGTGTTACTGAATTCGCTGTCCACGGCTCCCAATATAATTTGGCAGAAATTAGTGTCAAAATAATCGCCCACGTGATTTAACCGAATATGCAAAAGCGGAAGTGGATTCTTACAATCCGAGTTTGCGGAGGAGATACCTGGAATAGAGTTTCGTAATACACTGTAATAAGCGCCTTTCGATCATGTGAGTAACACATTAAATGTCGTACTAAGTCACGTATCACCTAAAAATATAGAGAACAGTAGAAGAATTTTGGTAATAAACACAAATGGGAAACCATATTTAGAGCAAGACTCATCATTCCACATAATTTTTGTCTCGTCATGGAGTTCTGAAAAATGTAGTATGCGATAATGCGTTCTAACCCATGATACAAGGATTCCTTACATCTTGATTTTTGCACATTCCAAGACTTATATAAGTTACCCCTGCGACATTATGTATTAGTCTACGTATTTATATTTAAATACATCAGACCGAACATTTACAAGACGTGGAGAACAGTAATGTGCAAATAAAGTGTATTGCACTAAAAGAAGAATCTACAAAGTTCTACGGAAACATTAACATTCTAATTTGGACGTTTATATTATTGCTACATTTGGCTTCAGAATGAGTACTTGTTTATTGTTAATTATTAAAAATATGAACAGATGGCAAATCAACGTATTAGAGACTTGTTGAATTATTGACATCTCAATCGAGAACGGAATTTTCAGTTTTAATGATTTATAGGTGTATATTTTTTTGTTCAATGTTAATATTATATAAACATGAAGTAAATGAACGCTCTTACCACTCCTGGAAATTATAACTGTGACGTGGGAGAGTGTTCCTGTTAATTTAATGTTTCATGTGCCTCGACCTTGAATTTCACCCGAATCACTGCACACTGAAATTCCCACGCCCATTCAGGGACATGCGGTTGCTTTTACACAATATCGTCGGAATCTCAAGCTTAGAATCTAGAAAGCGATAACCATAGCTTTCTATTGGCATCATTTAGCCTCCACCAACAACTGTAGCACTACTATTTCGAAATACTGCCCTCTTATACAGACTTAACGCTATTTCATGGAAGTTCATTGCGTCATTCTTAACTGCTGGCGTCCGTTGAGGCTTTTAAGAGTCCCCGGCAGACCTCTAGAAACAAATAAAATGGAACTAAAGAAGGCGTATGAGGACATCGAAAGAGTACATAGGTACATACAAAAGAGATATTTCTTACGACATTTTTTATAAAAAGGTGGTATTACGCAGAGTACTGAACGACACACGACCAACGTAACAAATAAAGGACTTGGTTGGTCGTATCCCCCCCCCCATCGCCTCGCTTTACAAACTTGAACCGTCTCTGTTATTTGCTCTATTTCGGTCTCATAACGTTAATGACTATAATAAAATTGTAAAATGTAAGCTAACACCTCATATATAGTTTAGCAATTATCTGATGACGAAGCATAATAGCATCTGCCTTAGTCACAAGATCCAGTGATGTTGCGCTCTCACACGTCGTCTACTGGCCATTGCATCATTGAACGTAGTATTGCCAATTGTTGCACTGAGGAAACTAGCTGTTGGTGCTTTTCGCATAAGTTCAAAAACGTAATTTTCACGGACTGATGCGATCTTTTCAATTTATCGAAAACGAAGAACTCATTTTGTTGTATTTATCCTTAATATATTCATAACATACCCATAACACATTAAATGAAAAGAGTGAATATTTTAAATAGTAATTCGTTTGCACACTGGCATCGCTTGACATTATTATGCATACGTTTGACATCCCAATATTTTCAAGAACACCCAATACTTTTATTATAATTTAATTTTTTAAGACACTTTCGGTATAACGATGATATTTAGTCGCTTTATATCCTGCTGACTGTGAAACCATAACTGGTCTACATAAAAGTGTTTTGCAGCTCTTCGCTAACCAAAAAGTCAAATGTGCTTTGGAAAGAGATTTTAAAAAGATGTTTCCTAACTGGAGGGTAGATGTAACGATCTCCCGCATGCCTGCATTATTACATCTACCGAAGAGGGTCAATATGCACTCTGCTTGTCATCGCTACTTCTCTAACCAGCGCCGCACTGTTGCCATCGCCTCCGTTGCTGCCGTCATTTTCTAAGTTTATTGTCGGAGTACATTGTTGGATTCATAAATGGATGCTTCATTAACTTCTTACTTGTAATCTTCCGCGTGCATCTTGTTAACTTATAAACTGATTTTATTAAACTAATAAAATCTCCAGACAACAGGCGGCTCATTCAAAATTCATATTAGATAAAAAGCAGCTACGGCGAATAGATTCATGTACTGAATAAAAAATATCCACAAACTGTCACTAGAATCAGCAATCAAAATATTTCATGCAGTCATTAGCCCAATCATGACATACGGAATACAATTAATATGGGAAAAACTCTCAATGGCTGATCTGAGGTCCATAGAGAAAACCAAGGCAAGATACCTGAAGAGAGTCTTGTGTCTTCCAATGAACACACAATCAAGATTAGTATATGAACTGACCAGAGAACCATTCTACATTGAGGACTTAAGATACCAATTACTACTACCATCCACCATGCAAAGCACACGAGTGCTAGAAGAAAGAAGAGAAGAGAAATATGGCCAGAATTCTACTCAACAGATGCCATGATGGAAAGAAAATGGACGGAAACAAATCAGGAATTGAGACACGTGATCACAAGACTGGCGACTCATGGGTTCCATCACAAAATCTGCGCAACATCACATCATCACGAAGTAAAAGAAGACTGCGTGTGCTCCCTGTGTGGTGAACAGTGTGAACGATATCATATTCAAAGATGCAAGAAAAGAACTAAAACAGTGACAGAATATAGCAAAGAACTTTAACTATTTTTCTTATGCACTTTCGTGCGCACTTCATTATTCATTCATTCATAAAATGATTTTAAAATGCAGTGGCTTAGACTAAACTTAACAGCAGAAATGGCTGAGTTCTTCTCATTGAGCATCTCTGATTGAGATGTCGTAGGGTTCAGTTTCAATGATGGGAGAGTTTTGATATTAGCTGTATGGCTAGGTCGAATTCAACACCTGTACGGAGAATTCTAAGCGTTGGTTGTTCGTTAAACTCATCTTTTCTAAACGTTTCCATCAATATCACTATCACACTATAGAGTCCTGACGGTGGCAGGATTTACGACACTAGCTACATATGTCGAATTCAGGCACTGTCTAGAGAATACTAACGGCCGGCTGCTCTTATCCGTAGTTTTCCTCGAGTTTTCCAATCCACACCATTCGAATGCCGGAGCACTACCCCAACAAACAGACCACGAACCGCGCGCGGTCTTTCTTTTCTTTTCCTTTTCCTTGTCTTATCTTCATCCCTTATTTCAACACACTTACATGCAGTACACTACCACACATGCCGGGAGACCGGTCGGGAGCTCAGAACGTCTCTCGGGAGACCGGTCGGGAGCTTAGAACTTCTCCCGGCTGGGACGGTGCTCCACTAATGGGTGATAAATGAATGGAGAACACGCTAGCCGACGGGTAAGCCGGCGTCGGATCTCGCCCTCCAGGATGGGAAGATCACCGCCATCTTTCGCGATAAAAACATGCAGTAAACTTACAAGACTAATGATTTTAGCAATTAATGCACCTGGAATCACTAATAAAGCAATCAATCAATCAAACAATCGGAAGAGTTGATAGCTTAGAGGATGTTCCTGTTGCGGCGGTGTCCCGCTAGAGGAGGTACCTGGAGGTTGGTGTTGGATCTCACATTACGTCACCAACCGGAATATTAATGCATTTCACCTACGAAACTATTTAACTCAATTGACCGGAAACACTAAATATTCAACCAAAATTCCCGGAAGGTACATAATTCTTTAGATGCTCCCTCAATTTAACGTTTCAAAGACTCCCATACGTTCGGACTGCTACAATTGCGTTGCATGTTTCCTCTTCCGCGCAGCGCCATCGTTAAAATTAAACACACGCCTTCAGCACCATCTTGTTGGCTACTCACGCCGACTATCGAGTACGGCGAACGGACGTCTTCCTGCTGCTTGGAAATCCCTAGATTCCGGCGCGGCGGCGGTGGCGGCAGAGGCGACGACGTCAAAGCGAATCGCGCGGAGATCCGCAGAGGTGCCCGGACATACTGAGCAACGCTGAAGTGAGCGAGCGCGCGCGCGTGTGCGGGAGACGAAAGCGGAGGCGGAGGCGTGTAATCGTTCTTCGGGGCGGCCCCACTACGCGAGGTCGGATGACGCGCTCTCCGCGAGCTTCGCCAGCATCGCCCGCCCATCGCCCGCCGCGGGCCACCGCCGTGGAAAAAAAATTAATGGTGCTATAACAGCACGTGGTTTCTCGCATTATTTCTTTCTTTTTATAAACAAAAAACAGCTTCAATTTTTGTAGACAACATATCACATTTGTTTCATTAATGGACTTAAAATGCGCGACGTTTCGAAATCATCCTTTGATTTCTTCTTCAGGCAAACCAAGGTAAATTACATATCAATGATTGAAAAGTATATTTAAGTAAAAAAAACACCACTTTGGGCTAAAATATGCCTTTGTCAACATAATAAAATGTCCAAATACACATACATAAAAACTAGTTTTCCCCATCACACCAGCAGAGTGGACGGAAAACTAGTTTTTTTTACTTATATATACTTTTCAATCATTGATATGTAATTACCATGGTTTGCCTGAAGAAGAAATCAAAGGATGATTTCGAAACGTCGCGCATTTTAAGTCCATTAATAAAACAAATGTGATATGTTGTCTATAAAAATTGAAGCTGTTTTTTGTTTATAAAATCATATATAAAAGACAACCTTTACAAAATATTAACATTTCTTTCTTTTGTAGTTTTCAAGCATTCAGAGATTTCTGCCCGCCCCAGGCCACCGCGAAAAGAAGTGATGCTACAATACCACATTCTTTTTCACATTATTTCCAACGTATTTCGAACATTCAAAAAGTCCCTGTCCGTCCCGGATCCCCACAGCGAAAAAAAACAATCAGTGGTGCAACATCACATACATTCTCGCTTTATGTCTAACGTTTGTAATTTTCGAACATTCAAAAGGTTCCTGTCCGCTCTGGGCCATCGGTGCGGAAAAAATTAGTGGTATTACAACAGCACGCACTCTCTTGCATTATTTCTCACTTTTGTAATTCTCGAACATTCAGAGAGATCCTGTCTGTCCCGGGTTACTGACGTGACAAAAAAATTGTGGTGCTACAATTTTCTCTTATTTCTAACTTTGTAATTTTCAATAATGAAGACAGTTCAACGAAAAAGAGATCTTCGCATTTTGTAAGCGTCGTTGGTTCTATCTGTGGGGAAAAAAATTAGAGCCGAATTTGAATTTTTTATAAATTGCATTTACTTCAAGCAGAAATTACGCAAAAACTACTCATTTTTTCAAAAAATTGTTCGTGACCTTTTTTAAAGATCATGATTTTTTACAACAGATTTCATATAAGACAAAAATCTCTATCAACAGAAAAAGATACACGATTGATATAACAACGTAATGAAATTTTTTTCTTTTATAATAAATACAAATCCGTCATGTTTCCAACGTATAGAGAAGATATAGTTGCATCAATTACGATTTCCACACCTTAGAAAGTTCAAATCAAGGACATTTGTGAAGAAAACAATTCCAAGAGCATTCCAAGGATTTACTCAGTGTGTGCTGCATAAGTGAAGATGATCGTAGTTTACTCCATTCATTCCCCCACTCTCCTTGGAATTTTGAACGTTCACTCTGGAGAAAATTTCCGATGCGTGCTCTGATTACAGAAGAATGGGAGAGTAGGCCTGGAGTGTAGACGAGTATGCATGGAACCACGAGAGTACGAGAGAGCAAGTGTAGAATTGCACGGATGTAGTAGCTTAAATGCTATCCTTTCGTTTTGGTGGAATCTCACAAGCATGGTGGCGCGGGAGCGATGTCTGGAGTTGCGGGAGTGTGGTAAACACAGGAATGTTGGAAAGTATGCGCGGGACCACAGCCGTATGGGCGTGTATGAGGGGGGAATCGTGAAGGGCATGGGAGTGTATGCGGAGAACCACAAAGCTGAATGAAAGTATGCGCTGAACCACACATGTGCTCAGTTGAGCAAGAGAGGAACGACGGGAGTGCGAGTGCATAGGAATGTGGGCTCCTATGAATGTGCGCGGAATCACGGAGTGTAGAAATATGTTCGAGAAATCTTGTCACTGCCTTAGTCAAAGAGGTGGACCTCCTACGAAACCATCGTGAGATTGATATAAAATCGGAAACATTACTTAAAGCAAAGACTAATTGTAATTATTTGTTAAATGTACATCTGTCGTAATATATACTTGATAATTTATTACAGGAAATTCGGAAGGTAAATTGGATGACTATTATTCTACATAAATATTGTTCAGATAAGTGACGGGGTCTCCAAAATCTGTACCAGTCCTCACTATTAAATTTTAGACATACCTTGTTCTTGTTGTTTTAAGGTAACACTAGTGAAAACCCGTCAAAATTTGACGGTGAGATCTGAGATAAATGTAAAATACTGTGCCCAGACTAATGTTCACAATACGTTGCATTGTTTGGATCTTCAGGGTATAACGAAGATATTCTGTGATGTGAGTTCCCAAAATTTTGAATACGTATGGCCCATGACCAGGTGGCAATGCAATATCGGCGCCAAATGACACAAAAGAAAGAGCACTATTATACTGACGGATATTATTTCTAAAGTTTTTTGATGTCATCATGTCCTATAAACAATTTTGATTTCTTCTGGCATATTGCTCGAAGGTCAACTTATTTTCTCATTTAAGCAACACAGAGTAAACTCGTTTGCAGAATTTCTCTCACATGCGAAGTGCAAAGCAGAACAAAACTGACATTTCATACGCAACGACCCAGCAGAAAACGAAATGACCTCACTATCACGACACTTACGCTGCCTTTCTCTTTCCCTGCGTCCAGTTAATGTATGTTTGCGTCTTTTGGGGCGCGTGGGCAACGATTCGGAATTCGACATAACCTGTGAACAACTTCACTACTTCAGTACAACCGAGCAAAACACACTGTCCTAATGTTCTCTACAAAATACACCACAAAAGCAAATACATGCAAACTGTCAACGCCACAATGCAATAATTACACTGAAACAAAACCTTGATGAATTGTAAACAAATCTCAACAATGTCACATAAAAATTTCTCTAATGTAAATCTGTAATGATGTCGCTGACGACCATAGTAGTTAAAAAGCGACATAAAATAAAATTAAATAAAGAAAAACATTCTCAACAATCAAAACAAAACATGACGCAGCGCCACCATGAAGCATCTATCGACTCATATATATCGATTTTGACACAGCCACCCTTTGGAAGAAAACAATTGACTATTGATAAGCGTACTATTAAAGAAATATTTAATTAATTAATTTACACAGCAAACGTTGATGAATCAACACAAACAATATCTGATAACACATCTAGGGATCACATTATTTCGTTTAAAGGAAAAAAATACTACAATCGGTTCAGTAGAAGTTCTAAACGAAGTCATGGCAAAATACCTTATTTATTTAAATATATAGATTGTACTTAAAAAAAATAGGATTCTCAAATTATTTCTTCCGAGTGAGGTTTGACACCCTGCTTGCTTCCACGACATTTCGCACACAACAATGGCAGGTTATGGAGGTGATGCCGGAGGTGACTAACGGTATCACGTTTGACACGGTACATTTTCAGGGGGCGATCTTGGTTTTTATAATGCAAATTTAATGCGAGAAAACCATTTCCCATTCACTCGTTAGGTAATTTAAACTTAAGTTGTTTAGTTAGTAGATGAAGTGAAGGGAAGCCTTTTGTGAGGACGACACTTATTCCTGGTCTTCTAATATAGATAGGTTAGAAAAGCAATCATACAGGGCTACCACTTGGGGAAAATACAGGGCTTTCACGCCGATTGCTTTTACGCGTTTCATGAATGATGATGAGCGTATGCAATTGAATACAAGATGAAGGAGACTGGATTTAGAATAGTACAATTTTATGGAGTGGCAAGTTCTACCTAATTGTCATCTTATGATACTACACTGGTCTTTTATAAATAACTGCTCCTCGCATATAACATTTTTTGTGTGGGGTCTAAGGCTATCCCAGACATCATAAGCTAGCTAGCACTGGTGTGAAGCAAGGGCCGACCGTGGAGGACACGTAACTCAGGCATTGACTGAGGTTGAGGATACGAAAGAAGCAGAATAGGATACAGTGGCAACCGCCAAGGTGGCGGCAATGGAAACATTCGGTCGTCACCACGACGAAGGTTATGATGAGGCGAATGTCACGATATCTGGAAGACAAATCATTAGACGATGATGATTAAAGGAAACCTGCTAAAACTTCCTGATTTGAATAGTTTCCATTTCATAATAATAATAATAATAATAATAATAATAATAATAATAATAATAATAATAATAGTTAATGGTTTCTTAGATAGTGGGATGAGATAAAAAGTGTCGTGATTGTAGTCGATGGACTTTGATACTGAAAAGGATTTAAGTGTAATGAATGAGGAACTTGAAACCTAATATGATGCTAACAAGATAGAGCAAACATTTTCTGCTCTTGCTTTCGGTGACGGCCAGAGCGAAGAAAATATTGTTTCTGTTTCTAGTTTCTGTTTTCAGTCACAATGAAAAATAAAGAAATGAGCGAAACTGAAAAAAGTGACTTTAATGGTTTTGGATGTCCTGGGTAAAAAAATTGCAAATCTGATTACATTAAACCGTGAGCGTTGCCGTGTATAATACGAGTTTGCAACTGAAATTTCATTATTTTAGAGGTTCTGAACTTACGTCCCGACGTGGATGAATTTGAATTTAATTTAAAATAATTATTTATAGTCAAAAAGAGTAAAATCTGTATGTGACGTATTGAGAAGAAGTATAATCTGCGGACTATTTTCAGTTTCGGAATCCATACTCCTCTCACTTTCTCCATGTATTTGAAATATGAAAACCAACCAACGTGGTTGGCAACATTTGAAAATAATGAATTTTCGCTCTTGAGTATTCTAAAATGTATTTGCATCGGATAATGAACTGTAGATTTGATTGAATAATATTGCTGACAAAACACCTCCCCCCCTCACCTATCTTGTGACACCAACTTAGTAGTTGGAAGTCAAGCGATTCCTGAATGAGAAATAGTAAACAGGCCACCGGTCTCGTCCGTAGTCTCCTCCAATAAATCTCAGGCGGATGTCGGAACAGTCTTTAAAAACGGGACCCGAATTCCATGATATCCTTCGTTCCTCAGTCCGATCCTTAAGATCGTTTCCCCATCACCGTATGATCTACTTTCCATTATCTCACCGGCTGAACTGCATCAGGGCAATGCCAATGCTGGGACTTGGCGAAATATCCTGGGGGTTCGAGTCTGGACGGTGGCCGATTTTCGACTGACGACATATTTGAACCAAATTCAGCCACTGCCTGGAGCAGAATTCTAGCGACAGGCTTATCTAATCGTTAGTTTTCTGTGGTTTCTCCGATCAAAGCGAATGCCGTATCAGTGCCGTAACAAACAGGTCACGGAGCGCGCTCGCCCTCAACACACACACACGCGCACGCACGCACGCACAGACTTACATATACTGCACTACGACACCTGGGCTATTTGGCAGGAGCTTAGAGATTGTCTCGAGTGCAGTGGTCTCCCGCTGTAGGAGATACCTGGAGAGGGGAAGCCCCCTAAAGCCAACTTGTAGGTCCGCGCCGTATCTCACATTATAGGGGGAAGGAACACTGCCACCTACCGCAATATAACATGCTCTACATTCAGGGGCGAATTCAGCCGATTGTTTTGGAGGAGGACATCATACATTTTTGATAAATAATATACATTTCTTATTATATTATATATTATTTTTGTAGAGTATACATTATATTACACAATATTATTTTTTAAATAATTGCATAATTCGAATATAAATAAATATTAAATTAACTTTGCCAAAGAAAAGAAGGTAAGAAACGAAAACCTTTTTTGGGGGCATGGTCTCAAAGCCCCCCTCCCCGCACCCGGGACCGCCACTGACTACACTAACGAGACTAATGACCATAGCAGCTGAAGCGTCCGGAAACAAAATAACCGATCTCCCATGATCTCGTTTGCTCTCGACCGTCGTAGCAACGCCCGGAGGCGGAACGACACCTGTGCGGCGTGGGCGTTGCAGCGACAGCGAAGGCGACGCCTGCGGTGGTCAAAGGTGGGGGCAAGAAGTGCGCCCTCTAACGAGCAGTGCACGACGAGTCGTTCTCGTGAGATCCGCGAAGGTCACGGGCGTGTCCTTGAGCCGCCACCGCCGCCGCCGCCGCCACTGACGTCGTTGCTGCCACCGCCACCACCGCCGCCGCCGCCGCCGCCGCCGCCGCCGCCGCCGCCGCCGCCGCCGCCGCCGCCATCGCGTCGTTGAGACACCGTGCATCCGCTTTGCTGCGACTCCGCAACCTGCTTCTTCTCGCCCTCATCCAGCAGTTCTGGGAAATTCCATCCGAGAACGTACGTGGTTCGTTCGTACACGAAGACGAATGGGAGGAATGTAGTATTCTTTGAAAATTACTCCCTGCTCGTGATGAGCAAATGAACTAATGAGAAGCAAGGAATAGAGATGAGTATGAATACGAGATGTACGTTTGTGTGTACTCTGTTAGATGCAAGTTTGGACTGGATGAGATATCGTAAGGATGTCGGAAACAACAATTACTTACAGTCTGCATCGTCAGTGAGATCATTAATGAATGCATTCTGTTGATAGAAAGGTGAAATGAATTATTAATCATCAATATCCTGCGCAGAAATGTCAAATAATTTCACTGTTGGGAAAATGAATTGTATTTTTTTCTTCTTTTGACGCTTTCAATGAACATGTTAATCATAATAATATTTAAATATTTTCGCTTCCCGTGGAACTTCATATTGCTAGTAGAATTTCGCTGACGCTTTACAAACATTTGAGTGAATTATAAAGCAGAAACATATTTTTTAAACAAAAAATAATGTTTGTAGTAGGTATGTAGGTGTTGGGAAGATGATGTTGATTACTATAATAATAGAAATATTTCATGACGTATAAATAAGAAGCTTTTGATGCGTTTGAATTTGATCCATTGATGTAATTTAGATGGGTTTACGCATCGCGTATGCCTTTCTGCAGATTATTTTCAACTTAATAAAGTTTAACTTATATAAACAAGATAAGTTTGTTTTATATACACTTAATAAATCGTATTTGTATTTTAAATTACAAAATTACTATATTTCTCTCCGACTAATTAAGAGAGTGACTTTAGTAACTCCTTTATCTTTAATATCATGCACTATATTAAGTGAATACATGAATGCAATGTATTTACTTAATACAGTAAATGTTATTAAAGTTAAGAGTTACTAAAGTCACGAGTCAAGATTAATTAGTTTTTATTTCATACAATGTATTTTTCATTATCAGATCTTTAAAAGATGGTATGTACATCTATTTAAAAATATTAGTTATTTCGAGTCAAATCGTGACAGTTTCTCACAAATACGTAAACAAGATTGTCTCAAATACTCCGCCAAGTGTTTTCCACTAAACTTTAAATTGGGATACAAATCCTTAGTGTTAATAACACGGAAGCCTTTTGTGATTTAAACTATAAAAAATAAATATGAAAAATAAGTATCTAGCTTAAATTACATTTGCGTCGGACGGTGTTGAATGTCAAACTTCTGTATTTTCCAAAATTCAAATGAATTGTCGTTGAAATGAAAATCGATTTTTCTTACAGTTTTTATAAGCGTTCTTTTACTCCATTCGAACTAAAAATTTCAAGAAAAAAAATTGGAGTAGTTTTTGAGAAAATTTTGAAGCACTTTCAAGTTTTTTCAAACTATCTTCAAAAAATTAAAGATCCGTATCAAATTGGCAGAATCTCATGAAGAGTCAGATGGATCGTACAATGTCCATTTTGAAGAAAGAAAAAAACAACTCCCGAATAGAGCTTTGGTGCAAGCATTTTTCATAAACGGCCAAACTTACATGTTTAAAAACACTTTTTCTGTATTACAGACCTTAAAAAGTATTTCCGTCAAATCTCGAGTCTGGGTTTTGGAAAAATAATAACTATCTCTACTGGATGTCTGAGTACAAACTTTAAAGGCATGTAAGAGGTTGAAGATAATTACTTTTTGCCAATGAGCATATGAAAGGACATCTCGTGCATATATATATATATATATATATATATATATATATATATATATATATATATATATATATAACACACTAGCTGACCCGGCGAACTCTGTTCCGCCTTAACAGCCGGTCCCATCTTTTTCTCGCGTCTCACTCACTGTGAGAAACTGTACTATCCTTGTTGCACTCGTGATAATAAAGCAATTGCAGATTTGTGTTTTTCTCTCAAACAAAGAAGAATTAAAAAACGCTCTGATATTAAATAGATAATTAAAAAATCTATTACGTAGCAGAGCGTTTTTTTTGTAATTGATTTTTGTTTAAGAGAAAAATACAAAGCTGTAATCATAGCGACCGGCTGTTAAAGGCAATAAATAAGCAGATTTTGGAATTTATTAAGTTAAATTGTTTATTAGAAAATACAAATAAAATTAAGTAGATTAATCATTCATTATTGTTCCTGTATTTTGGTGCATAGGTTGCACTCTTCAGTTAAGTACCTTCACGCGAAAACATGCGAAATCACGCGAAAACGTGCGAAAACGTGCGTTCTCACACAGGAACGCTGTCGAATGGGATAAACAGTATCCTATGTCCGTCTCCTGGCTCTAAGCTTCCTGCTCACCAATTTTCAGCCAAATCGGTACAGCCGTTCTTGAGTTATAAATAGTGTAACTAACACGACTTTCTTTTATATATATAGACTAGCTGACCCGGCGAACTCTGTTCCGCCTTAACAGCCGGTCCCTTCTTTTTCTCGCGTCGCACTCACTGTGAAAAACTGTACTATCCTTGTTGCACTCGTGATAGTAAAGCAATTGCAGATTTGTGTTTTTCTCTCAAACAAAGATGAATTTAAAATAAAACGCTCTGATATTAAATAGATAATTAAAAAATCTATTACGTAGCAGAGCGTTTTTTTTGGGGGGGGAATTGATTTTTGTTTAAGAGAGAAATACAACGCTGTAATCATAGGGACCGGCTCTTAAAGGCAATAAATAAGCAGATTTTGGAATTTATTAAGTTAAATTGTTTATTAGAAAATACAAATAAAAAAATTATGTAGATTAATCATTCATTATGGTTCCTGTATATTGGTGCATAGGTTGCACTCTTCAGTAAAGTACCTTCACGCGAAAACGTGCGAAATCACGCGAAAACGTGTGAAAACGTGCGTTCTCACACAGGAACGTTGTCGAACGGGATAAACAGTATCCTATGTCCGTCTCCTGGATCTAAGCTTCCTGCTCATCAATTTTCAGCCAAATCGGTACAGCCGTTCTTGAGTTATAAATAGTGTAACTAACACGACTTTCTTTTATATATATAGATATAGTGTGAGTGTGTGTGCAATGTATTTACTTAATACATTCACAAAATGAATGTGCGTATATCTATCTCACATAGATGTAATACTACTCCAACGATTTCACTGAAATTTTGACACTTTGTTCTTATTAGTATCGAAAGTGTTTAGAGTGATTTGAATTAAATAGGATTTGAGGAGACGTTGTTGATGATGGTTTATGCGTATATGATGACTCAAAGGCCACTGAACAGAAGCTCTAGTTAACCCGCCCCACTCAAGTATTAATTACGTCTGTAGCTGCATATTCTGTCCCTGCAATTGTGAAATATAAGCCGGATTATTACTTGAACGTTATTACGGTCCAAGTAAATAAAATTTCTTCAAGACGGTGTCATAACGAACGCATGTCAAAACGTGAGGGTGAATGTTTTAACTACAGGACGCTTAATAACCATGTCCAAACCTGGACATAGAGCAAACCTATACTCGCGAGAATGTCTTTCATCTATTATAATTTTTACAGTGCTTAGCGTAGTGCGATTAACAATCGTGTGACCAGTAGCGTGTGAAGCGATACACTGCAATGGCAAATCATTGCCTGGGTTCCCTAGTTTTATATAAAGAAGTCTCACATGTGCCGTTTGCTCCTGATTGACAGACAAATTGTCAAGCCCTGCTGTTTGACAGGTACAAGAAATCTCTTTGGCTAGGACAGAACTTGATCTGCGAGACACCAGTGCAGTACGAGTTGCCTAACAATCAGGGGCAAACGCCACAAATGTGCAACTTCGATGTGCATAAGTTCCCGCCACATATTCATTGACAAAAAAAGTCCTCTTGGACCCCCCACGTTCCCTAAAAGTTTGTAGCATTTATTTTCAGACATTGTATGGGTAAGTCATCTATTACTAAAACCCAACACATCTCATTTACAAACCAACATTTTTTTAAACGGGAAAACAATGATACGTCTTGTTTTCAAACTAAATAAAAACTTTAATGGCTGATTTATGCGAGATGAGACCTCTTTTGCAATGTGGAGCCTATGTCAAATTGTAAATAAGATCACCAACATAATTTAAGCTCAATTTCGTTAAAAAAATGTGTGTCAGTTTGCTAATAAATGACTCATATTACGTAAGCGAGAAACTAAATCAACTTAATAAAACTATAAATGCGATTAAATTGCATTGAAATTATTTACAAAGTGCTCTGCTATCTTTCTAGAAATTACACTTATAGAACTTTTCGGTACTCTATAATCGTGGTATAAAATGCTTCTGGCATTTCTCCTTGGTGATGTGCTGCATTTGATACTGCCATGTCCTGTTGATATTCGTATGATCACTTTCGTACCAATGCACGTCCTTTACTAATTTTTATCTGTCGAGAAACAATGCGTAGGTTTTATGCAACAGTGCAGTCTTCGCCCCACAACTGATTCATCTCCTCCACGTAACAGCCTTTACCTTGCTGCTTCGTCAGATAAAATACTTGTACTTTCCTCGCTCGTTCCCGGAAGGCTCAGCACAATAACATACTAATGGCCAGCATCTCCCGCATTATTCTTCCATTATGCAGAATCTTGATAACTTGATCGTTTCCTGCAGTTATCGCTCCAAACATCTCAGACGATTAGACTCAGAGGGTGAAATTCCCGCGACAGATGTTTGGAACTGAAGGCAGCCTTCACCCTCTCATGCTCCACTGATGGGAGTTTACGTCTTAATGGCTATTATCAGTGCACTGATAGTTCGCACGCTAAGAATCCGCGAGGGACGTAGCTTCGGCAGCGAACGCAGATGGAATTTCCAACGAAGTAATTACCGTCCGGAATTGGCGATGTTATTACCAACTGAACACGAGGCCGGCGTCTCTATTACATACACTGCGAGTTTTACATTTTCATGAAACTATATATTCTCCGTCAGAAAAAAAAATACAAGTGTGTTCGCGTCATTTGCATTTTACCATCGTTTGAGGGTACGATATTCCGCGATATGCCAATCAATCTTTTTACTTTTTCGTATACATACGTATATACGGGAGTAATATACGCAGTACTTGCTCTAGCAAGTTATGTAATGCTGCGGAAAATCGATTTCGAGATTTCAACGGAAATACACGTTTTGGGTTCCCCTGATACCGAATAAGTGATTCTTTTTAAAACGTCCGTCCGTCCGTCCGTCCGTCCGTCCGTCCGTCCGTCCGTCGGTCCGTCCGTCGGTCCGTCCGTCTGTCCTGTGAACACTACTAGCGCCTAAACCACACTTATGATCTTTTCAAAATTGAAGAAACCCTTGTGTATCTGGCTGTAGTTGGCTTTAAAATTTTGAAAAAGATTCTTTAAGATTTGGGGGTACACTACATGAAGTTCCCAGACATTTTGAAAATTTTCTCAAAAACGGCTCCAAATTTTTTTCTTTAAATTTCTTGTAAGAATAGAGTAAAATACACTTATAAAGGTGACACAGGTTCGAGTTTCGGGGTTAATTCTGAATTTTTGAAAATTGCAAAAGTTTGGATTTTTTTCGGCGTTTTCCTAAAGCTACAAAATCAAAGATAGAGATTTTTGCTTCAATTAAAATGTGTTACTCATAATCAGTTCTTTTAATAAGGTCATGAAAAATTTTTTGAATTTTTTTTCTTTAAATATTTGGTAATGTTAGTGCCAAACAAACCCTATACCATGATATAAACGCCGTATTGCTCTATTCCTTTGTTTTTTCACAAATTACAAAAATGTAGTTTTTTGACTTGTCTCTCACGTCTGTAATATTAAATTAGAAGCTATTTCTTCACGTTGGTGTATTTACGGGTACATGTGCTTTAAATAATGTCAAATAAAGTTTCTCGAAAACTTAACAATTTTCTGTAAAAATGAGCTCAAAATTCCGCATTTTCAAAAACACTCAAACACCATTTTCTCACAAATGGCTCCAAATTTCTTCTTCAAACTTTTACAACGGTTAGTGGTAATGGCTCTATTTAACATGACATAAAGTTCGTTTTTGTTTTTTCAAAAATTACACAAATGTATTTTTTTAAACATCTCTCACGCCGTTAAATACACATTTCGTTGAATTTGTATACATTATATAACTTGTGAGTTGATGTTATTCAAATTACTTCAAACGAAGTTTTTCGAAAACTCAATTGATTCCTGTGAAAAAGAGCTTCGAATTTCGCATTTACACTAACGCTTAACGCCGTTTTCTTAAAGACGGCTCGAAATTGTTCAATGAAAATTGCTATTTAGGACAAGGTTTTAGTCTTCTTTAATATTTATAAATTAATATTCTACTATTTGGAAACCGAAAAGTTGAGAAATTTTCAAAAAATTTACTTTGGGCTGCGATAGATGGCAGCTGGCAAGAAGGAAGGGCAAGACTACAGTACCAGTCCACACCAATTAAATTAGAAAACTACTACGAGAAAGTCTGTGTCGTTCTGTAGCACCTCTAGTTCTTTTTTATGTGCTTTCTGTTACATGTAAAGTACAATGCTTTGATATTTAGACATAGCATTGGAAACGCCCTTACTCCGTGATCTCTTTTCTTCGAACACGTGTACTACTTCGTTTTACAGAACCTAGACTTATTTTCAGTTAAATATGAAAATGAGACATGTATCACTTGTATTCTAGTATATAAAAATACAAAAAATCCTAACGTTCTTTTCCAATAGATATACAACGAAATAATTGTTTTATTCTTCCCTTATCAAATTGTTGTGTAGTCTACAATTTTACCTTCGTAAAGTACTCTACTCATCTTGAATTACATTCGGACTACAATTAAAATACGGCAGAAATGGATGTAGTATCATGCCTTCACTGGCTTATGCGATATACCTTCTCCTGCGCCGATTCCTCTTTCCCCACTCTGCTGTTCTGTATTCTATATAGTAATTCAACTCTTTTACGGCTTACTTTTTTCGCTGACTTTGAATGAAAAATGTTCGGCATCTGTAAACTTCGAAAAATTTTTGGAAAAAATATTTCGAATAAAAATAAAGTAAAATATTTAACATCGAATATATTTTCACATGATTCATAAAAGTACATGATTGATTCACTGATTTCACATGATTGATTGATTTTTTCGTGTTTCCGAGAGCATCAACTGCTTTGGTCATTAGTCACCTAAGTGTAGTGCATGATTTTTCTCGGGAGATGGCGGTGATCGTCCCCCGCTGGATGACGAGATCCGGCGCCGACCTACCGTCGGCTAGTGGGGATAAAAGTACGAAATTTGGGAAAATAAATGTAGTATTAGTATGAGATAGTCGCGATGATCTCAATGTACCCATACAGAAGAATCACGGTAATTCAACATATTTCAAATGGGGGGTGATGAGTTAAAATATAACGTCGTATTACTGGATTTTAAAATAAAGAAATTGGAATAAATGACTTAAACTATTCATTCTTCAACTTAGAAAAACTTCTCAGAATAAAATATTTAAAAAATATAAAAACAATAAATGTAGTCTCTCTATCTGCGCACGTTTTCTTGAACTCTGTGAGGTGTTAGTGGGGAATTTAAATATTTCTCCCAAAGTTTCATCAAAAATCGTTCTCCACGTTCTGGCGGACGTCAATACCTTCACATAAAGTACGATAACAAATGAGAGCCAAAGTCGGTTTCTCATTTGCAGATGCAAATAGTTTCTATTACATGGAGCAAATATTTTTTGTTAATTATTTTTCCAAACACTCTTGTATTCTTGCTACCCCTATTCACTGTGGAACTTAATATAGTAAAATGTTTGGAGTTGAGAAAACACGCACAAGTGTTACTTCTCGACCGTACTTCACTCGTCTTTAAAATTGTTTGGTTTAAATAAATACGCAAGCGAATGTACGTGTTTTCTCATGATTATCGCTTCCTCGTATACATCGACAAGCTGTTACATGAAAATGTGATGTGCGGATTTCCGCACGTGTTCCTCCTACACAGGCTCTGCTGTACTTGGAGGCGGCGTGACTCACCGACAACAGAAGCGCTTCGCAGCGGGGATTGGGCGGCGTTCCCTCGAGGCTTCTCAGCGACCGCGTGATGACTACCAGATCGGTCTCTCGCTCGGCCACGACTCACCCACCGTCTGCGCCGCGACGCCTTTATACGGACGCGTTGCGGCCGCCTCCGCCCTCATCGCCGCCGCCATCGACACCGCTAGCGTCACTGCCAGCATCTTCACCAGCGCCATCGCCATCGTAACGAACACCGCCACTTCACCGCAACTACCACCACCGTAACGCCTATCTTCGCCGCTATTGTCTCTACCAACACCCCGAAGTACTGGGAGAGGTGGCTCAATCCATCAACTGATGTCACTGCAGTGCTTCTAATCAGGTCCTAGGGATCGAGTCCCGTCTGCGTCAGATTTCTGATAGTAGTTGCATAGCTTGGTAGAATACAATCACGTACTGAAGAAGAATATTAGCGTGCTCTGATCAGTAGTTTTCTGGGGTGTCTCCTAACAGTAGCATGCTAATGGAGAAGAGATACCTTTACAAACGTGCCTCGCCGGGAGATGTGGCTCAGTGCATCAACTGATGTCACTGCAGCGCCTCTGACAGGGAGGTCCTAGGTTCGAGTCCCGACAATGGCAAGATGTTCGACACCCAGCTTGTCAGCTAGGTCGAATTCAATCGCTGTCTGGAGGACAATTCTAGAGGCCGGCTGCACAGATCGAGTTTTCCGTGATTTCTCCGATCGACACCAGGCGAATGCCATAGTGATACGCTAACAAAATGGCCACGGACCACGCGCGATCTTTTCTACCACTTCCTTGTTCTATCCTCTCCCCTTATACTCACTTACGCTAACATGCACTACACTACCACACATGCCGGGACACCGGACGGGGGATTGGAGCTTGAAGGGAGGAGTGAAGGATTGGGAGGATTGAAGCTGGGGCGGTGCCCCGCTGGTGGAAGATACCTGGTTGAGGAAAATCCCGCTAGCCGACGGTAGGTCGGCGCCGGATCTCGCCATCCAGAGGGTGAAGATCACCGCCACCTCCAGATGAAAAAACATGCACTACATTTACGGAACTAATGTCCTCAGTAGTTGACGTGCCCGGAATCACCAGCAACCAACCAACCAGCCACCGCTGTACGGTCGTCACCGTGAAGAACTTTAAGACCGGGAGGTCCTGGGGATCGAGTCCCGATGGCGGCAGATTTCTGACAGTACTTGCATAGCTTAGTAGAATACAGTCGAATACTGAAGAAGAATATTAGAGTGGTGTTTTGATGCTGGTGTTTTGATAGGCAGTTTTCTGTGGTGTCTCGTATCAGTAGCATGCAAATGGAGAAGCGGTACCTTTACAAACGTGCTTCAGACTGCGCGCGATCTTCCTTTCGTTTTCGTTGCTGGTTGTCTGGTATCACGTCATAAGTGATATATAATTTCTACCCTGTTTTTGTTGAAGCCATAGCCCTGCACGTACTTCCCAACATGCGCAGTGCGATATGATCCCAGAATGCAGAACCCCGAGTCGGGGTGGTTATACTTCAAATGTTCCATATTGATGGTTATGTTAATACTTAGTTGATATAGTGTTGAAAAATAATGGAGAACCGAAGGAACTAGAAACGGAAGAGCAATCTCCATCATTAATTTCGGCAGAGTTTGTGGGATTTGAACCGCGATACCCGGAAGTAAACATAGCGCGCTGGCTATTTTATATACACTTGACATAATAAAGAAATATGGCGATTTTGTAAGATTAGTGCGTTTATATAATGGCATCTTTTAGATGTCATCGGCAAAAAATGTAAAGGTACTGCTTCTGGGCAAGGAATTACATCCTACTTTTACATCAAACATTTAGAAAGAACAATACAAAATGAGTACCTATAATATAAGAAAATCAACATTCACAAGCAATTGGCACCATTTAGACTATTCCCAGACACGTGGAGACGGAGTACCGCCGGTACATAGCTCAGGGGTTCGTGAATCATAAGTGGGCTTTTGGAGCTCAAAGGAGCCAAAAAAGATCAATGTGTTCCACAGTGTTTATTTAATTTCAGAGTTTATTTAATTCGTTTAATTTTTATCATGCAAATCTTTTTCCATTTTGCAAGTTAATTTTGCAAGCAAATATTATTTTAATAAGATCGCTGATGGAGTAGATACCTTCAAATAATTAAATAGATGAAAGGTATTGTCCGGTATGAAATATATATTTAAGCTTAAGAACTTTTCAGTAACGTAGCTATCATCAACAGAGCTATTTGCAGCGTCTGGGCGGAAAACGAAGTTCTTTTTCAGAACTTCGTTTTCTGCCCAGGCGCAGCAGGAAGTTCTTTTTCAGAGCTTCGTTTTCCGCCCAGATACTGCAATATATCTCTGATGAGCTATGCTACTGAAAAGTTGTTAAGTTTAAATATATATTTGATACCGCACAACACCTTTTATTTATTTAAATATTAATTAGGAAGATCAGCGCTTCGGTGCGAAAGGTCGCGGGTTCGAGTCCCGCCTTGGGCATGGCTGTTTGTCCCTTGACTTTGTGTGTGTGTGTGTGTGTGTGTGTGTGTGTGTGTGTGTGTGTGTGTGTGTGTGTGTGTGTGTTGTAGCGGAGGGCCTCGCGTTCTGCTGACCCCAGATCAGAGGAGCCCGCAAGTGTTTGTCTAGTGTACGGTCGAATGTGCGTCCCTTCGGGACGTAAAGGGCAACCGGCTGTCGGCTGGATAAAAGCCCTAGGAAAATTAGGAAGATTTGATAAAATAATATAGATTATGTAGATAACTTGTAAAAAATATCTATTATTTTCAAAATTAAAAGTTATGCGCGGGTCCATTGTGTATTAAGCTGCTCCTCATATTCGGTGTTCGGCGAGTACCGAGCGGCCTCTCGCCGAATCCCGAGTAATGTGGGGGGGTTGATTGATATTTGTCGAGCGACGATCGTTTGGTGCTCACCCTACCCACCGCGTGCCGGTCTTTTGGACACTTCAAAAGAAGGGAACATTCACCGAGCGTATCAGCTGTTCGGAATTGGGTGAGCAGTTGCACTTTCGGCGAATACCGAATGTGTGGAGTCGCCTTTATGTCACGTGCGTGACAATGCGAATCTGGGAAACCGGAGTAAGCGTCATTTTCAGCACTCAAGCACCGAAGAATATTCTGTCTTATATCAGTGTAATCGGTTGTTGATTCATTGATTGATTGATTGTGATTCCGGGCGCGTCAATTACTAAGGTCATTAGTCGCGTAAGTGTAGTGCATGTGTTTGTCGGGAGGTGACAGTGATCTTCCCTCCCCCGCTGGATGGCGAGATCCGGCGCCGATCTACCGTCAACTAGCGGAGTTTTCCCAAACCGGGTATCTCTCACCAGTGGGACACCGCACCAGCCGGGGCAAGCTCCTATCCCCCGACCGATCTCCTGGCATGTGTGGTGTGGTAGTGTAGTGCATGTTAGCGTAAGTGTGTGTCTAAGTGGTGAGGATAGGAGAAGGAAGAAGAAGGAAAGATCGCGCGCGGTCCATGGCTCGTCTCTTATGGTACTACTCCGGCATTCGCCTGGTGTTGGTCGGAGAAACCACGGAAAACTGCCGATCAGCCTAGCCGTTCGCTAAAATTCTCCTCCAGACAGCGACTGAATTCGACCTCGCTGAAAAGCTACTATCGAAAAATCCTGCCGCCGTCGACACTTGAACCTAGGACCTCCCGATCAGAGGCGCTGCAGTGACATCAGTTGATGCACTGAGCCACCTCTCCCGGTTATAATCGGTTAAAAAATAATAATATTCACATAATATAAATATCTGTTAATTTTTATTAGGGCCGCTCCAGTTTCACTCATTTGCGGAAATTTTCCCTTCCGTTATTTTCCGGACCCATCACTACCCATATTACCCATCACTACCTCGCCCTTTCCGTCGCCTCCCCTACTACCATCCATCTACCACCACAGTCGCCAACACCTCTACCACCGCCACTACTCTACTCCCACCACCACCTCCACAGTCTCTACAACCGCCACCCCACCCGCCACCACCACCACAATCGCCACACTCACTTCACCACCGCTACTACAGCTGCCACCACAATTGCCACAGCCACAATCACTGCCACATCTGCCATCACCACCGACTCAACCGCCACTGCAACCGCTATCACAATCACGTTTGCGGGTTCAAACCCGGTCGAAGCCGTGGATTTTTAAGGGCGAAAAAATCCTTCGTACGCCTTCCTTCGGAGGGGAAGTAAAGCCGGCTGTCCCATGTTAGTACATTTACTGCATGTAAAAGATCCTCAAGCCTAAAATGCCTCTGAGCTAAATTCAAATCGCCTGTTTCGTCGCCCAAGTAATACCTTCTTTCTCCCATGGTTGGTGAAAGGAGTGTAACGAAATTGGCGTGGTCAGACGGAAGAGCAGGCCTCATGGACTGAGTCTCGCCACGTAAAATAAGGCAAATTCAATTCAATTCAATTCAATCACGACCGCCACCACTGCCACCCCACCCGCCACCATCGCCACTGCAACTGACACCACAACCACCACCACTGCAACTGACACCACAACCACCACCACCACCACTCGCGCAATCGCTACCACCGCCTCCACTTCCGCCATCACCTTCATCTCCACTACCGCTGTCACCATCGCCGCCGCCCATTGCTTCCGCCATTTCCTCCGCTCTCGTCGCCTCCCCCCCCCCCTTCGCCTCCGGATGAGGGCGCGCTCTATCGTCGCCCGCTTCCGGCGCTGCGCAGCGACCGGTCTGGCTCCCAGTTCGGCCCGTACGCCCTCAACCGAAAGTGGATTTACGCACTCGCTCCCATTGATACGACGCGGCGTATCGGCCCCCGACCCCGGCCCCCGGCCCGCGTGGAGGTCGCACCGCACGTAGCGCCCCGGCCCTCGCGGCCACGCCCACCCGCGCACTGCACTTTCCAACCGCGCCTTTTCACTTTTCCACAGTTTCTGCGCGGGCCTGCATTCTGAAAGTACTGAAGGGTGCGTTCAGAAAATATTTAGAGAGGCGGCATTTCACAAAATTGAAAGGAACTATTTTTTTTATTAAACTTATGGTAATTAGCAGCGGCGCAAGAAAAGGTGAAGTCAGCTCGCTCCCTCCCTTCCCTCAAGAAGCTAATAACGCATATTCACAACTATAGTTTCTATTGATTTTCTAGTCTTCAAAGAAAGTCATTCAATATCTCAGTTGAATGCTTCATAAGTAACTACAAAACAACAAATAAGAATAAATTTTAAAATCAGTATACATGAACAATTCTTTACAAGACAATATGAAGTCGGTTGGATTCTACATCTACACATACACAAACATAAAAATCCTAGTTGCGCTACTGTAAGTAAATATTTCAATTTAGGCTGTTGTTTGCATTTTTAATCTACATACAAATTGAAAGTAAACTTGACTAAAACATATTTCTCTAAATCTTTCTACTAGAAAGAGTTGGAATTGAAACACGGAGACCGAATTATATTTTTAAAATAGGTAATTGTTAATATTATACATTAATTGTTAATTCATTCAGAAAAATATTACTTTGTGGTCATTTAAAAGCTTCTTTATATTCATTAAAAACTTTTGTAATCCAGTCATTTTCAAGAATGGGGGCTTGGCTTCCATCTGGAACGGCCCATAATATAATGTAAATCGTTTTAGGCGTAGGTCTCAGTACGGTCTTGTTCCTTTGAATACGGGTATCATTGATATTGTGTTTGTTGTCTAGTATCCTGCCTTTGGAAACTGGTCGCGGAAACGCTGGCATGGACATCAAACCCTTCCAATTTTGTTTGACCCCCCCATATTCGTTTTCCGAGGCCGCCATAACAGTGGTTTCAGTAATATTTGACAATTTACTTACGTCGTTCCGAGGCTGAGCAATTACGGAATATGATGAGAGAGGGAAATTTTATAAGCCAGAGTCCTTTTACATCCCAAAATATTACACCACTCACCCAGGAGTTTCCTTCTTTTGAACTTCCACCGCCACCTACCGGGTTCGGAACTGCACACTTCGTTTCTCGTTTAACTAAATATTGGCAATAATCAATTCATTTGTCGTTTTGTCCCCGGAGGCAAGGATTCCATAAATTCAAAAATTTGTGTTTTTTATCTTTCTTGTCCCAACAAATTAGATTTTCTTTCCGGTGACAAGGAGTGGCGGCTGGTGCCCAAACAGACAGGTGCCCAAACATGTGGTTTCCAAATTTCAAAATATAATAAAAATGTAAGCAATTCAAATCAATTAAAAGTAAGTGAAATAAAAGTCTATATTGAAACACTACTAACAGAATTTTATGTGACGTGTCCGCATAAGGCATAGGCACCTCCCGCGCACGTGGTTCTGGCTTTTAATTCCCCTGAGCGCTTAAGTTCGACTCCAGCACATTGCAACAAGCACTAATTACTTCGACACGTTTCACACAAATAAAATTATTTTATTTCGAAAACTTTACTACCCTGGTATATTTGGCAATAATGAAAGATCTTCGACACACATTCGTATTCACAAGAACTTTCGCAAACCGCTGGCGAGATATACTCTTTGCCGCTGGCCAGCTATAGCCACACTGGCTCCCTCGAGACACTTAGGGACTTCCGTCTAGAACGGCCACCTTTACACAAAGAACTCATCAAATGTACGTTTTGAATCAACAATCCTAATATGAAATGAAAACAAATTCTCCAAATATCATAAACAATCCATTTGCTAAAAGTTAGAATTGTGGCGAAACTCTCTCGTAATTCTCTTATTATATCAATTTCTTTTTGTTAGCATCTCTTCACACTACATAGCAGATATAGTCATCAAAGCATGATATGGCATTAATATTCATATCGTAAATACAGAGTAGTGAAAATCATTCAATTTTACAAATGTTTAAATTATCATATTACATAAATATTCAACTTTTTTTCGGGGTCGGCAGTGATAATGTGTACCATGCGTTGTATGACCTCAATGAAAAGGAAATAAATAATTTCTTATCAAATTCTTAGTATTGTATCTAGTGAAATAAATAATTTCTTATCAAATTCTTAGTATTGTATCTAGTGAAATAAATAATTTCTTATCAAATTCTGAGTAGTGGTTTTGGCGTTATTGGGTCGCTAGTCTGACTTCGCCCGCCGGTGTCCCCATGCCTGGACCTAGTTAAATTCCCATTCTTAGTAGTGAACTAGTGAAATATTGTTTATGAAAATATTCGATACGATTAGTCGATGACGTGAATTACTCGGAAGCAATTTAATCGAATAGTGTTCAGCATTTCATTCGATTCTGCAACAAAAACTAGTTATTTATACATTTTTATGAGCACATTGGTCTTTCATGTAGTCACAAAAACATCTCTGAGTATCTTTGAAGTTTATAAAAGCATCAGCATGGGCGCGCGAATGAAACGTTAGTCAGTGTTTTAGTTAAAATTAAGAAAAGGTCAGTTTTGTCAATAATATTTGATTAATATTATTGGTCTTATGTTCTGATTGTTATTTTCACTCAACGATGACGAATGAGTTCCAAGAATTTCAACAAGAAACATTTTCATTCTACGCATGTGAATGCAACTTCTTAACAATACAGTTTAGTTCATCGTGAATTGCTTTGGAAATCTTAGAAATATTTTTTTCAAGAATTCACTCTGATGATGACGTAAATACACGTTTTGTAAATACGTACGTTTTCCTATAAAGGGATTATTGTTCCATTTTATTAGATGATACTGACCTACTGGCACATATTGTGGCGAATGTTCCAGCAACAACGCACATGTGATACTCGTATCTCTAAACCGCAGGATAAAAGCGCGATATCCCTCGCACTGCAGAATTAAAAAAGATAGAGATTCCACTGTACGAAATGGCGGAAATGAGATTTTCATATCTTGGTTGTCAGACCTGATTGATGATAACGTAAATGTGTATGTTTAGAAAGGAATAATAAATAATTAAAATATATATATATTCCCTGTATAAGTTACACAAATGTTACTGTAACACACCAGAAATAAATTATCAAGAACAAAAAGAACATGAGAATTTAATTTTTTATACGAGGGCAAATCGAAAATTGAGATATAGATTTCAAGAAAAAATGTGTTCCGCTCTTCGTACTCGCAGATACTACATATTGGGAATGCACAAGCAAATCGGTAGACAATGGTGAAAGGAGAGAGACTAAGATGAGAATTCATGAGTAACAAAGGTTCTCATCATAGTCACTCTCCTTTTTCGAAAACTTGTTTCTCTTATACAATATGAAATCGGTGTCATCAAGCCAAGTCCGGACGACTTACTGAGCTAAAAAGAACTCTCGCCGACACTCTTCTCTTCCAAAGCGTTTTAAGGCAAAACCATATTGGGAAGGCCCAAGTACTCATTACATCCCAACACAGTCATTCTGGTTGTCTGTCCATTTTCTCCAGCCTCCTCCAACCCAAGCACAGGAGTATCCAGGTATTCAAGCGCCCGTGGAAAGCGTAGAATTAGTGCCCCTGTCAGGATACTTAAAATTAGAGTTATTATTTTTTTATCAATATAATCTAAATAGCACCTCCGAATAGTGACGCCCATGGCGCGTGCCTTGTCTGTCATTCCGTGGATACGTCTCTGCACCCAAGTGTTGAAAAGAAGAAAATCGCTGTGTGGGGGAGGCCCTGGCGGTAGAGAGGAAGATCCCGACCGTGCGGACTTTCGACACTAGCTTGATAAATAGTCAATATAATTTAAATAATAAATATAATAGCTTGATAATAAATTCAGCCCCTATCTGGAGAACTGTAATGGCCAGCATCAAATCTTCTCGAAAAGCAAGTAAAAATATCAGTATAAATTTTTAATTATTTTCCATGGATCAAATCAAGTTATTCCAAAGACCATCCTTAATTAGCTGTATATGATGTTCAAATATTCCTTAATTTAAATGTATTTTGTTCTTCAAATGTTTTATATATGTTTCTGATTATCCTTTGTTGTTAGTTTCTTTCAAACATTGTACGAATTTTTTGAAACAAGTTCAAAAATTCTATTTATCTAAAAGTCTTGAAAGATAATTTTGCCGAACAGTGATAATAAAAGTATACAATGCAGGGAACGCACAACGAGGATTAACGAACCAGCAGAGTTGGCTCAGGGCATCAACTAATGTCACTGCAGTGCCTTTGACCGGAAGGTCCTAAGTTCCAGTTGCGACGGTGGCAAGATTTTCGACGCAAGATAGATAGCTAGGGCGCTGTCTAGCTTCAGTCGCTGACTGGAGGAGAATTCTAGCGGCCGGCTGCTGTTTTCCGTGATTTCTCCGATCAATACCAGGCGAATATCAGATCAGTGTCCAAACAAACGGAGTTACAGACCACGCGCAATCTTTCGTTCCTCTTCCTTGACCTATCCTCTCCTTTTTCTTACACACACACACACACACACACACACACACACACACACACACACACACAACATGTACAACACTACCATACGTATTGGAAGGCTAGTCGGGAGTTTAAACTTCGTCCCGATTGGAGCGGTGTCCTGCTAGGGGGAGATTCCTGGAGTATGGAATTCCTCCGCTAGCTGACGTGAAGGTCGGCGCCGAATCTCACCATCCAGTGGAACAGGAATATCGTCACCTTCAGGCAGAAAAATCATTCACTACACTAACGCGACTAATAACTATAGCAATGGATGTGCCCGGAAATATCAACCAATGAAACCTAATCAGGTCGACCTGGATGGCCGAGGTGGCTAAGAGCGAGTACCGACTCAGCGCTTCGGTCCGAAGGGTCGCGGGTTCGAGTCCCGCCTTGGGCATGTCTGTTTGTCCCTTGACTTTGTGTGTGTTGTCGCGGAGGGCCTAACGTTCTGCTGACCCCAGATCAGAGGAGCCCGCAAGAGTGTTTGTCTACTGTATGGTCAAATATGCGTCCCTTCGGGACGTAAAGGGCAACCGGCTGTCGGCTGGATAAAAGCCCTAGGAAAAAAAAAGAAACCTAATCAGCATGGTGTCAACCGGACAAGTAGTGCAGAAACTTACGTCTGTGAGAGAAGTTCAGAACTGCGTCTCGAAAACCTTGCACTGTGTGGCCTTCAACAACATGAACGGTCTCTCCCTGGAGAGGGCAAGGAACTTAAGCAAGAGCATGCCTCTGTGACTGTCGCCATGTTTCTTCGCGAATAGACCATTGTTGAATTTGTTGGACAGTGAGGATGATGTATGTTTCCTTACCATTCGCACTTGTTTCGTCTCCGGTGTCATGCAAATTATACATCCGTGTTTTATTGCCAGTGTGTTAAGGTGTAGGAAATTTACTCTATTTTTCTGTACCATTGGAGAAACTCTTGGGTGATAAGCGATTCAGAATAAATTGAGAAGTTGAGCATGCTGTTCGAACTTATCTTCAAACTTGGCCCGATTTCGTCCTTGTTGCATTGATATTTTGGTCTATCAGTGGGACCGGGGGCGGTAGCTCAGTGCATCAACTGATGTCACTGCAGCGCCTCTGACCGGGGGTCCTAGGTTCGAGTTCTGACGGCGACAGAATTTTCGACACTAGCTTTTCAGCTAGGTCGAATTCAGTCGCTGTCTGGAGGAGAATTCTAGCGGCCGGCTGCTCTGGTCTGTAGCTTTCCGTGGTTTCTCCGATCAACACCAGGCGAATGCCGGAGCAGCACCCTAACAAACGGGCCACGGATCGCGCGCGATATTTCCTTCCTCTTCCTTGTCCTATCCTCACCCCTTACACACACACTTACACTAACATGCACTACACTACCACATATTCCGGGAGACCGGTCGGGAGCTTAGAGCTGGTCCCGGCTGGGACGGTGCTCCGCTGGTGGGAGAGCCCTGGTTAGGGGGAAACCCCGCTAGCCGACGGTAGGTCGACGCCGGATCTCGCCATCCAGCGGGGGAAGATCACCGCCATCTCCAGAGAGAAAATGCACTACACTTACGGTACTAATGACCTGAGCTGTTGACGCGCCTAGAATCACCAACCAACCAATCTATCAGTGGAAAACATTTTTGGATAATTATGGAAGAAACGTAATGATTAATAAAAATGATGAAAAGCATTAAATAAATGGAACTTCCCGATATTTTTCCATACTTGTATCCAAGAGTGCTATTGTTACCGTACTTTTGATTCATCCTCGAAAAATATACCTGAGTGAGCTGAATCTGTTCTGCCATAATTCTGATATTACTTAGTTCTCTAGCCGGCCATTCTTGGTGTATCTGCTTTCTATGAAAACTAGAACTTCTGAAACAAAAAGACACTGATAAATTATAAATATTCTGGAAATAAATGACTTCATCGCTGAACCAAGCCAAAGTAGCTTACTGCAATGCACGTTGACTCAGTACATCCTTCTAGGAGATTAGGGATTATACAGCTCCCGGATGTCCCAAAGCCGTGACTAGGCTGATGGTCGTGTAAAAATTCTTAGTGAGATTTTGAAGAACATTATTTGTTTCTTAAAAACCTGTAGATCATCGTACGTGTACAGGTTTTAATCTTACACATCTTACACATCTCTATAATATTGTTTATGCACGACTACAAAAATCTTAAATACCGTTTTCATGGCAATGATTTTGCGTGAAAATGATTGCCATTGAGGTATTCATGGTAATCTACAGTTCTCAATCTATAGTTCAGTTGCTTTCCCTGAGCTGATACGAAATCCAAGAGCACAAAGACGTCATTTCAGTTAGTGTCATCCTTCTGTCCTGATTTTTTTTTTGTCTTACAAATTGACGCAACGCGTCTCCAAGCCCCATAAGGGGCGTTGAGCGCTTTGCGCTGGGGAGTAATCCATGAACTTGCGCGGGAGTAATCCTCCATTACCTTTAAGTCATGTCACGTCACGTCGCAGTCAGTTGTCAAGAGGACCGCCAGGTAGCATCTCCGCGTACGCGCCTCCTACTACGCGCTCATGCGTCACTACCCAGCGGCCAGAATTGGGAAGGAATAAGGATAGGGGTAGGGTTTAGGACACTTCACAGAGGTTGGTATAGCCCTTGTGTGTTGTGTCATGATGAGTATATTCCTTCTTATTCTAGCCAGACTAAGTACCCGGGCTGGAAACATACAGCTGACATTACAATTTCTGAGCGAAGAATTCGAATAGGCTACTCAGGAATTCCGTAGTGAACATTTGTTGCATATCATAAATATTCTTTAAAGCCAGTTCCATTAAAATTATATTAAAATTGATGAAATCAGCGAAAATACATTAAAAATTACGGAAAAAGTGAAAATTGACTTATTAGTCGAAATCGACGAAAAAGATTAAAAAATTGTCTGATAAAAATAGGTAGTTTTCTTTCGTCATAACAAAATTAATTTCTATAATAAACAGCAGTTTTCTGGAATCAAAAGAAAAAAATGACATTTGATAGAATTTGCCCCCTAAGTATCATGCCCTAAACCCACTTCCTACTTACATATTTTATAAGATATCCTCCATCAAACTATTTTTCGCCGAGATGACCTGCTGAGTTCATCTCAGAAGGGGCATTGCCGCTTGTCTCTGCAGCGATTCTGTTAAGAAGGTTGTAGGGATCGGCTAAAAAGGCGATCTGATTAAAAATAAGTAGTTCTAGTATAACCAAATGTAGAAAAAAGCTGCTAAGTTCGCGAACAGAAGCAATGGGAAGAATGGCAATTGGGAATCTGTCATTCTCCCTATTTTTTCTTGTAAGTAGAAAGGCAGCACATCTATGGGCCGTGTTCAAGTCGTACTCAAAGCAAAAGGTATGAAAAGCTGTAACAGAAAGACTTGCATTGCCTTGTAACTTAAGTAGGACCACTTACACAAAATAAAATGCAGAAAACGAAGAAAGGAAATAGAAAAATACAGCTTTCTAAATAGTACCATTGGAACAATTTATCCGCAAAGGTGCTAATGACTCTTCCCGGATGCAGGCAAGTTATTCGTTTGAGGGTTCTCAAGAGCAGAAGCGCAAAGTGCAGTGACGTGAAGTGACCTGCCGTGACATTTTTCAAATATGGAAATTTTAACAAGGGGTGCGGTTCATACACTTATCATTGATGTACAAGTTATTGGGTAGCATAGGGTCACGCAGAGAAGCGAAGTCATGGGCATAAAGTATAAAAAGGGCACACTTCACCTATTTTATACAAATGTTTATTTGTTTTTATTTTATTTTTAGTTTATTTATTTAGTTTATTTTGTAGGTATTGTTTATTAGTTTTATATTTGTATTTATCCATTTTCCCAACCCGCCACACAGCGTATGCTCATTTACAGGAATAAGTCATTATTAAATTATTATTATTATTATTATTATTATTATTATAAAAATAATTATTGAACATATAAATACTTCTTATAAATAATTTGATTAAAATTGTCTATAGAAGTGCTTAGACGGTTTCACTCCTTCGACGGTGTCATCCAGACTTGCATATCCCTCCTCCACAGTTTCAATACAACATGAAATGCTGAAGACGCTCCGATGTGATTGTGTCAGTCCTGTCATACTCTTCTGAGTCTGTCATGAAGCACGTAGGCCGGACCTCCCCAACTGAGATGCACACCTAACTAATGGCTCATAAGACGCCCAAACTCCACACCGGCGTTCGAAAAACATCAGCGGATCAGATATAGACGATGGTGGTTGATGTGATGCACCATAATGAACTACGCAAGTGAATTCTCACGCAACAAGGTGAAGACATTTCTTTTATTTTTGCTTCGAAAATTTTTTTCGTGGTGTTTTAACAGGTGAAACGTCAAAAAGTCAAAGTAATAAATTACTAGTTGAATGTGGTGTCGCCGACGCTGTAAACTGTTTTAAAAGTGCGTAGCTATGTTCTTACAGTATCTGGCGTTGGACTTACCAATGAATCGTAGTAGCTGATAATGTTAGACTCCCCTTCAAAAATTCCCAACATCCAATGGCCTTGTATGTTACCTCCATGCAGGATATGAACTGGTAATATTGCACTTTCAAAATTATATTTGCTAAAAATACTTGAAGATATTGATGGTGCGAATAGTTAGAGTTTAGTACAGCTACATCTTTTACTATATTTGCTAATATGCACAAAGATCACCCGTAAGCTGTTCTAGGTTCTCTAATCCTAATATAAGATAATTCTCAATTAGTTCCGAAAATGTCGTAAAATCTTCTACAACCACATTTGATTATTCCCCGAATTTTCTTAACACTTCCATATTATTCTCTCCTATTTTTGAGGAGATTAAAACTCCACAAACTCAGTCTAATTTGTATTCACTTCCACTTCTGCAATTGCTCTATTAATCGTTTTGTATGCGAATCTATATAAACATGACTGTTTTGTATATTTATGTGAAAAGGTGTTAGTTACGTTTCATAGGAATAATTTCTAGATCAAATTCATTTGAAAATCGGTATTTGTACTCTTAAGAACGTAAAAGTGAGAAATCGATCGTAAAAACATTCATTCTCTAACATCACTCACAGTTTTGTTTTCTCCATATTCACATGCAAGTCTTCAAATTTAATAATTTCCAAGACAATACTGTTCGTGAGTTTTTGCAATTTTTTAAAAAAAATTATGTTAAGAGGCCTACGGATAATATTAAAATGAAATATTCTGAGCGATTCTCGTGTTCAAATTAACTTTATTTATTTACTTAAAGATGTCAGAATCAGTGTTGCCAACGCCGTGAAAGAATATTATGGCGTATTGAGCGAAACATACCATTGGGTACTGAAGTTTAATCAACGCCACCTTCATATATCTATTTAGGTGGTGTTGATTTAATTCCCTGCACACTCGCTTAGATCGTAGCACCAAAACACGCAAAAACACACGTTGGGAAATTTTTTTGATTGTTCTGGCCGGATCTGAACACAAATTATCAGCACCCCACTCGGAGATACGTCGAATGACACGTCATATGTCTCGATTGGTGCACGGGGAGTGGTCTAGCCGTGAGTGACGAAATCGTACATCCGAACATCCTCCCACTCTTAAGTTACTCAAATACTATATAGGGGTTATTTTGTTTGATCCTTGAAATCTCGATATTTAGTATCGTCGAACCTTAGAAATATCGATTATCGTAGACCAAGAGAATAAAGAAGTATTTATCTGAGTTGGCTGGAGACTACAGAGGAAACATCTAAAATTACTGATCACGCTGTCAGAGAAGAACTAGCGCCGTTTACGGTTGCCTAAAAGTACTCTCTATTGACTAAGAAACAACATCCGACTGCGATTTACTAGATTCTTTGCAAACTCACAATTCCATGGATGGAAAATTCAGAATACATGATGAATTGAAAGGAGCCATAACCGCCATTGTAGCAGATGAGTTGGGCATTGGTTTCAAATCTGACACTGCATGCGCGCTCATTTTCATCATAATTTTGTTTTGGGTGAGAGTTGAAAAATAATATAAAATGAAACATCAAAACATTAGCTATATATGCATAATGTTTTGATATGTGTTGTCAGTTGCCATTTTTTTAGCAATATAGAAATGCGGTTTTCACACGAAAGATCAACACAATTCGTTTTATTCGTTTAATGATATGGCCTTTCAGTAATAACATTTACAATTAATTTCTGATTAATATCTTATTATATTACCCTCTATAATGTCATCGTAATATTTTCTTCTAAAGAGTTATACTGTATGAACTTGAACACTGAATTTCAACTTGGATCAATAAATTTGTTCATGCACTTATATGCCGCACAGCTCTTAACCTCAACACATACATGCCGCACTACGTGGTTAGAGAATGTTGCTATGAAAAAACGTAAAATAACAAAAGAAACTCACGTTTCCACAACAATAGCAGCCTTCAAATTATTCCGTAACAACAGCGCTCTCATACGTTGAATCAGGTTTATTTCTAATCCAACATCTTTGTCGTGATGTGCTTCATTAGAACATCATGCAAATTTATTATTTTTCCGAGTTGTATGTAATCACCTTAGCATGACATCAGAAACATTACCTGCGTGTAATAAATTGGGACGTACTGGAAATCATAACGGGAATGACGTAATGGGAATGATTTAAGTATCGTAGGGAAGTATCGTTAACGAGATTGATAAAAGAGAAAAAATCCTTGGTCTACTCGAATTGAAATGATACAGAAAAATAATGAGAGCATGGATAAAAAGTTGAAAGGACCTTGTGAAAATGAGGACAGGTCAGATGTTTTGTCAGCTGTTACAAAGAGAGTTTTGATATAAGATGTGATTCACTTCAAACATGTACTGAATGCCCGAGAACGTGATAGGGTTTTTTGTGTGCAAATTAGGTACATTTTTAATTACTATTTATATATAAAACATTAATATTTTAACCAATGATACAGCCAGGATTTTTCTGGTAGAGTGTCCAGCCGACAGCGATAACACAACAAAACATCACAAACAATAATATCGCACGAGATTTCGCGCACACTCGTATGCATACCGACGAAATGACTTCCGATTACTGCGCGAAAAGCACTCGCAATGCATGCACGCAGATGACAAAACACAGGTAGAGACTTTCCTCCAATCGGATCAACCTTTCCACACAAGAAACTGCACACTTCACATTCTCATTTTGAATCAACAGACTTACAATTAAAATAAATTCCCCAAACATCCCAAATAATGCATTGCAAAACATGCCAAGAATTGAGCGAATACTTACTTTTAATAATGCACGAATTCATAAAATTAGGATGCAAGATTTAAAGACAGGGAATTGGTATTCCCGCCATCCCCCTGTCTCTCAAGACAGACGAGATTCCCAGAGGTCTTCGATGTAAACCTACGGAGTTTTTTATGTAATTGTTGCCATTCTAATTCGCACTTGGAACAACCGAGTTCTCACAATGTTGACCCATAAGGACGCATTGCCGTTATAAAGTTACACGTCCATAAGCGTGATGTCACAAATCAGTGCGCTGCCTGGTTGCCAAGGAGAGCGCTCTACAGACGCTCATTGATTTCAAAATGATTTCGTTCAACGATATTGCTGCAATTTCTCGAATATTAAATAGAAAATGTAGGAAGCCCTATTATATTATAAATTTACACAAGCATTTACGATTATATGAGGGTTGGGCAATTGTGCAGCTTATGCACGAGATGCCAAGGTTTTTCTAGTATGAAGTATTAATTGTAATCGGGACTTACTTTTCCAAAATGTATTTATGGATTTACAGTTGTTTTATTTTCACGTGCACCGGAGAAATATGACTGGCGTTTTGACTTGTCTCTCACGTCGGCAATATTTACATTAAAGGCAATTTTTTCCACATTATTATATTTACGAGTACATGTGCTTTAAATAATGTCATATAAAGTTTCTCGAAAACTTAAGTTTTCTGTGAAAATGAGCTCAAAATTCCGCATTTTCAGAAACGCTCAAACGCCATTTTCTCAACAATGAGTCCAACTTTTTTCTTCATATTTTCCCAATGGATAGTGCTTATTGTGCTGTTTAATATGACGTCGAGTTTATTTTGGTGTATTCATTTGTTGTTGTTTTTTAAATTACACAAATGTAATTTTTTTAAATATCTCTCACGCGGTTAATTTGCACATTTCCATCGATTTGAATTCATTATTGCATTTCAGAGTGGAAGTGCTTCAAATGACTTCCAATGAAGGTTTTCGAGAACTCAATAGATTCCTGTGAAAAGAGCTTCAAACCGCATTCACAGTAACGCTTAATCGTCATTTTCTTAAAAACGACATCAAATTGTTCAATGAAAATTTCTATTTAGGACGAGGTTCTTCTTTAATATTATTGAAGAATTATTATTGAATACATATTATTATTATTAATATTATTGTTCTTCTTCTTTAATATTATTGAAGTAATATTTCGGTTCTACAAATTAGAAATGGAAAAGGTGAGAAAATGTCCAAAAAAATGTTTTTTGAGCGACAATAGATGGCAGCTGGAATGAGGATGGGGCAAAATCGTAAAGCCAGTCCACACCAAGGAAATTAGAAATCTTTACTACGAGAAAGTCTGTGCCATTCTGTAGCACCTCTAGTTTCACTTTGTGCTTTGATCTCTTACAAAATCAAAATCCTTTTAGTCCTTCACCTGCTACCTTTATCTGACCTCTCCCTAATTCCCCACGTGTGTGACAATACAGATTTATCAATATCAAGCATAGCCCCTATATTCTGGACCAGGAATTTTAATTCTGTAAAATGAGTCTTTCAAGGTGTTTCCTGTGTCCTCGAGCCTGAAGTTCGATGGTCCTTCGACCTGATAAACAAACGCAGTGAATCAAGGTGACACTGATATCTGCGCGTGGGAAAGTACTAACAATATTGATTCTTCTAAGGGAATAAAGTCCTGTGATACTATTTTGAAGTACTGTGAAATATCATATTATCACTGAAAGCCAGTGCCATAATAAATCCACTTTGTCTACGCCAGCTATGTATGTAATAAGGACTTCTCGATAGACAATAAAATAATTTCTGAGTATTCATGACTTTTGAATGAGGACCTTTAAACGTCACCAACGTATGTCCTTTCAAAAATCAACCCACCCCTTTTATTGAAATGCACGAAAACTCTCAAAGAATTAATTTTGTTGTACCCTAAATTCTTTTACATTTGCATAGCCTAAACGATAAGAGCAAAATTTGCCATGCTCAGGCTATTGTGAATGTAATATTCCTCATTGGCTATTGTGAATGTAACGGTTTCCTCATTGGTTGAAGTCTGTAGCGTTGCAGTGACGTTGTAGAACGGGTAGAGTGGACTACGCTGTAGCCTATCTTCTTTCCGTTGTTCAAGACCTGATCACGGGGCCCACAATGTGATGAAAGCGCGCTGCCCTTGGCCAAAAGTCATAACTCTGTTATCTGACGAGTAAATGGCCTGAAATTTGGTACACATATAGACCTAAAGAAGATAATACTTTACCATATTACTTGTTGCATAATTTCAAGAGGGCGGCTCACATATACGTACTGTCTTCAGGTGGGAAAAGGTAGGAATTAAAAATTCGCATGAAAACTTTTATTATGAAATTATTCATCTGTATTTTCATTTAACAAGAGTTCACATTGTTGTGAAAGAAATAGACATCATTTTTATTATTAATATTAAGTCATGTTCACTCTGATCACCAGAAATTATCTATTCCATAGCATCCTCATCCAATAAGACCAGATATTTCCTCAATTGCTTCACGTGAACTTGATTCTGGTGCAGGGCAAATGAGAATTTTAATTACTTCAAGTGGAAGTTCCTTTTTCTTATTATTTTGAACTCTTTTCTGGAGGCTGACAGTCGAAATGACGGGATCCGATGTTTCCAAAGCTCTGTTGAAGATGCATTTTTTTTCAAAACATTTTTTAAATTGCGTTTTTTCGTGGTGATGCAACAAACTTTTATTTACATCACCTCTCACTTGCCACACTTTTAAATCTATTCTATAAGTTATGTGCAGAACACATTCAAAAAGTTTAATCCAAAGATGTAGGAGGCTTAACCCTAATTGTAAAGTACCAGTCTTAGGCAAAAATTCGGGTGCACTAAATTCTGTCGCATCTTTTACTTGAAGAGGTTTTGCGCCACAAATTGGATAGGTTTGACTAGATCTGTTTCCTGTTATTATATTTAAAATTTTACCATCAATTAATCTCAAATATAGGACAAATGAAACTCTTATAGTATGTCCATTGCTAAGCACAATTTCCACTTCGTTGAGTTCATGAATTTCTTCCTCGATGTTTAATTTTTTAGAATATGCTTGCTGGTTTCCTTTGTATATTCCAATTTTATTGGTCTGCAGAACCTGACTGACTGAGGTGTCTGATTGTTCCATAGAATGCTATTTGGACCTACAAAGCGCAAGGGTATGAGTGTTGTGGCAAATATCGTCGATTCCAAGGACTCAGAAAGTGAAGAAGAAATTTGCCTATAGAGACTTTGTCCGGAGCTCCCATCAAAGCCATAACTGCAAATTTGTTGTGCATTACACACTGTTGTATCAGTTAACATTCTTTGGTATATAATCACATCATCTTGGAGAAGAAATATTCTCCTTGCTGTATGATTTAACAGGGACTGTACAGGAACTCTAGCTACACTATCTGTGACGTGTAAGCCTGAAGGTCTGCGTGTTGCTTTTGCTCTTTTCACTTTTTCGTATGATGGGAAAATATCTGCATTGTGAGTTTTAGATAGTAGTCTTGTGTTTATATACTATTGCTTGCTCAAATTATCTTGCAAATAGCATAATGCGTCCTCTTCGGATAATGCAACTGGTAAATTATTTGACATTTCCGGGTTTGTAGGCCGTGGTCTAACGGAAACTTGTCCATACGTTTCGCCTGCAGGCATCTTCGGTGGCGTTGCTGGCGAGGGCGAAGTGTTCTGCCTGGCAGCGCCGCGTTGACTGAGTCAAGAACACTTCGCCCCCGCCAGCAACGCCACTGAAGATGTCTGCAGGCGAAACGTATGGACAAGTCTCCGTTAGACCACGGCCTACAAAACCGGAAATGTTAAATAATTTAGAAACCGGCCGTGAAACCATACATTGTATGGCATGCAACTGGTAGTTTCTTGTTTTGGGAATTGCATAGATTTTTTTAATTTTTGATGGTCTGATTAGAGTTTCAGTGACTTGATCCAGAACAACAGCTAGATCTCTCTTCCCCGAAACTCGAGCCGACATGCTTGCAGTTTTCACCATTAAATCTGCCTGATGATCGTTTTTGAAGGATAATTTGGCAGCGACTCTTCGTTTGGGCCTCTCAGATTTTCCCATCGTAGGAACGAACAGGTCGCACTGTTCGAGATTTGTCTTCATGTGATTCTATCTATTTGCTCACGAAATCCCCAGAAAGCTATTCAGAATTTTTTTGAAAAGAACGTCTTTAGAATTCGGTGACCTGCCTCCCATCTTCTATTACGTTTGTGGCAAAAATCTTTTGCTTTTATCTTCAAATACTTTAAAAGATCTTGAGAGACATTATTACCATAACATTCACTCACAGTATAATCGAGAACTGCACATTCTTGCCTCTTCCTTATCTCCGATGAATGCCACACAATGAATAGGTCTTTTCGATTGATATGACACACACCTGAAAAGACACAAATTTCGTGTAAGGCGGCAGATAGCGGCAGCTAAAATTATGTAAAACATTATCTACTTTAGTTGAATGACACTTTAGAAATAGATTCAACGCAGCAAACGGCAGCATATTAGTTATAAGTAGACATCGGATGTTTAGCCACTAAAAATAGGAACTAACAAATCAAGTTCGTACATTTTAATCTAAAACTAGATTTACATATTTACAACTCTTCTACGTTTTATTATTAATAGTTTGCATTAACCAGTAATATTTGCATATTACCAGTAACTTTTCAAGGATCACAATTTCAAATTTGCGACGACAGGGAGACCAAATCTGAATGAGAAGGATATCTGAACGATGTGACTGGTATATATTTTAGAAGTCCAACAGTAGCAACACTGAAACCTTCCGGGAATTTATATTTTTTTCCACATAAAATTTCGGTGGCCTGGGTGTATTGTCAATCGACCATGTTCTCAGATCATGGCTGGTATTTATGAAGTAGGGAAATGGAGAAAACTCAGTTGATATTGTGACATACCAATATGTGGGACCTTGTATTGCGTCACATTTATTGTAAAAAGAGTGAATTGTAAGGATAGACATTTGTAAATATGGCGGCATAGCAACGGTAGACGAGTTGTCGTCAAAGTCAACAAACTTCATTGCTTTGAACCACGGGGAGCGGCTAGTTGACAAAGTAAACTGTTTGGAGAATTGCCGAGAAAGCAATGACAGTCTGGGGCGCGGCTAGTTGAATTTGTAAGTAATTGAGGGATTGGCTAGGCATGGAATTTTTTCTGACAAGAAACAGTAGCAAGACGGACCGAGTTTTGGGGGGCTGAAAGAGGGGAATATGGAGGCATTCCGACTTATGCCGTGGTGCTGTGCGAATCGTGGGTAGACAATTGATGTTGGGAGTTTGGGAATTGTGAATATTTACTTTGGAGCGTATGATTGTCGGACTTAGAATATTGATGAAAGGTGCGGAAATTGGAACTTGGAAATATTTCGAGTGCAGCAGCTAAAATTGTGAACTTAGGTGAATTTGTCGGCAACAGGACTGGGAGTATTTGATGCAGATAATAGTTTGCTGAGCTTTAACATTTTAAGTATACGCGTAGAAAGAACTGGGAACTTTTAAAAGGAAAATTAATTAAGTCTTATCAACTTATGAGGCGGTGAGGATCAGTGACTTGAATACACTTGTACCAGAACGGAAGAAAAGATGGTATTTGGACCTGAAACCATCGATACCAGGGAAGATTGAAAATAGTCCTACGCGGCGACATCGGTCGACAACCCGCGAAGACGGTTACTGCAATATAAGGTTTGAGACTGGTCATGACCGAAAGTTTCGTATTGTTAGCAATGAAAATTGAATAAACTTACAAGTTTCTGTATAGAATAGAAAAGATGATTTTCATTTAGCCAATTCCAGCAAATGAGAAGCTAGAAATGTATTTATTTATTTATTTATTTTACGTCAAAAAACAGTTAAAAACTGCATATGACGTGCTATGGGGAAAAGTGAATTGTGTGCACATTTTCAAAATTCTTTGATCCCTACACTAAGTCATATACTACTTAAATTTTGAATTTTGAAAGGGAGAAAAAAAAACAAAAAAAAATCCCATATAATAAAATCTATTTTCAAGGATAAACAAGCAATAAATTTTGAATTTTGATAGGGAGAAAAAAACAAACAAAAAAAACTCCCATGTAATAAAATCTATTTTCAAGGATAAATAAGCAATAAATTTTGGCTCTTATTACTTCCTGCCGCGACAGCATGGAAACGATAATTTGAATAATTGTATTTCCCACTGAATTCTAGAAGACGTGCACAGAAAATGAAGTTACATTCATGTCCAGAAGCAACACAAGGGGCCATCTCAGCATTTGCTCAATGGATCAGGGAAACTGGACGAAAAACCTGATCGAGATGGGGGTCATTGACCCGGAAGCTGAGTTACAATAGTTGTTACAGGTTGTTTATACTCATTTATACAGTCCACATGGTAATTAATGCATTATGTATCATTGTTAAAATTAATGTTACTTTTCTTGTGATGCTCAGTATAGTCTCTAATTGTATAGAAACAGTTATGCAGCAGAAACGATTTCACTTGGGATTTAAACTTTTCTATTGAATTTAATCGTTTAATGTCATCTGTCATCTGTATATTTGCTTTCCAGATTCCTCGGCCATTCTGTACATAAGGCAGATCGAATAATCGGCTATTAGCAGTCAATAGCGATTATTTCTTATAAGACCCATCGTCCCAGTTAGCCGGATATTAATTTAATGGAAATAGCAGTTAAAGAGTAATTTTAATAATTGAATTAACGTAATCTTTTCCTGGCGCCCATATTCTTTTATAAATTTGGAACGGGTTACGTTGAATTAATATTAGAAGGGCTGAGGAAATATTAAATTTAAAAATAAAATCAGACAGTTTGTTTCAGTATACTTTCAGGAATTATCCTGTATTTTAAAATACCAAGACGCGAATTGAAGGTTTCGTAATGAATGGTCACGTTGTACCATCACCGATTTTCCGATATCTTGACATTGTGTATAAAAATAATAAAGAGGCAAAAAAGCCCTAAAAAAGGTATTTATGCAAAAAAGGTATTTATACTAAAATAAGCAAAAATAAGCATTATAAAACTGTCATATGTCATCATTTGTCATGATTCGTGCACATATATTATCAGCCTTTAAGTAAGTTCACTAGAATAAAATAGGCATTTCCCTAAACATCCGATGTCTAGTTATAAGTCAATGTGAAGATGAACATAACCTAAAATATGATAATTGTTACAGCATATGTTTAAGGCACGAATATTCCGCATTGTGAATAACTATATATACTTATTAAAAGTAACAAAGCTGACGTTCATAGTCAGTATCCATATTTCGACGATTCCAACTCCGAAATACTGCTACAAGAAAAAAAATATTCTATACTATCACTCGTATGGCACTCGCGCCTTAGCACTTCCTTACAGAAGTGCCAACTTCCAGCACCTTGATCGTAAGACTAGGACAATAACTTGAATAAAAATAGCGATTCATGATGCTTTGATTATATTAGAATACTTTTATTCATGTTAATTTGTTATATGGTACAACTTATATTTCGACTTTTGGCCAAGAATTAGTCTATTCTCTCCCAATGTGAGGCGTTCAGAGAGTGAGGCCGCAGGGACAACGTCCCAGGCCTCCACTTATAGTGGAGACCCGAAACTGCACGCTGAAATTTATTTTTTATCAATCTATTAAAAACATTTATTTAAGTTGAAGTATAATCCATTTTAAAATATATTAATAACAATAATAATAATAATAATAATAATAATAATAATAATAATAAATAGGGGTAACTTTTGTTTGAAGTAAGGGCCCCCGTGGATCTACTGACCCATGTCCCATGTTTTCTCTGAACCCCTGCCTAATCAGACTGAGACTTTGGCGTTTCGTACGCCCTTTAAAATCAACAAAAATGATTAGTATCATAATTACGCAATCTTATTGATTGTTTTTGAAGTTTCGAATCTCAATCACAGAAGGATGTGTGTTGCGCATGAAATGACGCATAACTTAATTTCGTCATTTTTATGACACTCTGCTGGATGCTGGATTAATTCTTCAAACACAGTCTATCAGATCAATTGTTCTGAATACGATCGTATTTATACTTTTGTAGCGTCACGTTGGCGGCCGTGGGTGGGAGGAAGAGCGGAAGTATCGCATACCTGCGGGCATGAATAGCTTGGCGCCCCGGCGTTGGGATACATTTATACAAAGGGGACACCAGCTTGACCGGGAAGGTCACGTGGTAGACGCGAGCCTCCCTCCTACACCTAGGACGGTCACGTGACGGCTACATTCTGGTATAAAATCGAGCCGACAAGCTCACACGGGGTTTTTATTCTGGAAACCTCGCGCGATGCGCAAAACTTTACGCCCAGGCTGGAGCGTGTCGTGCCTATTGCACGGGTGACGAGGTCACGGTAGTGGCGCGGGAGTAGCGTCAGAGGAGGTGGGTCCTCCCTAGCTATGTGGGGTATCCACAGGGAAATACAAGTGTGTAGTTTCGGAGCAGATGTTGGTTATTGTACATACGTGTAAATAAACTTGTACATACTTGTAAATGTCTGTGTATTTTTCTCCATGACGCCTCACTTTGATGGAATAAGAATTCTGATAATAAATTATTTTGGACGCTTAATCTTTTTGCGATGAGTTGATTTTTAATTATTTTCTTAAAAAAAGTTTCTAAAGAAATCTGTGAGTGAATTTTGCATTGAAAGTAAAATTGCATCCAAGAGTCGTAACATATTCGTATTTTTAAGAAATTATATCGAAAAGTTGAGATTGTAATAGTTGAAATAAACGCAGTTGAAATAAAAATGTTTTAATAAAATCTTGTAATTCGATGCAAAATATATTGTGCAAATCTGTTCTAAAAACTAAGATTCATCTTCCTCTACACATACATTTTTTCATCGATTTAGGTTTGACAAGCGCATGCTCCCATTACTGTCAGTCTTTTCTAGATCCCACTTTTACAAAGCAGGAAAAGAAGGTCCTGAGCAAATGGAGATGAGATGTCAGACCATCGGGTAAGAGCGATGGCAGGATGGGAACGATCACATTGCGTGGTCTGTGGTCACTGTGGCCAGTGGTTCTGTAATCCTCTTGGATCGGACGGATCCTGGAATCTATTTTCGAAAAAAACAAACAAAAAAACACCTTACTCATACGGTGCCCATAAACATACATATTAGGCGACATACGGAGAAGTACAATCTGTGCATATTTTCGTAATCCCTATTCCCCCTCTTTAACTGTATTGCAATAGTTCAGTCAAATAGTATCCGGACGAGGAAAAAATTCCGGAACCTTTTTTTCTCAACGGTTCTATATATTTTGGGGGTGCTAAATTCGAATTTAAAACTCTAGATAGATATATTTCATCTATAATAACAGTTTTTAAGCGGGCTGTAGCACCAAACCCTTTTTTTTAACAAAAAGAAAAATATGTATTTCGTAGGGAAGTTTGTCTGCTTTAATTTAGAATGTAAAGGTGATTTCGATAGAGCGTGTATTGTCTGTATAATATTTCTACTTGACAGCTGCGCATGGGTGAGAGCGATGTTGCTACTTACTTGGGAGGCAGACACGTGGATGTTCTTGCATCAGATCACAACAGTATCAGCAGTGGCAAGAAGCGAACCGCAATAAGAGCACATCAGAGGAAAAGACAGAACCGCACACACGATGCATAAACAAAGAAGTAATGACGATCTTCAATTTTCAGTTGTTTCGCTCTGTAAGATTTCATTGTTTTCTCAGTAAGTATCGGCAACTCTGCAGTGACGTCAGAATTCGAAGACTCTGGTTGGATAACGGAAATCTCTCTTCCCTGTCAGCCGCTAGCTGTCAAGCTGACAGAAATATTATTCGGACAATAGTTGCCCCCATGGTAGAAATACATAGGTGAGTTCCTCCAGCGCGCCAATTTGAGAGTGGTACAAAATGACAATTTTCTACGTAACCCGCCACAAATAACGCGAAGAAGGTGACAAGATGTGTAGTATTAAATGATCACGCCAAATGTAATCGAATACTGGTTTATTGCCAAAATGTATTACAAGATAAAAAGGGCGAGCGTTACAAACACACGTGACGCGACAAGCAGCAAACAGCAAAACACTGATGAACCAAAACACACAGAGAAGACTCGCTGGCTCGCGGTGTGGTCTGTGCGCGGTGGCGCCCTCTGCTAGTGCCGATACAACATCTCCCTTTTTCAAGCTAACAATTGAGTCGTTGAGGAGGTTTGGAAATTCGACCAGCACGTGTTCTGTATCCTTCTGAAGATGTACTGGCAATCGGTTTGTTATCTTGAGGTGTTGAATTTTCCGCGGCTTGCTCAGCTGAATTCTCTTCTGGATTCTGGGGCGTATCCAAACACGTTGTCTCTTCTCCCTCTTTTTTTGTTGGAAATACAGTAAACCTTTTGCGTCTGAGTTTGTTAGTATCTGTTTGGATGATATATGATCGTGGTTGATCGGCTTTCTGGACGACCATACCAAACTTCTTGGCATATTTAATATACACTCGGGTTCAGGGGACTAGTTCTGGAAGATTTCTCGCCCCCTTGGATGCGTTGTAGTTTCTTTCAATCCTTTCCCTGCGGTGTGCTTCTTTTTTGCCGACCGTTTCCTTGTTCACTAACGTCGGCTGAAGATTTTCAGCTGTAGTTGGTAATATGTCTCTCAGTCTTCGACCCATGGAAAGTTGTGCGGGTGAATATCCGTTATCCAGTGGCGTATTTCGGTAAACAAGAAGACCTTTGTAGGGGTCCTTTTGTTTCAAGAAGATGTTCTTCACTATCTTAACTCCTGCTTCGGCAAGGCCATTAGACTGTGGATATCCCGGGCTTCTGGTAATCAGGCGAAATCCGTAAGATCCTTGAAAATTCTTGAAGGTTTTACTCGTGTAGTGGGTTGAACTGAGTTCCGTTGTCGGTGAATATTTTCTCCGGAATGCCATGTCTAGAAAATATTTCCGACATTTTCTCGATAACAGTTTCCATCTTCATATTCTCGATTTTCATGACTTCGGGGTACCGTGAGTATCTATCGATGATCAATAGATTCCAGGCGTTGTTGACCTTGAACAAATCCATACCGACTTTCTGCCATGGACGGTTGGCCGCTTCAACGTGTATTAGCGGTTCGTGACGATTGATTCTATGTTGAGCGCAGATTTCACACTTTTCGACAGTTTCCTGGATTTGTGTCGACATCTCTGGCCACCAAATGACTTCTCTAGCACGGGCTCTGCATTTAGTGACACCCAGATGTCCTTCGTGAATTTTATCCAACATTTCCTGGTACATCGCTCGTGGGATTATGATCCTTCCTTCGTACATAAGTACATTGCGTTGACACGTAATTTCAGCTCGTTTCTCCCCGAACGTTTTCAGATTGTCGAATAAATTTTCTTTGGCAGGCCAGCCATTGCAAATGTAGACTCGTACAGCTGCTAATTCCGGATCCTTTTCTTGATTACTGATGATCTGCGAGAGCTTATCTGAAGTTACTGGAAGAGCTGCAATTGTGGCGATCACGTGGTTCTCAACTTCTTCCAGGAATTCCTCTGACTCTATCAGCGAAATTGGCTGCCTGGACAATGTGTCTGCCGTAACCAACTGTTTGCCTGGAACATGTAAAATAGTATAGTCAAAACGCATTAGGCGGATACGATACCTTTGCAGCCTTGGAGACAAGTCGTTTAGTGACTTGGTTGTGAATATAGGGATCAAAGGCTTGTGATCCGTTTCGATTTCAATGCCTGTGATGTAGTCGGAGAATTTCTCGCAGACGCATGTAACCGCTAGGCCTTCTTTCTCGATTTGTGCGTACCGTCTTTCCGTTTCTGAAAGTAGCCGGGAATAGTAAGCCACAGGTTTGACAGTGCCATCCTGCTGCACCTGCAGTAATGCCCCTCCGATTCCGAAAGACGATGCATCTGCTGTGACTATGGTTTTCTTCTTCTGGTCGAACCTGGCAAGTATCGGGGCTGAAGTCAACATTTCTTTAATTTTGGAAAAAGCTTTTTCTTGCGGTTCTTCCCAGATAAATTCTCGGTCTTCTTTCAACAATGACTGAAGGGGTTCTAAAACAGTAGCCTTATTTGGTATGGGTTTTGCCAAAAAGTTGATCATACCAAATAGTCTCTTCAAGCCTTGTTTGTCTTTAGGGCGCTCCATGTCAGTTATTGCCTTGATTTTGTCCGGGTGAATTCTAATACCTTCTTCTTCAACCAGATGTCCCAAGAATTCGATAGAGCGAACATTGATAACCAGTTTCTTCTCGTTGAGCGTCAGTCCTGCGTCTTGTAGTTTAGTCAGAACTTTTATGAGTCGTCTATCGTGTTCCTCTTGATTGTTACCGTAGATCAAAATATCGTCCATCAGACACACGATGCCGTCGCAGTCCTGTAGAATTTCCTGGATCTTCTTCTGGAAGCGCTCTGGTGCGCACGTGATTCCGAATGGCAGCCGATTGAAGCAGAATCTCCCAAAAGGTGTGATGAACGTCGTGTATAAGCGAGAATCGTCGTCCAGCACGATTTGGTAGAACCCAGAAGCTGCGTCTAGTTTCGAGAAGTGTTTTGCGTCTTTTATGAAGTTTAGAATGTAGTGGACATCGGGAAAAGGATGGTACTCTCGTTGAACGGCTCGGTTCAGTTCTCGGAGGTCGACGCAAATCCTCGGGGAGCTGTCTTTCTTGAATGTGACGACCATTGGTGAGCACCACTCCGTCGCTACGTTTACCGGTGAAATGATTCCCTGCTTCTCCATGTTTTCCAGGGTAGCTTTCACCTTGTCCATCAACGGAATAGCGATTCTTCTGGGTGACGTCACGGCCACGGGTTTCGCGTCTGGTTTAATGGTTAATTTGGTTACCCCTGGAATTTTACCAATACCATTAAATAGATCCGGAAATTTCTGTTTCACGTCCTGCAGCGTCATGCCGGATCGGTTGGAGACTGCGTTGATTCTTTTTACGAGGCCTAGTTCGGCTGCATCCACCTTCCCCAGGATTGGTTGATTCAGATTGTCGATGTAGTAGACGGTTTGCTGAGTTGTCTTACTTTTATAGGTTAGTTTGGCCTCCTTAGTCCCGTATATATTCAACACGGTAGTGTCTGGTCCGGTGAGTCGTTTTTTGTTTTGGTTAGTCCTTTTCCGGCGAACTGGGATGGAAGAGCAGTGACGTCGCTTCCAGTGTCGATTTTGAATCTGTAGTTTTTGCCATCTACGTTGATCATCGCCGTCCAATCGATGTCCTCGGATGTAGCCTCAGAGTGAACAGATCCTAGTTGAAGTGAATCCAGGTCCAGATTTTCTTCATTCACCGTGCAAATCTTCTTTTTCGATCTGCAAACTCTCGAAAAATGCCCTTTATTATTGCACTTGTAACACGAAGAATTTTTAGCCGGACATGAAGTGCGATCGTGTTTCTCCCCACCGCACCATTGACACGTGTTCGACTGGTTCGTAGTTTGGTTAGATCGCGTAGGATTTGTTTTGTTAATCGAACCTTTTCCCTTAACCGCGTTTTTCTTGTCAGGACGGTTACATTGTTTTGAAACATAGTTGATGCTCGGTTGATTTAGTTGCCCTACCTGCTTCCTAACCTCTTCTGACTGAGTTATTATTTTTACAGCTTTATCGAGCGTCAATGTGTCGTCCAACTGCATTTTCTCGCTCAGATTTTTGTCCGCGACACCTACAACAATTCTATCTCGAATGAATTCGTCTTTCAATTGACCATAGTTACAATTCTTTGCGAGGTTATGTAGTGCCGTAATAAAATCGGTGGCCGTTTCGCCCGGATTTTGTACACGAGTGTGAAAGCGAGCTCTTTCATAAATTACATTGGTTTTTGGCGCGAAATAGTTGTCGAGTTTTTGCATCACTGTTGCATAGTTTCTTTCCTCGTCATTGTTGAGACCAAATGTTACCATAACCTCGTCAGCTTTTTCGCCCATAAGATAAATGAGAGTGTTTACCTGTTCCTCTTCAGTTAAAGCATTTAGTTTAGAAGCAAGTTTAAACCTCTCGAAGCGTTTTTTCCACTTTGGCCAATCACCTGGTGAATTGAAGTCGAAAGCATCCGGCGCTGCGATGTTATATGACGACGCCGCCGCTGCTGTTGCCGGTTGCACGTTGTCGTTTGGCATTTTGACTTCCTTTTTGTAGTTGCGAACTAGTTAGAATTTACCGCTGCCACCATGTAGTATAAAATGATCACGCCAAATGTAATCGAATACTGGTTTATTGCCAAAATGTATTACAAGATAAAAAGGGCGAGCGTTACAAACACACGTGACGCGACAAGCAGCAAACAGCAAAACACTGATGAACCAAAACACACAGAGAAGACTCGCTGGCTCGTGGTGTGGTCTGTGCGCGGTGGCGCCCTCTGCTAGCGCCGATACAACAGATCAGCTTGAATATCACCATAGTCACCATAGTAACATTCAAGCTTCTGATTGGATGACACCCACACAGCTGATCAACGCACTTGTTTTAATGGAAGTGTAGAGTCAAAATTAAATTGTTCATCTAACTAATTTTATTAAATTAGAAAAATACGAGGCATTTGGTTAATAATCCTCGTTTATGCGAGCATCATTGATTGAATTTATAAATAAAGGTATCAAGGAGCAATTTTTTTTTCTTTCAAACTTTGATATAAAGAAATATTTTTTGTGAAATAGAAACTGTTTGCATGAAAGAGAGCTATAACATTTTAAAACATGCCAGAGAGCACATTAAAGGGAGAAGTATCCTAATGTCGATCTGTTTCTCGAAATTTCAATTTATCTGGGCATTATATGTTTGAAATAAAATTAAAATATAAGATTATGACTATACAATTTTTCATTATCATTCCAGCAATTGACCACAATAAAGAAGCTCCATGTCCAGAACAAAATGTAAGTTAGAAAATATCACACACTGAGGAATATAGTAAATGAAATTTAGGGGTGTAATAAATTAAGAGACCATCCAGAGGTAACTAAAAATGTTTGAATAATTAGAATGGAATTATACTAATATTACCAAATCTATTGTGATATTCTTGGTCGCTGTGTGCACAATAGTAATTTAATCCCTAAACTTACCAATTATGAAACGAAAGATGGTCCAAAAATTTACAATTTTTTTATTATTATTAAGATTAAAAACAAGAGTATACTCAGGCTTTTAAATTTTTGAAAAAATTAAAACCCTGATTACACGCAAGCTTTTATGTTGTGGGTAAAAGTTGAAAACTGAAATGTAGAAAATAACCAATATCAACAAGAAGCTAACCTACTAAAAGGTAAACCAAATTTGACAAAATAGAGATTAACATAAGGAAACAATAAACAGTGTATGATACCACGAAAAAAACACGAGCTTTGAAAGGTTCAATATTATGAAAATTCATAGCAATGTAATTTAGGCTAAAGAATAATTATTAAGAATAACCATTGTCCAAAGGTATTTGATGGTAGTACGCAGATTTTGAATAGTATTACATTTATCACATGTCTGTTCTGCACAACATGGAAGTGCACGCTCACTATTCATCCCCTTGTTTTCTGCTGGTCAAGCAGATCACCATTCTTAACCTACAGGGCTGGACTAGTGAATCATGCTAAGTACATTCCTTCAGGGGCCCTAGAGGAAACCAGGGTCCTGGGACAGTTGATCCAAGGAGGCCACTTATTTCAAACAAAAAATTCCCTCCACCCCCATTTCATAAACAGAATTCATTTCTCCATGCATTAGAAATAACTCCATGCATTACATTAGGATTAGAGATAAATGTATTTTTCATTTCTTTTGAATGAAAAAAAATGGGAGCCTGGAGCAAATTGCCCCAACTGCCCTCAATCAATCTTTGCTTTACAAAATCCAAGGAATTAATTTCAAAGAAGACTGCTGAATCAAGCTAAATTGACTCCCCTCCTTCTTCATTGAGAACAGCTTATACGAAACTAGATTGGATAATTTTGTTTTTCTTTTATTACAAATCTTATGAAGGAGTCAAAAAACTATAGGAAATGGGAAGAAACTACTTATGTAGTATTACAGCTGTACAATAGTGCCCAGACATTTAGATTGCAAAAGAAAATTATCCGAATAATGAAAAAATGCCATCCACGCGATCCGTGCAAACCTCTTTTCATTGAGCTTGGAATCTTACCATTGCCTTGCCTATTTATTTACGAGTCTGTAGTATTTGTCAAAACTGACCTACTTAATGGTGGGAACTTATTTTCATGTAATACTGATATTTATAGTTACAACACTCGACTTAGAAATCATGTTCATCAAGTGTCAGTATCAACAGCTCACTACAAGAAATCCACATAAATACATGTACGTTACTTTACAACGCATTGCCAGATGAAATTAAACAATTAAAATTGGTACACAAATTTAAGTTAAAGTAAAATCTTTTTTGCTGCAAAACTGTTTCTATACAATTAGAGACTATACTGATCGTCAAAAAGAAAAATAATGTTTACTTTAACAAAACCAAGATATAGTATAATGAATTAGTTTACATTTGCATTGTATAATTTTAAAAAAGACTCAAAATGCTTGTAACTAGTAATGTACTTCAGCTTCCGGGTCAGTGACCCCTATCTCGATCGGGTTTTTGTCCAGTTTCCCTGATCCATTTAGCAAATGCTGAGATGGCCCCTTGATTTGCTTCTGGACGTAAATGTAGCTTCACTATGCGCACGTTTTATTGAGCTCTCCTTTTGCAAGTAGTTGTGGGAGTAGAGCTGAGGGTGAGTTACTATATTTTTAGCAATATAGAAAAATCAAAAATAAAAATCAAGAAAACTCAGTACAGACCAAAGTTAATTTTACTATTTACAACACCCCTTTGAACACTTAATTAACTGGGTGACTTGTTTAAAGCAAATTAATCACTTATGTTCTTAACATAGCTTTCATTCAAGAGTTCCACACGCCAGCATTCACAAATGTGGCTTGAAATGCGTAATATTTGAAACGCTTTTAAAAGAGTAGTGTGGTTTAACATTGGTCGATTACATCTTTTTCGTTTCTGCGACCATTCTACCGCACGCTTCTGGTAGTCACGCTTCTCTGATGGGGGTTTACGTGAAATGGCCTCCTCGAGTGCTGCGAACGGCGCCTCGGTGCCTCGGCGCTGGGGACGTGACGATCGCGTCCTGTGCGACCCCCGGGGCTTTCGCTGCTCTGGCCGCGGTGGCGCGCGCTGGCGATGCTTCGGGGTAGCCGGGCCTCCACGCTCGTCCGCCTCTCCTTCCTCTGCGTCCCCGTACCAATCTTCTCGGCCGATAAGTGCCTCGGCCTCGCCTCTGTGCCCGTCTTCCTTCCCCAACACAAATGCTTCTCTGGCCGTGTTTTTGGGAGTGGTTATCGCGTTGGCTTCTCGCTTCAGTGATGTGACGTAGCGGCGATGCAGAAAATTGTTCGGTGTACGCCGGAAAAGAGTTCGATTCAGCCCTCGCGGAATTCACGTAATCCGCTCCCACTGATACACGTTTCTTCTCCGTCGTTATTCATCAACAAAACGAGTACAATGATCGTTCTATTCACGTATTCGGATAAAATTATCTCGTTTGAAGCTCGCTGCTAGAGACTCGCGATCGGTTTCTCTTCCCTAACCGCCACTTATACCGGTTTTTACACGATTTCTGAGGCGCGTTCCGCAGCGATTCGTCATCCTCCGAGATTTTTCTGCTAGTGTTCGAACTTTCAACGATAAAAATTTCTTTCCGCTGGCTTCCCTCGTTTTTCGAGTACCGTCCAATCACAAGACCTCGTTTCCAAGCTTATCTTTCTAATTTCCTATTCGTGATCATGCGTTCCGCTCGACATGGCCGCGGCCGACGTCAGAGAGTGACGTGGTTGTCGCGCCGCGTTCAAATTAGCGGACTGCCAAGATGGCATTTTGGGAATTCTCATATATGGCCCGGTCCGTTACCAGGGCGTATATTCGAGCTCGTCTCAGTATATTAAAATAATGAATTGTATTCGGATTATTCATGCATGAGTTCGACCTTATCAGGACAAGCGACGCGTGGAGAAGTCCACGCTTTGACAAGCAGCACGTAATGAAACATCTGAATTCTAATTTTCGGAAAACCACTACATGCAATGGTTCATATCACATTTAAATTTATTTTTATGGATTTTCAATGGTGTTAAACACGCTGGTAAAATTTCATGTCAATCTGAGTATTAGCCTGGCGAGTGTTGCGCGAAACCGTTGTGTGAAAAGTGGCAACGCTGTCCTCCATAAGCGCTGAACGGCAATCAAATGCTTGAACGCTCTATATGACTGGCCCGAAACAAGGGCTTATCGGGTTTTTAAATCCTAACACATTATTTCCTGAGTTTCTACCTGTTTGTTGTATTATTCACAGAGAACATTTAGCAGTAAAATATTTTCAATACTGCTTATTATGCAGGTAGTTCTAAAAATTGTGAACTGGATTCGCTCAAGTGCCAAAACACACCGACAGTTGCCATCTTTTACAGAAGATACGAACAAACACTAAACATATCTTTACAAGGAAGAGAAAAACTAATTTACGAATTGACCAATTGATTGATTGAGTTTAAGGGTGCTTCAACGGCTAAGGTCATTTGCGCCCGTGTCAAATTATTTTAAGTCCAGTGCACAATATTGCAGTGCCAAGCTAACAAAGGAAAATTAAAATTTTTAAATAGAAAGCAAGGTAAAACTGAAAAGGAACATATCCTAATAAAAGGGTTTGGCAGAAAAATGCCAGATAGTTTTTTTTAATCTCGGGCTAAAAGCCAATAATTGACATTATCATCTCTCGCAAAAAGCCAAAATGCTTGCAAAGGGAAGATTCGTCATTTCTAATAATCTCCGCTAGGGAGCTTGTTCAATCTCGCAATCAAATTTTCAGTCTCGCCGCCAAGGCGCAGCCCCTAACAGCTTTTTCCCGCGCGGCCACCCACTATTAAGCGCTTACTTTCACCAACCTCACAAGTCGCTCTCTGTGCATACCGGCACGCTTCTACACTTCGGAAACTACTACAAAGGGGCAATAAAATAATTTGCAGCGTCTTCCGCGCAAACCGCCGTTCGCAGGGGCCCACGCCCGCCCAGTACAATGACCGCCGCGTCTCGGCGTCGCCAGCTGGGGTTTAAGCCCTCATTAGCCAAGCGCTGGGCCACCCGGCACGCGGGGCCCTCACCCCATCGCTCGCTACCTGACAAGCAACCAGGAATGTACAAACATTTCTGGGAATCGCTTCGGGCCTCTCTCGCAAAAATAAGCCCGTCAATGCATCTCGCCGACAAAGGCGCACTGCCGGCGCGCCGCCCCCGCTCTGGCCACCTGCATGCCAGATGCCTCAATTCCGGTAAAATCGCAAACACAAACGGGCCGCCATCGCGGGCATCTCACGTGCCACCGCCGTTCTCTCTGATCGCCGCCAATGTCACGTGACACTCAGGGTCACGCCAATGTCACGTGACACCCCCCCCCGGAAGGCACATCACGAATAGGGAGCCGATCGCGGGCACTCCAAACTTTCCCGCCTTACCATAGGCCCAAGTCACAGCCACGTGACTCTCCCCCCCGGCCTCAATCACACCCGCAATAATAAATACTGCGACTTCGCTCACACACGAGAAGACACAAAAGAGGAGAACAGAGACGAGAGAAAACAGAGAGAACAGAGACGAGACGACAACAGAAAGAACAGAGAGACAACAACCAAACGACAACCAGAACAAACAGACAACGGAGACAAGGTCGACTGTTCCTGCTTCGCCTATCAAGGCGATTAGTACGGCCATATCTAACCAGCCTCAAATTCGTGCCACTCGCGAGCCGCAGCCGCCACTTGGCCGAATTCACGGCAAACTCCGCCACCAGCTCTGGTCATCTGAGTCCGCGCCCATGCCAGTTCGCACCACCGAACTGCCTGGAGCCTACCTCAGCCCGGACAGCGACACACTCAGCCGAGTGATTTGGGTTGCTGCCTTCCTTGCTTCAAACTGTAAGTAAGCTGCCAAGTGTACTTCAAGAAAGAAGAGCAATCATTAGCTTCATAAACTATCAATGGTCCTCCGGCTTTTTATAAATCAAAATCAATTGTACTCAATTATCAAGCAATTAAATTTATTTATTCTACTTGCATATTATCTATCATTGCCCTAAAGGCAAACAATCCCCTGAAACCCGTTCTGATCCCCGTATGTAGTCGCACTCGCAGCACGGCAACTCCCAGGCTGCATCTGCTACATATAGTGGTCCTCCGGGCCGGATTAAGCCAGTGCCATTTTATAGCGCAATACATCCACTTACTCAATTAATATATCAGACGGGATTCAGGAATTGTTTCTAAAGGGAATGAAACTTCAAAACTATTTTTCAATCAATTTAATTTGTCTATTCAACAGTGTCGTGAAAAGTATTAAAATCTAAAACATACAATCATCAAGTGTAATCAAACTTTATCCAGTGCTTCGTTACATATTCAGTGTTTCTATTCTCTATTGTACTATCCAGTTTTTACTTGCCAGTGCATTAT
>BLKR01014821.1:0-213761 GCA_011170035.1 Teleogryllus occipitalis | reverse complement strand
ATGAAGGGCTGAGAATTATAAGGGTACTATCTGTCATTTTGACGAAATTGAGATAAACATGTTTTCTTATTGTATTTTGTGCGTAGAATATGGCCTGCTATTTTTTTTCATCTATCTCGCGTTTAAAACTGCCAAATGTGATAATGACGATCTTGGACCCCCCTTGCGCCAAAATATTAGAAGGGTACTATCTGTTTGTGTGATCGCACAACTAGCGCGCTCTGCAGGATTGTAGGCATACTATCTTTGATGCAGCCAATAGGAAGCACGTATTATTTTTGTTAGCATCATCTGTGATCAGCTGCTGGATACAGTTGTATGCAGTATATGTGCGTATGTTTGTAGTTTGCAGTGTATGTGTAAACGAAAATAGAAGTTTTAAGTCAAGAAAGTGAATTTGGTAACTCAGAGTATGGATGCGAATTCTACTTTACCACATTATGCCGAATTTGAGGTTAGTGTGTGTATTTTGGCATAGCGTTACTATATCTAATGGGTTTGGAATGTTTACACGTTATCAATTTCTTAGTATAATTTCATACTTTATGTGTATATATATAATCACGTTTATAAGAATTTCATCACATTTCATTATGTTACATTATTGTTGACAATATGTTTTAAATTTTTCTACAGGACAGCCAAGAGGATAATCATCAGTCTTCTGAAGAGAATATTTCAGATGATTCTTCTGAACAAAGAGGGAAAAAAGTAGATCTAATGAATCAGTGTGGAAACAAAATATAAGGAAACAAAAGAGAAATAGTTTTGAAGAATATGTATCATCTTCGGGTAAAACTGTTCCTGGCAAAGAATTTAAAGAACCTGTGTGCAATGATTTATGCTTTCATAAGATTACCAACATGGAAGGAATCTTTGAAAGATTTCGAAACCTAGCGACTTACAACAAACAAAATTTGTTTCTTTCCGGGCTTGTGACTTTATCAGATAGTGACAGAAAAGTTAAGGCTGAGACAAGGGTGCGTAATAGAAGACAATTTAAGTATTCTGTCCGGGAAAATGGTGTGTCATCTAATATATGTGTTGAAGCATTTAAATCATTGTTTCAAATAAGTAGGAAGAGACTTGCAAAAATTCAAAAAAGTATTGAAAATGATGATCCAGGCATTCTGATGGACAGGCGTGGAAAACATGTTAAGAAGATAATATTACACGAAAAAAAGAAGAAGTCCGAAATCACATCAAAAAATTTCCTACTATGCTAAGTCATTACTCTAGGAAGGACAGCCCAAACAAAAGATTCTTATCCCCTACTTTAAATTTATCGAGAATGTATAAGATGTATGCAGAACAACACGATGAGCCTGTAAAAGAATGGTTATATCGTGATATATTTCTTCACGAGTTTAACTACAGCTTTGGTCCACCTCGTTCAGATTCGTGCATTACTTGCGACAAATTAACTAATAAACTTAATGATCCAGATCTAGAGGATAGTGATAAAGCAAAACTTTTGAACCAAAAGGAATCACATGTCCAAAAAGCTGATTTAGGATATGAAAAGTTGAAAGCAGATATAAAAAAAAGTAAGAACAAAAGTAAATCTTTTGAAGTTCTAGCATTTGACATGCAGCAAACTTTGCCTGTGCCATTCCTCAGCAATTCTCAGGCTTTCTATCAGAGACAGTTATGGGTTTACAATGAATGTGTTCATGTTTGTTCAAATGATGATTCGTATATGGTGATGTGGAGTGAAGAACAAGCTAGGCGTGGATCCTCTGAAATAGCATCTGCACTTCTCAAAGTATTAAATGACTTGCGGAAGAGAACAATTCTTCCTGTGAAAGAGTTAGTGTTGTGGAGTGATGGTTGCAGTGGGCAAAACAAAAACTTTTTTATTGTGACATTTTGGTCCTATTTAATTCAGCAAGGATTTGCAGAAAAAATTAGACACAGATTTCTTGTAAGCGGGCACACATTTCTTCCTTGTGACAGGGACTTCAGTCACATTGAAAAAATTAAAAGAACGCATGTTAATGAAATTCATGTGCCTTTGGATTGGTGCAAATTAGTGGAGAAAGCTAAATGTATAAATCCATTTAAAGTTCTTATGATGCACGGGGAAGATGTTTTTGACTTTTCGGAGTTGGCTGCAAAATTGTTCAGTAAACCAAAGTCTTCGTCGGGTTTGAAGATCCGAAGTGTCACAGAGTTTTGCTTGGAAAAGGAGAATCCATTTTCCCTACTTTATAAATATTCATATAGTGAGGTAGAAAGATATGAATCAATCAACATTCACAAGGTTGGACGCCCACGTAGCTTCCCAGCACTTCTGAGCAAATATAAACAACAAAATTGTATAAATGCAGCCAAAATTAAAGACCTGAATGCACAAATGTGCTTTCTACCTGCATCTAAGAAGTTCTTCTGGGAAGAATTTTTTTCCAAACAGGAGAAACTCCTGCAACCTTCCCAAGGAAATGATGATCAAGATGAAGAGGAGGATTCAAACTCCATTGGAATGTGGGACTAGCAATGTAAAAAAACAATAAATTTATGTTATAACTGTTTTGCATTTTTGAACAACGTTTAATAAACATTTGTATGGCAAAATTATTTCTCAATGTGTAGATGTTTTTATTTTACAGTTAGTACCCTTGTGATTTTTCAGAGAACCTGCTGGAACAGAGTTACAATAAAAATTATTTTAAACAGGTAAATAAAACTCATGGCAGTTGTTAAATAGATATTTCACTAATAAACCTATCATACTTTGCCTTCAGTAAATATCTTTCACATTTTTAAAGTATTAAGTGAGATACAGAATTTACAAACTTTGTTTTCACTGTACTGTAAAATGGTGAAAATACAGTTAGTACCCTTATAATTCAGCCCTTCAATTATTTTAGAATATCTTGAGATCGGGCAAAAATAATTTTATGTATTCGAAACACGAATTAGTGGTCCATAAACAAGACTTATAAAAACATTTAATCACAGCAATGCTAACTGAAAAACAAAACAATTTTAACAGGAATTGATAAGCAAATTTGTGTCCAATTTTGGCAGCGTCAATTGTTGCTGCCCACAGCATCCATTGTTGCGCTCATTGCCGACGCTTCTGAGGTTGATGCTCTCTTCAGCTGCCTGTCCCAGTTGGGACTCTACAGCCAGGTGTTAGTGGTGTGGGATTTTTTTCCCCTAGTTTTGCCTCCACTCCCCTGTACTGAGACGGGGATTGGTAAACTAGGAAAAATAACATAGGGGTTAATACATTTTATGTTGGACAGGCTATTTTATTAGGCCTTTAGGAAGACGGAAATGGGGGTGGAAAAAAGGATTAAATGTTTTTATTGATATTTTTACTTTCTCGCACTTACTGTCGTAAGAAGAAAAGGTATTGTAATCGTGCACCAGAATACGGCGAATTTTCGGCTTAAAAACCGTCCCATCCTGGTAACGAAAAAGTGAATAAAGTTATTTGCTAAATTAAGGGGGAAATCCTTTAACGCGTTGTGAAGCCAGAATTCATGTTTTGTGGATCGTTGTTACCGAAAAATTGAATGACGGCAAAACGTTTGTCTATCAGTCTTTCGTCTGCGAACAACGCTAGGGGTTAAATTGTTCAACCGATTTTGTCCAAAATTGATAATACCCAATCGATATTGTTGATATCACGGTCCCATTAATTCGAAACCGATATTTTAATTTTGGGAGGTACTTTACATAAAGCCCCAGAGATATTTTCAAAATTTTCTCAAAAGCGGCGTCATCGGTTTTGATTAATTTTTTTCCATAATCTCAAGACCGTTTAAGAGAATGGTGTAGATCTCATGTTGGCGTCTGTCTGTCCGTCTGTAGTTAACACAAGCATCTAAACGCCGCACGTTCTTTTTTAGTCAAATCTGTGATACATGACAGTTTAAAATCATGTTTGGGAGAGACAAAAGTTATAAGAGTTTCTGTGGTATAGCAGGTAAGCGCACTGTTGGAGAAGCTTAGGCACGTAAGATCGAATCTCATCCACGGCGAATAATTTTTGCGGGTAGAAACAATTTTGCGATTAATTGTAAAGCTATAATCATTCGTATCCATTATAAATATCACATAAAGCATGTGTTTTGAGGCGACACTACTTATTTTAGTGTGTTAATGTCTTTAAGAATCACGTATAAATATGCCCCTATTGCGATTCTGGCTTCAGAACGTCTGCAAGCGCCCGTGTTGAGCTCTAGCGTTATCGCAACTTTCATCTGTGACGTAATTCAACCTTGGCCACAGCCGCCGAAAGATAAGACCGGCAACGACTTCCACAGAGGGTTCTAAAAACCACGGCTTCTGGTTGAAAATATTTCTAAGTAAAATGAGCTATGTAGTTGCGTGGGTTGTAATCGTTTAAATTCTTATTGCGAATTTGATACCTTTTAAACATGTAGAACATTCCTCTAATAAAAAATCTAAGTGCAATGAATATCACGTAACTATTCTTTTCGTAATAAGTGTGCTTGGACAGCGTGTTGAGAAACATCTGTGATAGCACAGTGCGGTCGAGCCAGACCTACGGACTACAGGGATCCGAGTTCAAATCCCAGTAACGCTGGAATATTTTTACCTCCACGTGTAAAGAGAGTTACGTAATGCTGTAGGAGGAAGTGTCAAAATTTTCACAGAAAACACGTTTTGTAAGTAGCTAGTTCGAAAAAAGTGGATTGTTGGTATTGTTCTTTATTTTCTATACACAAGGCTGTCAAAACGCTTGTTTTTTGAACCCGAAAAAGTGATTTTCCAAAAAACCTCTTTGTGAATCCGTCTTCGTGTGAGTAATTCTAGAGCCTAAAGTAAACACAATTTTCACCAAAATTGATATTTCTTGAACGATCTGGCTAATATTATGAATCTTCGAATTTGAAACGAATCTTTTAATTTTGAAGGTACTTTACACCAAACCCCATCATATTTACATAATTTCCTCAAAAAGAGCTCCAATTTTTCTGTAAATCTATTCCTCGAAGCACAAGATGTTTAAAAGTGGTGTACGTTCAATTTTGGGCGAACGATCTGAATTTTCGAAAATTGCGAACAAATACCTATTAACATTGTCGAAAAGAAATATTAACGCTAGAGATGTTTGTTTCATGAAATCTCTTTTTAAAAAGAGATATTAAATTAATGTAAATTAAACACTCCTTTCTTTCCTAGTAATGATCCACTCTTCACTAGTAATGATTGCTGCTATTGGGTCTAACCGCTTCCTTATTCTTTGGAGGGCAACTGTTTTTTAAATTTTTTTTCCAACAGTATTATCTCAAAAGTACAAAAAACTATATTGTTAATAATAAACATGTTACATGTTTCTGGGGTGTTTACATGATTCTAGAATGCAAAGTTTTGCGTAGAAATCATATTTTCAAACCAAAATTTGCGTGTTTATTGCAGCTCAGCTATTCAAAATATCTATGTAGTTTATTAGACAAAGTATGATTAAAATTGTTTAAACAGCTTTTTTCAAACTTTCGACGTTTCCTTCCCCGATACTCTGTATATCCATGCTTCTTTAAAACGAAAAACAATAATTTGCGTACTGAAAACTAATTAATTAAACCCATGGCAGTATAATTGCTAACATAAGTACTGTCACACATCTTTCGCAGGATAAGGAATAAAATTTAAAGAAAAATTATAGTTCACATGAATTTTGACAAATTGCGTCTTACTTTCTATGATATTCAAATGGTAACATTATATTACAATATTCAATTGGTTAACAATTTCGGCTAAAGAGTCTTGTTTGATAATTCTCCAATTTCGTATTGTAAGAAGATATCTTATGATACTCATGTCGTAAATAACTATTTGACAACTATTATGTTTAGTGTATGTGTCTAGCAGGTTTTGTATTATTCTGAGAAACTGGATCATACGAATCACGTTTACTACGTTATTCACACAGGAGCACATGAATCTCAAAAAAGTATTTAATAATATAATCCTTGCTGATGAATCAACGTTTTATTGATGAATTTAATTTTGAAAATTTTCATTAGTTTGGATGTTTAAATATGGGTATCACATGTAATTACATGTCTGTTAAACACGATAGCATTATATGAAGCAAGAAACATTGTTTTTCGTTTGATCATTCAACTTCATCAATCACTCAAAATTACTTTAATTTTCTCTGCTTATCAGTTTTTTAATCTCAGATCTTCGATGAAGACATGAATCAAATAATATCGTAGATATTTGAGTGTTTTAAAAATAATAACGTGAATAAATGCTTATATTTATTGAATTGGTTTTATAACAACCTGTAAAAACACGGATTTTCTGTTGGTTTTGGGGATGTTGACATTCAAATAGTAAAGGCAATGTTAAGCTGGTGACCTTTAACATTGTTTATTTGATATTTTTCTTAGGGATAGTTTATAATGGTTAAAAGTTTTCAAAGAGTGCACATTAGATACCTCGAGTGGCCCGTTTCCGTTTAATAAACCGCTACGTTCTCGCTGTACAGATGGTCGTGCAAAATTCAAGGTTTTGATAGATTCGTGGAATGGCGTCCAACAAACCACCTTCGAACACTGACGATACTGAAATGTAGTCTGTGTTGGGAAGGTCATATCACTTGACCACCAAGTTCGTTCTATGTATTTTCACTGGGAAATGCTAGTGCATTGATATTTACTAAACTGTAAACAAACGCTAAATCTCTTTGAATTGTTGTAACATCTGTTTTGCTTTCTTTTAGTAATATCAACTCGTTTTACCAAATACGTGAGTTTGTTATATTTTTACACGCTACAATTATTTAATTTTACAAGTATTTATTTTTAAGCATTTAGGAATTCATGAAATTTCAATGAAACGTTCGCCAATCTAAAACCTTTTAAATGTATATTAAATATATTAATGTTGTTTAAAAATATGTATTAAAAATGCGTAGATTTAGCACATAAAGCTCTGATTTGAATATTATACAATGAAATCATCAAATTAACAGTTTTAGAAAGGAATGATAAATTGAATTGAAAATATGAACTTAAAGTTTATATACGTTTATTTAGAAATTTCTACACTTGTGTAAATATTGTGATGTGTGATTCTACTCATGTGATCTTTCAAAACACAAAATTGAATATTTCTGTATTTGAAAACCTTAACACTACCTTCATCCAATCCAGTGCAGTTTATAGCAAACAGCTAAGCAATATGTTTCCCTATTTTTTAATGCTAATGTTTAGACAAGAGGAACAAATAGTTTCTGACTCTCAGTGTTAACAGGGGACTTAAAAAAAATTAATAATACAGTTATTCGGTTGCTCAACACCCCTTTGATAGAAAAACAGAAACAATTGTTTGGGCGTAATGCACCTTGAAAAATATTTTTTTATAATCAATTTCTTTCCTATTTGATAAATATATCGACTTGAAAATTGTAGGACTTAAAAGAGAATATAAAACCAAATAAAAGTTATGCTCATACTCGCCGTAAAAATACGAATTTAGCATAATGAAATTGGCCGCAGAGTTTGTTTACAAGCAAGTGCATTTTAAGCGTATGTGGCAGGCAAAAGCGCAGCATTGGAGAACTGTTTTTTCAGTATGCCCATCCCACGCTATTCTGCTAGCGCGAATGAATTAAGCGCAAACAAATGGGGTCTACTAAGATGTTAATTTCTTATAAACAATTACATATATCACGAGAACGAGATATAATAGCACCAAACGGATTCGGGAATTTTGCATCACATTTAAACGCCATTCAGATTAAACAATAAAAAAATTTGCAACAATTGCAAATTTATAAACAATTTCCAAATTTTGCAAATCTAAAGTGGGGAGAGTCTCCCGATGTCCCAGAGCCAAAAACAGCGAATTAACAATTTTGCAACAATTTATAATTTTATAAACAAATTCGAAATATGCGTTAGAACGGCCGGGAAGGCTCCGCAAATTGTGCCTGAAATGAATATCTCAAAATAGCAGTTTGTCAGGAGTTACAAATCGATGACTAAAAGTTATAATAAATTTTGCTAAAATGATAAATATTTACTGGTCTATAGACAATCATTCTGGACGGAAAACCCCGCTTAGAATAATTTTTTTCGTCGTGGCGTACGCGCAGGCAAACTACCTCCTTCGGCAGGGAAATATGATGATATTTTCGTCTCGTACGTAAACGAACTAGCCCCCTCCCCCTGAGACAGCGTTCTTTCTGCTCCTTGGGATGTTGCACCAATCACAGACAACTATGGTTCTACCTGCTAGCGATTGGTCAACGCGTCCCTCTCCCTGCCCTCCCCCAGGCCGAGGGGTGTCCAAGTTTGTCGGCGCGGTGTGGAAGATAGAATTTTGAACGACATTTTTTCTGAGGGAGAGGGTACCAGCAACTGCTGTCCGCTCCGGGATCTGCAGTCGTAGCTGTAGTGCCTGACATTGACTTATGTGCGCCCTAGGCTGACAAATGTTTTAGCACCCTTTTTTTAATTTGCTTTTTTGGCAAAAGTTATTTAAATTTTTTCATTTAAAAATATACGATATTTGTAACCAATACAAATATTGTACTTATAAATAATTGATTATATATTTGCATTTTTTATAACATCAAACATTTTTTGGTCAATAAATTAAAAATATAAGGTAAATATAAAAGATTTTCTATACTTGAATATTATTTACATTTTGTTACAAAAAATTGGATATTAAAGTTAAAATAGCATTTAGGTATACATATAAAATATGCTTTGTCATTTGGAACCTCGTTTTCTCCCTTCAGTCTCGGCCAATTTCTTAACAGTGTCTTCCAAATCTACGCGTCCCAAAATGTCATTTTCTATGTGTATCAGAGATAATGCATTCAATGTGTTTTGTTTATGACTCGGTCTTATATAATTTTTTATGCGCTTCAAAATAGAGAAAGATCGTTCGCCATTTGCATTGCTCACAGACACCATTAGAGTCTTAAAATAATATCGTTTGGAAATATATCTTATATCGACAATTTCTTTAATAAAGAATACCGTTCGAATTACCATTTTCTACACCCTTTTTTTCACGAATGTCGTCCTATATTTCCATACTGAACGAGATGGCCAGCAATAAACGGATCATATTTGGATATCAACTCAATGTAGCCTAAGAAGATTTCATTTTATAACCAATAAACTCGTTGTTACCGAAAAGACAATGCTTTTGATGCTAAAAATTTTACAAATTTTACACTTCTTTTCAGGACATTTCTTCAATATTTCACTTTATTTTTGTGCTGTTACAAGCTCTGATTCCACTCTTTCTGAAACGGGAGACCTACATACAAAATTTTCTTACGCAATCTTAATGTTCGGAACTGTTATCGTTGAGAAATGCTGTTGCTATTTTTCCAGTCGTTAAGCTCTGTTGTAGCGAGTAAAGTAGTAGTTCCACCATATAACTTGCAAGGAGCACAAAAACATGTCCTATAGATGGCTGATGTACTAACCATATCCTTTTGACAACTACACCATTTACCATTGTTTTCAATAAATATGATTTTGATAAGTATTGTGAGTTCAGGCGATCAGGGCAGAATCCATTGGTTTTGACTTTGATTTGCCTAATGCCTTTTAGAGGTAGAAAAATCAATGTCATTATTTTGATAAAAAGATCCATCTTTGGCCACCATTTCTCTAGAACCATCGTCAACGATCCACTGTACTGGGTCGTTTGGAACTATATTTGATTAATTAACACTTTCTTTCGATACAAATATGAAAAGAAATATTTCTGTAAAAACATTCAAAAGTTCTCCTTATGAAATTTTTCATTCGCCGAAATTTGTCCGCCCCAAAAAATTGTGCGCCCCAGGCTGCAGCCTACTCAGCCTGTTCGGTAATCTGGCACTGTGTAGTTGAATACCAATCGTGGGTGTTCATGTGGAAGCGTCGCAGTGAAAAAAGAAAAAAAAACACAACAACAACAACGTAGCCATCCCTGATTCACTACCCGAGATTCGATACGTGTGATAAGGATTTGTATTCCTGCATCAATATTTTATTCATCTTGGCTACACTATCAGTCAGTATCGCCACAGCAAAACGCTCTTTTTCGATCCTCCGACGTTTTAAAACTTGGCTTAGGGCTACAATGAAAGAGGTATGCTTATTGGTCTTGCGGTATTGCACATCCATCGAGATATTGATTTTAATATTGATTCCGTGATAACACTATTCGCGAAAAGCAAACGGATGCGATTGGAATTTGTGCTGTAACGTTATCAAAACACTAGTAACCTGCTTGATACTTGATTGATGTGATTATTGGTATATTGTATTTCTAGTTTATTTAAAGTATAATGAAGCCAATCTAATATACGTATAATATATGTCAAATATTCGTTACTACATTCTGTACCCCCCCTCCCTCCCCCCAAAAAAGCTCTTCAGTCTTAACCTGACACTCCCCCCCCCAAAAAAAGAGAAGTCTGTATCCGCTCCTGCGTCGAAAGATCGAAATATTTACGATATTTCCTTTGTACTTACAATCTTGAACATGCAGCAAGCTAAAGAGGCGACTGATTGTTAGTGGGCATCAGAGGGGGAGGATTTGGTAATAAGAGTGCTAGAATTGGGAGTAGGTTCAGAGACAGTGTAAGAAATATATCTCACACCGTGATTTAGAGGTTAATTGCGTTCGAAGTGTTGGGTGAAAGAGAAGTCAAAGAGTGGGAGGTACGAATTTTTAGTAAGGGACAGCCTGAGGGACAGGGTTAGGCAAAATACTTTAAATTTAGTATTTAAATACTTCGCTTAAATACTTCGTAAGTAAGTATTTAAATACATACTCAAAATACATTAGGTTTTGAATAGTTAAATATATACGTATTTAAAATACTTCAAATACTCAAAATACAGCAAATACAATACTTTTTATTATTATTACTTTTTTATTGCAACAATTTATTGTAATTGTCAATTACAATAAATTATTAATTGACAGTCATAAATTTCTGAACAATAACTTATAAGTCCAACTCAAAAAAGCGGACATTCCTTTTAAAACGACCAGTTTTTCAAACAAATCGTCAGACAATAAACCCCTATTTGGCGAATGTATAAAACCCACAACGGAAAACGGTCGTTCAACTGGCGCAGATTAACGTAAACTAGTGAAGGAATAAACGCATTTTTGTTGTCGGATAATTACCCATCATTTTTAATGATACAGATTTATAATTTAAAAAAGATGAGAATTCAAATTCAACAGCTGAAAGGGGCATTTTATTCTTGTTTTAATGAGGTTCATTCACTAGCAGAATCAAACAACTAGAAACTATCCTCGTTATCGTGAAATCGTAGGCTTCCGCGGCCGGTCATGTAAATGATATTGGCTATCCGGGTGACGCCACGTCGAAGGCGGTATTGCCAACGTTTCGACCATCTTTTCGTGGTCTTCCTCAGGGCTGATCTGCCTCGGTTGGCAGACCAGCCCTGAGGGAGACCACGACCACAGCCTTCGACGCGGCGTCACCCGGACAGCCAAGATCATTTACATATCCTCGTTATCTTCATATGTATTTGAATTGTTTTAAGCATTTCCTTTTTTAAATACACCTATTTCATGTATTTAAATACATCTCTAAAATACATGTCCAAAAACTCAAACATACGGTTTTTCAAGTACAAAATGTATTTAAGTTACGTCAAATACAAGTATTTAAATACTGCCCTACCCTGCTAAGGGACAACACGTGTCATGCCAGCTCGCTACCCGATTTGTATCTTTGATTCAGGTTGTGGTTTATTGTGTGTACGGAAAATATTGTTCTAATTGAAACGGAGAATCAGGCGCCTGCAACCAGGGTGGATCCAGGGGGGGGGGATCATGGTGGCTATGCCACCCCCCCCCAAATGCCTAGGGTTTTCGTTTGTTACCTTCTTTTATTTGGCAAAAATGATTTAAATATTTATTTATGTTATAATTATGTAATCATTTAAAATATTTAATAGTAGCATATAAACACTACAAAAATAATATACAATATACTAACAAATGTTTATTATTTAACAAAAATCTATGATGGCCCCCTTCAAAATAATTGGCTAGATTCGCCCCTGCTTACAATTGGATTTAAAAGCCCAACCTGCACTGGAATGTAATAACTATTCCATGTTAGTTTGTTTCGCCAGTGTCGCCTCTGGTGATAGCTGTTTTTGTGGCTGCATTGGTTGCTGGGTAGTTTCTTGTTGGTTGTTGGAGTTGGTTGGAGTGGAGTGACCGGAGGTACGGGGTGTCAGTTGCGGTGTGACCCGTGATATTGAATTTGTTGATAATTCATTGTGACTGGTACTTGTTAGTGTGCGATCTTCGCCAACGTTTTTTGCATTCCTTGTCGACGTTGGAAATCTACCGACATGGAGGTGCATACAGACATCAGAGTTTTGGATAATGAAGAAAAAGTCACAACTGAATTGTGCTCTTTGGTGGAGTATATTGCGAACACCGCTATAGAAGCAGATGATATTTTCAAGATTGGATTGTCAGGTGCTGTCTTTAAGATTCTCGCAACGTTATGATGGATTAATGCATTTAAAGTTTTGTAGATTACGAGTACATATGTAATTATGAATTTGTAGGTGGTTCTATCCCAGCTCTTCTTGCGAAAGGGTTATCACAAGTAAAGACCGATTGGTCTAAATGGAGATTATTTTTCTGCGATGAACGAGTAGTGCCTTTTGAAAGTACTGATTCAACCTTTGGTGTGTACAAAACATCACTGATAGGCAATGTACCATTGACAGAAGATCAGTTTATTAAAATCGACCCTCATTTAACAGGTAAGGTACTTTAATGTTTCGTAAAATCTGATACTTCATGGAGAATGTCTCTATTACATAAAAATATTTGCAGTTATTTAAAAATAATCATTAACATTGTATGGTAGTGTCATGTCTGGCAGGTTTAAAGATTGTTGTGTGTGTTCTGGGCTATGTTAGATTCGATTTGTGTTTTGTGTATTTCACACCTAGGGGATAATGTCTCTAATTTTGTTTCTGTACAACACTTGATTTGTTCTTGTTTCAAAAACAGCTATATCACTGTGAAGTCAGAAAATAGTATTGAGAACAAATGAATTAAATCTTACCAGAAGACAAGGAAATGCTGTTAGTAGTTACACGAAGAGGCACAAAATGAAATTTATAAACATTCCATTTCATGTCACTGCAAGAGAAATAAGAAAAAAAACAATTTAATGAATGGGATAATATATAGATTCTTTGAACAAATGTGTTATGTTGATGTGAACAATATTCGATTCATGCCGAAATACTAGTTAAGATGCATCAGAGAATAAGACTACTTCATTTGGAGGCCTTGTAATGTTCTCCAGGTTAGTTCATAGTGTTGCAATTTTGAAATCTTTAATATATTTTAGAACCTAATTTGTAGCAATAAACTGATCCAGTAGTAACTAGGGCCTGAATTTTGATAACCAAAAAATGTTTTGGAAATAACCAAAGACACAACAGCAAATTATTAATGAAATTATCTGAATGTAGAGGAATGTATAAAATAACCTACAAATTGAATCTAGAATGCATTATGAAATATTGTTTTCATATCACAAATTATAATATTTTATTAATAGCTCATAAAAGTTATCATTTTATATAATAGTGTAAATAGAATCATGTGTAATCTGCAAATACTTTTGAGACAACTGTACAGGTGTCTTTTTAGTAGTACATCAAATAAGATGCCTCCAGTATTACAATAAGAAATACATGTCAAAAATGTACAGTAATGAAAGTTAAGCAAAATTAAAAAAGTAATTGCTAGATTAGATGAGAAGAAAATCATGAAGTTATTTAATAATGAAAACTAAAATTTTAAAACTTCTATAAAAAGTTCCAACAGAGATACTTTTCTGTAGTCAAATAAACATGAGTAGGATTTGAGTATAAACAGCAATATTGCAGTCTCCTGTTTTCCGTGCCTCTCATTCCATCATTTTTCCATTATTTATCTCCTTGTCATTAATATTGTCCACACTGGTGGACCTAAATTGATGTAGCAGTTGAACAATTCCCCCACCTGTCACTAAACTACTACTACATAATAATAATAATAATAATAATAATATAATAATAATTATAATAATAACAATAACAATGCTTGCAAGTATCAATTACTTGAAATGTAATCAGAATTCATGCTCGGGTAATAAGAATCGTGAATTTAATCTTCATTAATAATGATTTTTTTATTACTATTCACAGCAAAATATTAGTGCAGGATTAAATGGTTTTTGTGGCATGTTATTCTTTTGCTTTTGAAAAATAGTTACAAATTCTTCAAGATTGCAACACAGTGATAAATGCTCAAACATTTGAGACTTTTTTTAAAACAAATTTTAGCGCAAGTTTGATGTTCCGGGAGAAAATATCATAGTGTACACACATAGACTTGAAACCAGTTTGTTTCCCCTCTCACTTGTTTGTACTTATGACTCCTGATTTGTGTATAGTGACAAGTACATTTATACTAGTAATAAAAAAAGACTCCAAACTTCTAGTTTTGATTGTAACTTTTTGTGTCTAATGAGATCTGTTTTTAAGAAGTGCAAATGGTATTAATGTAGTTAAATGTAGTTCTTGGGAGTGTATCTATGCTTGTTGTTTGGTGAGCTTTGATTATTATGGTAATAACCTTTTTATTTGAGTTGACCAAGAAATTTTGATGACAAGGAATGGGAAGGAGAAGGTATACATAAAGTTTCTAAATCAAATATGTTAATTATAAATTCATTTCAAACAATTTATAAGTAGGCTTGTTATTCCTTTATAACAAAAACAATTGAATGTAAATTATACAAAATTACATTTTCTACATTTTTTCTTTGCATTTTTATTATAGCAAATCTAAACTTCTTTCGATCTCTAACACTTCAGACTGTACTGAGTTAATTCAACTATATTTTTAAATTTAAAAATCTGTTTTTTATAGTGTGATATACTTGTAATTTATAGATACTCCTGTTTCATTCAAGAAGTCATATGTCCAACTTATTAGTACTGCTTATAAGGTGCATCCAGAAAATAAGCTTCCCTAGATTGTTTAAAAAAAATTTTTTAAAAAATCGGAAAACTTCATTGTAACAGATATAGTGCATGTTGCCCTGTTTTCTATATAATCCCCACTAGAATAAAAAAGTTAGTTTTATTGTGGGATCAATGTGTGTCATAATCTGCCACCTGGTATAGGTACCAGTGTTTAACAGCCGCCTGCAACTCTACTTCACCGTGATGTGTAATACTAAGCAGGCAGGAATTTCTTGAGGTGCAAGAATAGATGAAAATTGCTATGGAGACGAGATCCAATCTATAGGTGGATAGTCAAATGGTCGGCCACGTCTGTAGCAGTTCTGCTAATAGATGTTTGACCATTCACCCTATAGTCCGGATTGTGTCCCCACAGATTTCCATCTTTTTATACATGTCAAGACATTACTGCCTTGTCACCATTATGCATATCACAGTAACACAGAGTTACTGATAGCTGACAATCACTGGCACTTATCCCATGCAGCACATTTTAACAACACAAGGTAGCAAATATTGATCCTGCAGTATGACAAATGTCTCAGTTTTGGCATTTTTATGTGCAACATATGGTCTATCTGCTACAGTACGTTTGTCCATGAAATTGTGTTTTCTTTTTGTTGCCAACCTAGGGAAATTTACTTTTTTATACCCCTCCTATTGTAGACCAAACCGTGGACGCAATTTTGAGAAGTTCAAGCAATTCTATTCTTGAACTATCTTAATGTTCAGTTATCTTAGATAAAAGTTAAGTAACTGAAATACAGCAAGGGCCAACAGCAATAACTTATTTCTGAAGAATTCTAGTTCATTAACTAGTCTAAAATGTTCTTCAGAAATTCAGTTGGGATGATTGAGTTAGGGTTCACATTTGAACAAAGCAGCCAACAGTTTTAATAACCATCAGAATATAAAAACTGATAGTGCTTTGCTCACATTTCCATTATTTCTGTGGTCACGGGATAAAAGTTGTTGAGTCAAAAAATCTTAGTTTGGAGAAAACAAGGGCCGTAAATTGTATTAAGTTGATTAAGCTATATTTCCCAATGCTTTTTTGTCATTAAGGAGGCAACATGAATTCGGTCGTTTTTACCAAATAAAATATAGGTCCTTAACTTGTAGCTTTAGTACTTAACCCAATTTTGCCAAAAATTGACTTAAGAACTTTTACAACATGACCAAGATTTGTTGGACTCACTTTAAACGAATAATAGGAATTGCATTATAATTATATGTTCACAATCTGGAGAGATGGTCATCCTTTTGACTATTTGCTACAGAGCTGACTGATGCACTTCGAATAAGTATATTGTACAGTGAAGCTCCTTTAAATTGGACATGATTGGCTTCTTGGAAATATTGTGATTTAGAAATGACTGAGATAAGGGGGGATTCTTTAAGAAATGTGTACTTATCATGATTCCTGGAAATATGTAGTCCGTCTTGTCTCTCCGTCCGCCTGTCTCCGTCCGTGTCTGCCTGTCCGTCGTTAACGTCCGCCTAAACCGTTCAGTCTATTTTCTCCAAAATTGATATTCCTCGATAGATCTGAACGAACTCGGAGAGTCTGGGAGTTTAAAACGGATATTTCGAGTTTTGAGGGTACTCTACGCGAAGCCTCAAAACCATTTTCAATTTTTTAAATTTTTTTTTATTTTTATAAAGGGCTCAAAATTTTCTTTTTAAACTATGTCCTAGGATATCACAAAGGACGCTTAAGAGAATGGTGCACGTTTCTATTTTCGTTGAAATCTCTAATTTTTCGGAATTTGCAAAAGTTTAGTTTTTTTCAACGTCTTTCTGCAACTACAATATTAAGATAGAGATTTTTCCATTATGAAATCTGCTGCTTATAGACAGATCTTGATACGTTATGTAAAATTTTTCGAAAATGAGTAGTTTTCGCGTAATTTTGCATGAAATATTTTAATTATTTCTCAAAAGTAGCTCCATTTTTTTTTCTTTAAAATTTCTCCTCGTATGTATCAAATGGCGGTAAAAATATGGTGCTAGTCCCATTTTTTTATGAACTCTCCATGTTTTCGAAAAAAGGAAAAACTTAACATTTAAAAACTACGAATTTGAAGATAGAGATTTTTAACTTGAATAAAATAATTTCTAAACTTTAGCTCTTTGAAAATGGCTCCTACAAACGTTTTTATCAAAAACCGCTCCAAGTTTTTTCTTTAAAATTTTTTCACGGATAAAACGGGATGCCTATTAGGTCTCATTTTCTGTGATCTCCTAATTTTCAAAAAAATTGTGTTGGAAATTTCTGGTTCAGACAATTATGTATGTAAGCATCCGACTGAGATGGAACGTCGGAGACAGATGTAAGACGGTGTAGCACTGTGCGTTAAATGGGCGGGACCTGAGTTCCAAGTGTCGGTGCTATAAAAAAAAAGCTGATTGAAAACACTTTTGCAGGCTCGTGTAGTATAATATTGCAGAGTGTAGTTACAAATAAAGGGAAAAAGTATGTGCTGTACACAATACATCAATACATTGAGAATACAAATTATATGGAATTATTGGAATTTTCAATCGTAAATTATAATTAAAATTAAATTAGTTTATCCTTATGTTCCATTCCTCTTCTCAGAGGATTTTTCTCGTAGTTTATAGTTTGTGGGACACCTGTATACAGGATGAGTCACGTAACTTTAGCACCTCCTGCAGTTTTTAAACAGTTGAAGCTATTGCAATGCAGTTTTCATGGAAATGCATGAGGGAATGGGGCTAATTAATGCATGTATTCATTTCTATTTTATCATTTGTAGTTTTCGATATTGAGGTAACTTTTTTTCAATGGAACTATACATAGGTTTTTAATCTGTCATGACGAGCATAAAAAGACTAATTCAATGATATACATATGGGCATGTTAGATATGCATTTTTTGAGGGTTTTTTTTTACTCGTTTTTACCGTATATTTTTAATGTAACAGTTCACCAACCAAGATTGCGCAGCGCTATCCCTGCTAGTACATGCTCAGAGCGTTACAATATCCGTTAAATACGAGTAGGAAAAGAATATCAAAATTACTGGGGAAAAAATGCGTACGACAATATGTATATCATTGGTTTCGTCTTTTTGATAGTCTTCATGATAGACTAAAAAGATATGTATAGTTCCATTTGAAAACTTTACCTCAATGTCTCTTAAAATACAAGTGATAAAATCGCAACGAATACATGCATCAATTAACCCCATTTTCTCATGCACTGTCTTGCAAACTGCATTGCAATAACTTCAAACGTTAAAAAATTTCAGGCGGTGCTAAAGTTACGTGACTCAGCCTGTATATTTCATTAATTTCCGGCAGAAATAACTCAAAAACAAAAAGTTTTCCAAACAAATGTACAGTCTTTTTTTTAGTTGATTTTTTAGAACAGATTTTATTTAAGACAAATATCTTCAAGTTTCCAAATGTTTTTGCAATTTTCGAAAATAACGGAGAATTCAACGAACATGAGATTTCCGCCATTCTTCTAAGTGTCCCTACTACCCGTAGATTTTTTAAAAAATTTAGTTCGGTTTTTCAGAAAAAAAATTCTTTAGAAATTGCATAAATTTCAAGCGCAAATTACGCAAAAACTATTTGTTTTGTCAAAAACTTGTACATGACGTTTTTTAAAGAGCTAATTTTTTACAACTGACAATGAAGCGAAAATCTTTATCTTCAATTTTGTAGTTTCGATATTTTAACTTTTTGCAATTTTTGAAAAACCCAGCGATACCCGAAAATGGGACTAGCGCCATATTTTTTACCGCCCCTTATTACATATGTGGAGAAAATTTAAAGAAATAATTTGTAGCGGTTTTTGAGGAAATTTTTTTAATTGCCTCCGTTTCGCGCAAAATTACACGAAAACTATTTTTGAAAAATAGTACATGACCTTATATCAATATGTCATAAAGGAACAGATTTTTTTAGGAAAAAATCTCTATTTTCAATATTGTAGTTGTTGGAAGATGCCGACAAAATTTTGAATGTTTATAATTTTCGAAAAATCAGGGATTTTAACGAAAATGAGACCTGCTCCATTTTTTTAAAACGTTTTTCGCATTATCCGGCAACAAAATTTAATCAAAAATTTTGAATGCATTTTTTTGAAAATTTTGAAAATTCCGAGGGTCTTCATGTAAAGTATTCCCCAAAATTAAAATATCGCTTTCAAATTCCAGGGACTACGACTTCAGTCAGAATGATTGGGGCATATCAATTGTGGAAAAATCGGTTGAACGGTTTGTGCGCTAGCGTTGTCCACGGATGGACGGTTTTGCCGTCAGTCGATTCTTTGGTATCAAGAAAGCACAAAACATCATTTCTGACTAAAGTAATTTGTTTCTATATTTAGCAACTGGTTTTATCTACCCTTTCGTTATCAGGGCTTGGCAACAAGAGTTTTTGTGTCGAAAATTCTTAGTTTTCTGGCGCACGATTGCAATACTTTGTCTTCTTACGTTAGTAAGGGCGAGAAAGTCAAACAAGTCAAAGGAAGGGACATCATTAACTTCCATTTTACCAAAATATCAAATATGAAATTTGTAAATGTATGTGCTTTGGAATGAAATAAGTAAAAATATTTTCTATTAAGTCATTTTAAGTACTGTTGCAAGGAAAAGTCAACATTGTTCCAATTTGATTTGCCATAGTTAACTTAAATGTCATATTTCACACTAAATATGCAGGCCCTACTTATGAGTATTAGTTATTTTCTTATATATTTTTTTAAATTAACTACTTATGTTATGCAAATGTATAACCATTGTCACTTAGGTATTTTTGAATTTGTATTTATTTCTTAAGTCATGATTTGAGAATAAATCCTATCTGTACTAATCATATTGAATGTTGTTTCATGTTAGCGGAGGAAGCAGCAAAAGATTATATACAGAAAATGGCGGTCTATTTTCCTCCAGACTGCCTCCCTCGTTTCCATTTGCTGCTTTTGGGCATGGGCCCTGATGGTCATACTTGCTCCTTATTTCCGGGGCATCGCCTTCTAGAAGAAACATCTGTTTGGGTAGCTCCCATTACAAATTCTCCAAAACCTCCTGCATCAAGGATTACTCTTACATTTCCTGTTGTCAATAATGCAGAAGCTTGCATTTTCGTTGCTATGGGTTCTTCAAAAGCTGAAACAATCAAGGTAAGTGTCAAGGAAAATTTCGACTTAATCGAGATTTAAGTTATCAAAAGAAACAAGAGAGACCTTGGAGATTTAGAAACCCAAAATGAACTAGTGAAATTGTTCTCTTATGTGCTGCTTTTAATTAGTTTGCACACAATTGGTTTAACACAAAGGCAGACATAATTTTTCACAAAATAATGCAGGTTTTTGTATTTTAGCAAAACACTTTGCTAGCAAACACCTAGTTTAAATGCATGCATAGAGCAGACCTGTACAAATAATATCACCACTCATTCATATCAAAAAAGTTTGACTGCTCAAGTACACTACATGGGAGGTGTCAGAGGCAAAATTAGTTACAGACACAGAGTTTGTCAAAGTGAAGTGATTTCAAGCACTTCTACCGAACGTAATGCTCTTAAAATTGACTGATGACTTGTTCTTTAAAATGGATGAAGTAATGGCTGGCGACATTAGTTTTATTAGCATCGTGCAAATTATTAGCGTTTTAAGTGTACCAAACTACAAACAAAAGAGGAACTGTGTTTGTTATGAATTTCCTCCAGGATGAATGCAAAAGAAAACCTCTAATAATATTATCTTTTAAAAGTTCATATTTATGAAGTACTTTTTAGCAATACAATAAACTATTATACCAATATCAACATGTGTCCAGCAAAAATACGAGACCTGGGCAGTAAATCCACAGGGGCCTCTCATTTCAAACAAAAGTCCTCACTCCTAACACAAATAGAAATAACCTATGGAGGTTAATTTGAATTAAAAGTATTTTCTATATTTTGAATGAAAAAATTGAGGTTCCAATTAAGTTGGGGTTTGGAGTACATTGCCCCCCTCTCCCCTTTCTGGACACCGCTGAATATTAGACAAGTTATATAGTTCTGAGTTTTGTTTTGGATTTATACTGAACTGAATAAGAAAATATTCGCTTTGCCTTGTTTTGTTAGACATGTAAAATTTCCGGGAAGTGATTGAAAATATCGTGGTTTGGGGTTTTGATAAAGTTTCTATCGAGACATTCAAATTCGTTAGTAAGCGTGAACAGTTTGTAAGGTATGTTAGTCCTTTATTGAAGACAATGCTGAGACCTAAATAAGGAACATCAGCTTCTCTAATTTACTATTAGGGCCTGAATGTTTATGACCTAAAAAATGTTAGAAATGTGCAAGCATTTATGACCTAAAAAATATGAGTTAAACATTTTTTGGTTGCATTTTTGGAACCTTCAAAATCTTGCCATAGTTTAAATAATCATTATATTGAAAATATACATTTAAAATCTAGCACATTCACAATTCACCCCTTTCCCTCTGGTGCATCTTGAAGAATTAAGAAGAGATTTTAATTTTTCCTGCTAAAGTTATTTATGGAAGCGGTTGATCTTGGCACAACTAAAGACGGGATTTCTGTGTTACTGCAGGTTTTCCTGGCTAACTTGAAATTGGATGAAACCTTGACAGAAATTTGAATCATGAAAGGGACATTATTTTGGAACTTGTTTTATTTTACATGAAATTGCACATTTTGGGAGTTCTTGCAAGATGTTTTAGGTAATGCCACCTGAAAATTGCACATTTTGAGGTTCTACTGGACAAATTTCCAAGATTCATAGTTTTATTGCATAATATACAATTTTTATATTAACTTGTTTTAATTGATCTTTTTAAAGGTTTCATTTGAGAAAGAGTTTTTATGACAACAGTGCAACTGTCCAACAGTGCATTCGGGTGGTCTGTGAAACCTGAAAGTCGTTTAATAAGTATCAATTCTGCATTTTGTTGCCCTGTGAACTAAGCGTCTATACTTTACACAATTGCTATTGCCTAATTAAAATTTCTGAGTTATTCCAGCCGGGATATGTTACTATGATCTGGGTCCACGGCCCTTGGTTGCAGCCACGTGGCCAACACAATGTTCGGGGTCTATCTTCCCAACTGAATTCTATATCCATTTTGTCAGTCTTTGCTGAACCTACCAAAACATGACAGCACGCACGAGTCACATTTGATATTATGTCCGGGCAGGAAGCTTAGAGGCAATCGCACTGGGTCCAGATTCATCAAATTTCTCTGAACTGACTTTGCCTTGCGAGGTTCAAGAGAGAATGAATGCAGTTTTTGATTGCTTTTAGCTGGATGTACACATATTAGTTGATAGAAGATATAATGATTTCTCAGAAAATAATTTGGAAATATACATAATTGTAAATTATAATGCAAACAAATAAGAACATTTCTTCGGTAGCAATTATTTGTGATTTCTGAAGGTGTATTTGTTCTTATCAATTTTTGTATTTACTTTTTTGTACTTTTATGCTAATTTAATTTTGTGTGAATAATATTTAAAATGCCAAATATGGTTTGTTTAAACAATTGTACAAATTTAATTGTAATAAAAAACGCTAAATTCTTATTTCATTCACCTTAAATATCACATTCAAAATATAAAAAATATAATATAAAATAAGTGGATTAACTGGAGTTACATAACAAAGTTTAAGAAAGTTTCAATCTTTTTATTGCATGTTTTACAGAGTTTTATTGCATGAAAATCTGGTATTTATAGATAACAATTAGGAGATATGAAGTATCTCTTTGAGATGACAGCCAGCAAGTATGCAAAAATGGAATCAGAAAATATGACTATTATGAAATATTCATGGAAAATGAGAATGGTTTTAAAAAGCCAAAATGTGACTATGTGACATGTGAAAATTGCCTAATTTTAGTCATTGCAGATAAAATCATGCTTAATTTATGAAAGAGACCAAGCCAGCGTGCAAACCAAACAAAATGACATTAGTTTATTTGTGGACTGTATATTGCTAGCTACAGACTCTTTCTTAACGAATAGCTCATTTATAGATTTCACGAGTGATTATGATGAAAAGGAATCATTTTTAAATATGGTAGTACAAAAACGCACACCAATTGCGGAATTTTATTGGTGGTGCCAATTATAGTAGGTTGTTTGTAGAACCTCGAACGTTAAAGCAATCGAAAGCATCATCTTTTTCGCATGCGCAGTTCAAGTTTCGTATCACTTTCGTGTATCTGCGCATGCTCAGAATATCGAGATTGCAATCGATTGCTGCCCGCTTAAACGTGCACAAACTCCGTAGTGATGAGATATCGATAACATAAAGTCGATATTACCAATTATCGGTGTTCAAATTAAAACATTGATGCTAGTAAATCATCGATCAAAACAATATGTTTTTAAACATCGATGCGATGTTTTAAAAATGGTTTAGTAATCTCTACAATAAAATTCGTGGGCAACAAAATTTAATTTTACAATGACCGTGTTTATTAAGTTATCATGGTTAAACTGAAAACAAACTAATAACAAATATAAGAACAAATAAAAATAAGAACAAATAATAAGAACAAATAAGAACATAATAAGAACAAATAAAAATACTGAGTCTGAAAACCTGAGGGCCCACTGCAATATCAAGTGGTCACAGCTTCGAGTCACAGAGTTCGTGGAAGGGTACGGGAAGAAGAGGGGAAGCCTTACGCCCTCGGCGTTCGCCGCCTCTCCATGTGTGAAACACAAGGAAAGTACTAGGGCATCGAGTTATCTTGAGCGCGAGATATTCTGCTCGATGCAGATACTGCCATTGGCGCACTCTATCGAACAGGACGTGAATTGCTTCGGATGCGTCCCTTATGGATGAGACGGTGCTACGAGCGAAGTGGGACCCATACAAACATGCAAACCAACACAGCGGTCTGTATACAGCGTTAAATGGGCAGAGATGGTGCCAACTCATAGGTGGCTCAGAGGTTGAGGAGGAAGCCGACAAATAGCACTGCGCTCTGTGCATTTGGAAGTATTGATTGAGCATCCAATGACTAATCGCTCGTTCAAATGAATTATATATAATGAACATTTTGAAGAAACTATATTTTATACACACATTTGTAGTGATTTTTTTCCCTTTTCGTTGGTGGTTCCATGGCACACTGGCACTACCCTTCAAGCTGTCACTGCTACACATTAAAACGTTTGAATACGCACAATGTTAATACAATCAGAATTAGAGCAATACAATGTTAAAATACAAAAAATGTACACTAGTAGCACATTATTATTATTATTATTATTATTATTATTATTATTATTATTATTATTATTATTATTATCATCATCATCATCATCCTTTTAAACGCAATTCAATTGCCGCCTGATTATGCGGGCGTTCCTAATATGGCAACTACGAAGTATCTGTGTTGGGTTAATGGAACACTTATCATGTAAGGCATTGTATTTGTAGTATGTAGAAATTTTTTGAAAATTTTAGCCAGGAATTATGAAATTGTGGATATAAATAATTACAAAAGGTTAGTTTCCACCAAATTTTCCTTGAAAATAAAGGAAACTTGTGGTGCTATTACAGCACGTACTTTCTCGTGATATTGTTAATGACTATCTATTATTATAATATGACAATTTCTGTCTTACACTTGTGGCGTCATGCGGTTGCAATTGAAACACAGACGAGAGTGGGTTTAAATAATTGAAGGTTTATTGCTAAGTTCCACCACCTTATTATACAATTATTTAATTAACTAAACCCCACTACACGGAGTAATCTTTCGCTGCGGCTACCACACCTCTACACTCGAATCTCACTGCATTCCAAGGCGTGAAGCGCCGCAACCTACTTTTGACTCGTTCTTGAGTCTGCCTGTCCGAACGGCAACACATTGCCGGCCCTTCGCCCAGCTCGCGGCCCGTGCCCACCCAGGCCTTCGCCGACTGGCCCGTCTGCCGTTCCGCACTCCGCTGCGTCTAGGAACCAAGAGAGAGTTTTCGCGCAGGGCCGACGTTGGCCCTTCCCCCCACCACGCTGCCTCCTCGGACTTTCCACCGACGTCACATCCGCTCCTATACAACGGCTACGCGTGGCGCCTTCAGCGTCACCTATGCCACGCGGCCGTTCGTTGCAAATACGTTTGTGCACGACGCTACAAACTCCTATATACCCCCGTGAGAATTTACGTCGCAGTTAAAACAACACAGACGAAAATTCAACATTAACCCTAGGCCATTTGGCTCACATGGTACACAACTGCGCCTAACCTAGCCGATTCACAATCACATTTAAGGTTTTGCAGGCTCTACTAACCTACCCAATCTGCTGCATTTTACAACGGCTTAACTAATTTAATTTCGTTTTAATTATTTACAAACAATGATATTATGTAAATCTTTCTACTCCTACGATGTGGTAGCCATGAATTTACTCCCAGTGACTTCATAATTTGCGTTACCAATAAAACATACACATCAACAATATCCAATTCCTTCCACATAACAACAAAAAAATTACATTAGACACTCAATCCAACTATTTACAACAAATATTCACAATGTTTTAAAATCCTTAATAATTACTATGTACAAATTCTTTTCTTGTGAATGAATATAATTTACAAGAGTTTGTTTTCTAATTTTAATTTCTGCAAGTCTTTCTGATGACCTCACTTTCACTTCTTGAGAGAAAAAAAACAAAAAAACCTGCGAACATAACACTGTTCCCTATGCCTTGGCGTTAGCACATAGTTGTTGGTTCACTTTTTGCACTGCTTCACTGTGTCCGCAATGCTTGTCTTACATGCGCGTTGCCAAGGGACGTACGTCTCTCTGCAATCTCGGACACTGCTTGGGGCTCATTCTCATACTTGCGACTTAGAATGTCCGCATTGAAATTCTGACTACCTTTCCTATATTTAATTACAATATTGAGATGCTGAATTGCCAATGACCATCTCAACAACCTAGGATTATTCCCTGAGCATTTCTGTAACCATACCAGAGGATTGTGATCCGTTTCCACCTTTAGACACACATTCCCATCTAAATAATGTTTGAGTTTCTCTAAGCCCCAAATTATCGTAGCGCACTCACGCTCTGATGTACAAAATTTCATTTCTATAGGAGATAATTTCTTACTTAAGAATAACACAGGGTTCTCCTTACCGTTATCATCAATCTGAGAAAGAACAATTCCCGCTCCTCTCCGCTGATGCGTCATTGCATTAAGAATTCTTTGCTAAAGTCCGGCGCGTGAATTACCGAGCTTCGCGCAGTTCTAAAAATGAATTTTCGCATTCTTGCGACCTTGCAATTTTTCCTTGGCGCAGTTTTCCCCTTAACAAATCCGTGAGAACCGCCGATTTCTCTGAGAATCTCGGCACAAATCGCCTATAGTAAGAAATTAGTCCTATATATTTTCTAACCTCTTTTTTGGTAGTCGGCCGCGGATACTCTTTTATCGCGCTGATTTTTGCACCATTTGGCTTCATGCCACTGCCTACGTACCCCAAGAACATTACAGTCCCGCGAGGTTAGCTGGCGGAACAAATATTCGAAACACAATAAATAGCCTGACCACGTATTGCTTATGGCAATGTCATACCAAAACAAATGGCAAAATCTGTAGATCGATTTAATTGCTAATTAATTACGCAAAAATTATTTTAATTGCTCTTCAAACTTCCGAGTAAATAATTATAAACTAGCACTTCCGGTTTCCGCTGGCACTACCACAAACGGTTACCACAAAACCACATACGCCATCTTGTAGAGCGATTTAATTGCTAATTAATTACGCAAAAATTGATTTTTTTGCTCTTCAAATTTTTGCGTAATGAATGGTGAGCTAGCGGAAGATTCCGCTGGATCTACCACAATTAGTTACCACAAAACCAAATATGCCATCTTGTAGAGCGATTTAATTGCTAATTAATTACGCAAAAATTAATTTTTTTGCTCTTCAAACATTCGAGTAATTAATTGTAATTTGTCGGGCACACGCGGCCCGCCGGCCGGCCGGCCGGCCGAGCGGTTGGCGTCGTGACGTCACGGGTGAGGGGTATCCAGGCCGCAGCCGTCGCGCCGGCGCCGCTGCCCGCCCGGCTGACTGGCAAATTTAAATGAAATACTCGAACTGGCCATGAACTGACTTCAATATTGAAAATTATCCCAGTACTTTGTTCTGTTCATAAAGGCTTTCCAATTACTTTGCTAATGTTCGCTGAATGACCGTAAGCGTGTCCTAATCTACGATATGTTGGAAAATACTTGATTCTATCGTAGTACGTTCTGTGGTATCGAGTTAGAAATTTATTTTGTTGACATTGTATTGTTTCAATTGTGGCGGACTATATCGCAAAACATTGCCTATGTGACATTGACCCCTTACAGGCTTATAGCTGCAAGTATTTGTACACGTGACTTACTGTTCTTTCACAGTGACAAAGTTATTTGTTTATCGAGGTTTGTATTTTGGACTTTTTTGTAGTATCTGCTAGTTTTAAATCAGTAATGCGATTGGCGACTCTTTGGATGTGTGTAGATATTTAATTATTTTGGAAGGATAAACATTATCTTTGAAACATTTGTTCCATTACTATTTGACTCCTGTCCGCAAATGTTGACTGATTTTTGTAGGTCCTCATCAGTGACAGGATTTTTATGTAATTACATTTTTTTTTCTTTCTACTTATTGCTCTCAAAATTTATATCTTAACGAATTGTCGCCGTCATAACGCAAAACCCATTTTTTGTTTCGTGTTTTTTACATATCTGATACTATATTATATAATTTACATAGTTTGCTGTTTTCTCAAGATATTTTTTTTTATTCTAACAATTTTCTTACATATTTTTTAAGCAAATAAGTATTTTCAAAAAATTCAGCAATTTTTCCTACATTATTATTTGATGTGACTGCGTACTCTACTCGAGGTTCATACGCTACGTGAAGATGCGGTCGGATATTCACAGTTTGGCGCGCTTGCTTCAGATTTTTCAAGGCGGGAAGTGCGTGTCAGCCACAGATAATTTTCATCTTACTGTGTGAAAAGTGTCATTGACGCCGTGTTCGGCTTCTTTTAATATTAATTTCTAAGAAACTTTGGCGATCGCCGTTGAGTAACACTGCGATGAGAATATTCCATGCTGCAGTGATTGTTTGCTGCTTTGTATGATGCCAGTTTGTATAGTGGCTTCTGTTGTGTCTAGTCTGGCTACTAACCAACATTTCTGGATAACAATTTGTGAAGGTTTTACTACCGATGAAAAAGTTGTAAGGCGCAAGTGTGCATCACTTGTGCTTTCCAAATGAATTTTAAAACGTTTGGAATGTTTTTAAAATTTGTATAGGAAATATTTTATAAAAATGAGTTCGTATTACGTAAATGTGTTTATTATTAGAGTATTTTAATATTAAATATTATATCCGATTTTACATATTTATTTAAAGGGAAAGGATTTCTATGTAAATACATATTTACTAAATAAAGTAATATCGATTACTAATTTGCAATATCTTTATGTTTCACAATGTGTAGAGTTGAAAAATGCTTCTTATATTTTCCATATTTTGGGTGATGAATTTATTCAAATATTGACATATTAGAATAAAAGTCCATATTTTATCCATATTTCTCAGAAAATCACTCCACATTGAAATTCGACAGTGAAATTTCATTAAATATTATTAGAAATACATCTATTTATTTCTTTTATTTATTTATTTATTTTACGTAAAAAAACAGTTAAAACTGCGTATGACGTGCTATGGGGAAAAGTGAATTGTGCACATTTTCAAAATTCTGTGATCCCTACACTAACAAGGGACCTTTCAACAGGTTCAGATCGAAATCTAGTCTGATTTAATTTTCTTTCGAAAGATATTTACTATTTATAACATATGTAAAAACATTACTCGCAATTTCGCACTGGAAGTTACTGAAAAAAATTAAGAAATTTCCACACTTTTCACGACGCAAATAGTCGGTTGCCTGGGGTTTGTGCAGCCCTGCCTACTGTAGAATATCCGCTGAGCGAACAGGCGCTCCTACGGGCACGAGTCCCAATTCAAGGTCGCGAAACATTGCTTCCGCTCTTGACGCGAGGCAAGGCGCCGGTTCTTTCGGGCAGTAGTTCTTCGACATTGAGAAATTGAAACCTGATGCAATGCCAACGTGTTTCCGTGACACGCAAGTATAGTTAACATTGTTTACCAACCTTCCATTACTTTTGACATATACATCAATGTACGATGGTTCAATAAAATGAGTTTCTTTCCCCTTTCAGTTAATCTGTGACTGAATTCAACACCGGGAGGCATTGGATTAAAACAAAGAAATTTGGTCGTAGGAAAGAGGGCAAATCCTGTAAACTTCCACGTAATCATGATTAAACTAAATTTATGCTTAAAAATACATAACAGAAGTCACTATAATACAATTCAAATTTATTCAGTGAAGTTATTACAAAAATGACCAGAATCAATTTGAGTGTGCGAAACACAAATGTGTCTTACACCACCCACATCTAATCAGAGGAAATGTATCACAATCCTTCTCATCACAGACGAAGCTTGTAATTTTTAAACAATATTGTCCTGGAGTTAAGAATCGGTCTGGACGTTCATCGGTAAATTGTGCAGCATACCAGGCGTATTTAATCATACTTTTGAATCTTGGAGAAGAAAACTGAAAATGAATAAATGAATCGAAGGGCCCTCGAGAATGCGTGGTCGCAACTTGGCTGCGGCCGAGCCCCCAAGATCCCCCCCCCCCGCCTTCGCCCATCTGCTCGCCGCATCGCTGTCGCCGCATCGCTGTCGCCGCCGCCGTCGCAGATATTAATAACGCGCTATCAGCGATGGTATCCCATCTCGCGCGCGCAGGCTTCAACGCAACGCACGTGCACATGCTATCGGTCCCCGTCCTGACCCTCCCAACCCACCCCTCCGCACCGCGCGGCACGACGCTGTATCGCATTGCACAACCGAGGAATGACAGCCCTACTTGAGTCGTTCGCGATCACACTGCTCTCCGCAGTAAGGGTTGTCCACGCCGTCAGCAAAAACAGTGCGGCCAAAACCGACAAAATTCTTAACTTTTTTCAGTAACTTCCCGTGCAAAATGGCAGCTAATTATTTTACAGCTGTTATAAATAGTGGATATCTTTCAAAAGAAAAAAAAAAAAAAAGCAGGCCCGATTTGAACCTGAACCTGTTGAAAGGTCCCTTGTAAGTCATATACTACTTAAATTTTGTAAAAAGAAAGAAAAAAAACTCTCCCATGTAATAAAATCTATTTTCAAGGATAAATAAGCAATAAATTTTGGCTCTTATCATGTTGTGCTTCGGAATAATACTTCCTGCCGCGACAACATGGAAACGATAATTTGAATAATTGTATTTCCCACTGAATTCTAGAAGACGTGCACAGAAAATGAAGTTACATTTATGTTCAGTAGCAAAACAAGGGGCCATCTCAGCATTTGCACAATGGATCAGGGAAACTGGACGAAAAACCTGATCGAGATGGGGGTCATTGACCCGGAAGCTCTAGTACAATAGTTGTTACAGGTTGTTTATACACATTTATACAGTCTAAATGGTAAATAATGCATTATGTATCATTGTTAAAATTAATGTTACTTTTCTTGTGATGCTCAGTATAGTCTCTAATTGTATAGAAACAGTTATGCAGCAGAAACGATTTCACTTGGGATTTAAACTTTTCTGTTGAATTTAATCGTTTAATGTCATCTGGCAAAGTGTTGTAAAATAATGTACATGTATTGTATGTGAATTTTTTGTAATGAGCTGTTGATACTGTCACCTGATGAATATGATTTCTACGTCGAGTGTTATAGTAATAGACTTCGGCATTTTCTGAAAATATATTCCCGCCCTTAAGCAAGTCATTTTTGACAAAAACCACTGATTCGTAAATAAAAAGACACGGTAATGGTAAAATTCATAGATTAATGAAGAGAGGCTTACATGAATCACGTGGGTGAGATTTGGTTATTATTCGTACAATTCGTTTTTGTAATCTAAAAATCTGGGAGCTATAAGATGTATTTCCCCAGAATATTATGCCATATCTCAGGAGGGAATGAACATTCGCGAAGTATACACAACGAGCAGTATGAAGGCTGACTGAATTTGCAAGAATTCTGAACGCGTAGCATAATGAACTTAATTTTGTGTTCAATTCATTTAAATGGACGTTCCATTTAAGGTTTGACTGAATTGAGAGACCTAAACATTTTGTTGACTTAACATCAGTCAATGGTACATTGTTCATTTTCAATGGGGCACAGAATTGTTTATTTGAAATGGAAAACTGCATTAAAACCGTTTTCTTTTCGTTTACTATTAATTTTTTACTTCGGAACCAATTTGAAACATCTTATATTGTACTATTTACGGTTTCTTTATTGCAAAGGATGTTCGTATCATCCGCAAAGAGAACCGTTCTTCCGTTTCGAATCGTCGAGGGCATATCGTTTACGTAAAGTAGGAACAGAATAGGGCCTAAAATCGATCCTTGAGGAACTCCACATGCAATGGGCAAAGAGTCGGAAAGGTGCGTACGTAATGTTCCATCATATCTTATCAACTCTCTGTGATCGTTGTTTAAGGTACGAACATAACCAATCTAGAGCAATACCACGGATTCCATATGAAGGTAATTTTGAAAGTAAAATGTCATGATCAATGACGTCGAAAGCTTTTGAGAGATCTAAAAATAATCCAATAGGTGCCTCGTTTTGATCCAGTGATGAGGCGACATCTTTAAGAAAAGAAAATATAGCTGTTTCCGTTGATTTTGATTTCCTAAATCCATGTTGGCAATCTGAAAGCGCGTCGTGTTTACTGAGAAAGGTTTCCATTGGTACGTAAAAGAGTCTCTCTAATATTTTTGAAAAAACTGATGGAAGAGAAATGGGCCGATAATTTTGAATTTCATTTTTGTTTTTTTTTTTTTTTTTTTGAAGAGCGGCTTAATTTTAGCTGTTTTGAAAATATCTGGAAACGTTCCAGTGCATAAAGACGCATTAAATATGTGAGTTAACGGGTGTATAATGGCATACGCACAAGTCTTTAACAAAGAATCCGGGAATTCATCTAAACCGGACGAATATTTATTTTTTAGTTTACCGATTATTTTGAAAATTTCATAGGAAGAAGTTTCGGAAACGAACATTGTGTCTAAAATTTTGGGTGAACTGTCTGTTTTTGAATTTTGTGGCTGAAGACCCTTAGTGAGATCGGCAGCAATTCTCGAAAAGTATTGGTTAAAGAGACTAGCCACTGTTGCCGGATCGTTCACATTTATATCGTTATATTTTAAAACATTCTCTACGGGTTTTCTAGTTGATTTGGTAGTATTTTTTATTATATTCCACATTGCTTTTGTTTTATTATTTGAGTTCAAAATATCCTGATCGTTTTTCATGATGTTAGCCTGCCTTATGACTTTTCGTAACAATGTTTCGTATTTTTTAAAGTAGATAAGGAAATCTTGAGATACGTCATGACGTTTAGAAATGAAAGAAAGAATTAGCTTGTTTTTACAAGATGTCCTAATCCCTTGTGTTATCCAAGAATTGCTTTTCCGTGAAATATTTACGTTTATTTTTTGAAGAGGAAAGCAAGTGTTAAAATGAAATGAAAGAGTTGAAAAAAAAGAATTATATTTGTCGTTTGTATCAACAGTATTATAAGCCGCTTCCCATGACTCCTGCATCAAGTAATCAATGAATAATTTAATTTTACTTTTAGTAAACAGTCTAGTCATATGTGTATTATTTATTGTGTCAGTGATGGCATTTCTTATAATGGTAAGAATTTGTGGATCGTGGTCACTGTATCCTAAATCTTTTGTTTCAACTTCATATCGAGTAGTAGTTTTGTTAATTATAATTTGATCAATTGCCTTCATCGAATGTTGTGTGATCCGTGTAGGTACATTAATTGTAATGTCTAAATTGAAGGACTTAATTAAATTGAGAAACTTTTCTTTCTCGCAAGATTCGGCCAGAAAATCAATGTTAAAATCTCCGCATACAACAATGGATTCAAAAGAGCCATTGCTGACTTTGTAAGTGTTATCTCCAGGTTTTCTAAGAACAAAATATAATCTGCAGTTCTCTTTGTTGGAGGTCTGTAAATGCAAAGTATTATCACTTTTAGTGAAGTAAGATGTACAGCAGAAATTTCGAAAATATTCTCAATGGAATACATATTTAATTCCGCCAAGAATCTCAAGAAAAAGAGCTTATTCATCCGCCATCTCAAGAAAAAGAGCTTAAAGATTTTCAGTAATACTTTAAACATAAGAGTTTGTGTGAAAATTATAAGGAATTGGCATGGTAAAGTAAGTTACGAAGCTGTTAATGTTTTAATTTATGTGAAGAATAGATCCACTCTCAGGCCCAGTCTGCAGGATGTGAGTGTCCCGCGAGGGGAAGGGGGGGCAAGAGGCGATGAACTATTGAATTTGTTTGTTAGATGACCTTGAGATTTCGGCGGTCTGTGTTCCCACCTCGTTTCAATCTCCACACTACCCCTTCTCTTTCCCCTTGAAGCTGCCACCCGACTCTCGCTTGACGTCACAAACTTGGACATCAGAAGTCAACTTATACAGCCCTTCGTTCAGTTACAATCAGTCAGAATACTGTGTTGGTCGAGTTCCAATAATCTCTCTGTAAAATGTCAAAAGTAGCACAATCAGCCAGTGTAAAAGACATTTCGCAAGGTAAAGATGAAGGTTTATCAACTGACAATAAAATAGTATTTTACCACAGTCATATTTTATCATATTAAGTCCATATTTAACTCCAAATTTTGCTAAAAATAGCTACATATATGTTTACATATTTCATATATTTTTAGTCCATATAAATCCGTTCCCTGTTTATTACATCTTCTTCCTGTTTTCATTACATATTTATATACATACTAGCTGAAGTTCCCGGCGTTGCTCGGGCATTTATTACAGTAAATTATTATACAGGAAGAGGAATTCTATCTTTTCATGCCCTGCGGCGGGACCTATCTCTATATCTTCCATTGTATCCCTTCTCCGCCCTACTCCCTGCCATGCTCTGCCCGGCCACGCCACGATAGCTGTCTTCTCTTAACCCCATTTGGAAATTTCCAGATTACCTCGCTCACTTTTCCACAAATAATGACATTTTTCTTATTTGAAGTTCCAGCTTCTAAACATTCACTTTATAACTAAAAGCAATAAACAAATGTAAACTACAAAATAAAATACTTGTACTCATATATAAAATTTTTGTGGAGTTTTACATATTCCAACACTATCAAAACTGTCAAGTTGTTAAACTTGTCTAATTTTTATATTTTTCTTCTATTGTATTCATAAAAAATGTTTTGAAATTGATCTGTCAACTCGTGACCTTGAAGGCACTTACTGTTTTAAGCTGACATGCGCAAGTTCATGCACGGGTACGGTAGTAGGTAGATCCGGAGTAATAGTTATAGATGTCATAACGTAATTGATGATTCATAATCATAAAAATAAATGAAAATACTTGTATCTATTCTGAAACATAATTACCAGTTTCTATAATTATAAAGAATATACATAAAAATGAAAGACAAATATTAAATAATTATTAAATATGTTTGACGTATTTTTTGTTATTGAAGTGAGAGGTACTGTTTAAATAATTCTGAACACAAACTACACAGAAGTTCAATAAAATATTTTATTATTTATTTTATTTATTTTGTCTATGTCAATAATATCAGTTTTAATATTACATATTCGTTATAATTCTACATGAAAATACCAATATTATAATACATTAAATATAACAATGTACATTAAGAGAAATCTAATGAATTAATAAATACTAGTGACTGCCTCATTTCACACAAACTGGTTATCTGTAAAGAAGCACATGCACATGCTCTGCTCATGAGAGACAAGTGAGATACCCCCATAAAAAAGTAATGTATTATGCACTCTAACAAATATTTTTACAAAACACTTTAGAATACTGTAATGACATCATTTAGTATATTCGGATAAAATTACAACAGTTGTTTAGTATCAAGTTTATCTATCGATTAAGCTGTTTCATGATGCAATTTTTTAACAGTGGGTGGCCTTTTTCTTGGAGCCTTGCTGTTGCATGACCTCAACTGTGTTTTTAATAGTGATGCACTAAGAATGACATTTCTTAGGTAGGTACACTCAGTATGAGAAAAGGCAGAATAACACATTTAATAATTTGCATTTTTAGACATATTTGAAACTTTTTTCATTTTTGTACTAATTTTTTGTACAATTTTCCCCAACATCCTGAGTATCTAATGATTTCATGGATTATTTCATATGACTAAAAGCAGCTTAGTTTTCTCACAATTTTGCGTACGTTCAAAATTAGTAAAAAGTATTAAATTCAATATAGTAACTGAATCCATAAAACACGTAATTGAATGTCAAAATAATTATAACAATAATCACAATTCATTGGATAAATTATGTTCCAATATGTGTAATATACTTTGCCTTACACGTTTTACAATGAGATTTCACGAACTGTGGGCCCTTGCTACCGTATTTAGTTAATGGGGATAATTGAAATACATATAATGACATAAGTGCCATATAGACGTACTTTGTAATATTTCAGAACTTGTCGGTTTTTATAATATGCACAATGGGAAACACACATAAAGCACAATGGGAAAACTACGTCTTTTACGAAGGGAGTACCAAACCCGCACTAGAAAAATGCAGATATATATATTATAAATGCATATATATTATAAACACTACAAGAACCCCCTGGTTCCGTAATATCCCAGTGTGGCCCTAGGTCGAACGTGTCAAAGCAGCCCTCGCCCTCCGGCTTCTGTTTCTCGTCACAGCGCGCTGCCGCGGCCGCGCGGCCGGCCACGCAGAAGAACGTTCTCATTCTTCGGGTTTCAAGAGTTGCAAATAGTTGCAGATGAAACCTACACGAACGTGTTCCCTGATGTTTCTTGTATTATCACTGCAAGTTTCATGACATACATACGCGTACATTTTTTTGTAAGTCAAGAAACGCAAATGTAATGTTGCTTCTAGCAGGCATGATTTCAATAATTTATTTACAAATAATCTGAAAGTGAAAAGTATGGTTTTTGTAAGAAATGTACTTATAAAGTATTGAAGAGTAACTAGGAAAAATACGAATTTGATAACTTTAATTGTAACCGAGAAATGTGCATTTCAAAATGGGATGAATTTATGACCGTCCGTGTCTTTATAAATCTCTCATTTTTGCGCGCGCTGTACACAATAATGAACAAGAAAATATCAAAATATAGTATAATACATAAAGCATTGGACATTTTTCTGTTCATATGTGCTTGAATGAAGCAAATCAGACAATTTTGAAAAATTGATTTTTGTCCGCTTTTTTCGCCTTTCAAACCACGGTGCGCCGGCGCGACGGCTGCGGCCTGGATACCCCTCACCCGTGACGTCACGACGCCAACCGCTCGGCCGGCCGGCCGGCCGGCCGGCGGGCCGCGTGTGCCCGACAAATTACAATTAATTACTCGAATGTTTGAAGAGCAAAAAAATTAATTTTTGCGTAATTAATTAGCAATTAAATCGCTCTACAAGATGGCATATTTGGTTTTGTGGTAACTAATTGTGGTAGATCCAGCGGAATCTTCCGCTAGCTCACCATTCATTACGCAAAAATTTGAAGAGCAAAAAAATTAATTTTTGCGTAATTAATTAGCAATTAAATCGCTCTACAAGATGGCGTATGTGGTTTTGTGGTAACCGTTTGTGGTAGTGCCAGCGGAAACCGGAAGTGCTAGTTTATAATTATTTACTCGGAAGTTTGAAGAGCAATTAAAATAATTTTTGCGTAATTAATTAGCAATTAAATCGCTCTACAAGATGGCATATTTGGTTTTGTGGTAACTAATTGTGGTAGATCAGCGGAATCTTCCGCTAGCTCACCATTCATTACGCAAAAGTTTGAAGAGCAAAAAAATAATTTTTGCGTAATTAATTAGCAATTAAATAGTTCTAAATGGTGGTATATGTGGTTTTGTGGTAACCGATTTTGGTAGTGCCAGCGGAAGAGAGGTGATTTTTGCTTCATTTGGCTTCATAAGGCCACTGCCTATCTCGTACCCCAAGAACATTACAGTCCCGCGAGCAAACTTGCACTTAGCTGGCGGAACATGTAATTTCGCCTCTCAATATTCGAAACACAATTCCTAAATAGCGTGTGTGATCTGACCACGTATTGCTAAATATGGCAATGTCATCCATATACGGGATGGCAAAATCTGTACAATCTTTGAATAACGCCGCCATCAATTTGCTACAAACGAATGGAGCATTTTTGATCCCAAACGTCATTCGCAGTGGTTTGTAACACCCGAATTTAGTGCAGAAAGTAGCGTATCTCTGCGCTCTTTCCGTCATCTTTACCTGCCAAAACCCTTTGCTCAGATCACATGTTGATATGATTTTCGCTGCTGCTACAGTTTCTATTCTTTCGTCTAAACTGGGCAGTGGGAAATATTCTGTCTTAATGACTTGGCTCAATTTTCTGTAATCGATACAAGGCCGAGGCTTCTTACCTGGAGCCTCCACTAATATCATGGGCGAAGCGAAATCAGAGTCGGAACTTTCAATGATCCCGTCGCGTAACATTTTGGCAATTTCTTATTGCAGAATTCTATTTTGCCGCATAGACAGGCGGTAAGGCGCACTTCTAACCTTCACCGTGCTGTCCACAAGTCCAAGGTCCATTTCGGCCCTATCGGTCAAACCTGGCTTATCCGAAAATATATCTCTATATTCTGTAATTAAATTCTTCAACTTCTCGTGCATTTCCGGTGTCGCGTCGGTACCTACGAGCATGGATTCCACGTCGAAATCGCCTGCTTCTAACTTTGCGTACTTATCTATTGCGTCAACCGTCTCCTCCCCACCGTTCTTACCCTCTGTAACATAGTTAACATATTCCGTTCTCTGATGATAAACCATCATATTGACGTGCTACACCTTCCCGGTACTTTTGTTCGGTAATTTTACGACATAGTTCACTTCCGATACCTTCTCAATAACTTCTCCCGGTCCCATCCATTGCACTGATAATTTCTTTGTCCTATTCGGCGCAAAGATCAGAACCTTACATTAAAATTCTCCTTACATTAAAAAACTCCTACATTAAAATTCCGCGAAATCGCCTGATAACACATCTTCCTTTTCTGCTGTTCACTCGAGAGTTTCCGGTGCGCAGTTTCTCGGATGTGCCTTAATTTATTTATCAATTTAAATACATATTCTGTGACTGGATTATTCTCAGATTCGATTCCTGCAATATTCTCATACAATAATGTTACGGGTGTTCTCAAATTCTTTCCGAATACTAATTCAGCTGGCGTATACCCTAACGATTCATGAACTGAAGTTCGCATGGCAAATAATATTGCCGGCAGATTAGTCTCCCAATCGCCTCCTGCGTCTAGACACAATATTGTTAACAAGCGATTCTTAGTTCGATGAATTCTTTCAACGGGTTGCTTTGCGGGTGATATGCCGAACTGTGTACTACCCGTATTCCAAATTTCTCCGCAAATTCTGTCATAAGATTGCTCGTAAAGCAAGTTTCTTGATCTGTCTGAATTTCGCGAGGAAATCCCGTTCGACTGAACAATTCTAACAAAGCATCGATAACGGTGCTCGTCTACAAATCTTTGATTGGAATAGCCTCGGGGTACCTTGAAGCTACACAGATCGCAGTTAAAATATATTTAGCCCCTGAATTACTCGGCGTAAATGGGCCTACAGTGTCTAAATTTAATTTCGAAAACACTTCGCTAATAGTTGGCACAATGACTAGATGTGCCTTTTTTCTGTCCCCGCCATGTCCTACCTTCTGACAGCTATCGCAAGTTTTTACAAAATTTTCCATCTCTTGGAAGCAATTGGGCCAATAAAAATAGTGCGACCTACACGATTTTGATTTAGAGCAACCTAGATGGCAAGAAGCTGTTTCGTGGCAAACACGCAAAACTGCTCCTCGATAAACCTTCGGAATTACCAACATCTCGAACTTCTCGCCTTTCTTCGATTGACGATTCTTAAAGAGAATGTCATTCCGCACAAAATGAGTCCTTCCCTGGCTCTGTATTTCTTTATACAATTCATAAATCTGTCTGATTTCAGTGTCTTCCTTCTGAGCCACGCAAAACTGAGGCGTATCTATCCTTAATAAATTTACTACTTCCTCCGGTAGTTCGTTTTCGATCTCGTTACCCATCTCTACGGTTTCTACGGGCTCCTGGTCACCTACTGAATTCCCTTCACTCTGAACTTGCGCGCATACGTGCGTAACTGGGTCAAGTTGCGGCGTCTCCGCCTGCTCTGAAATTTCCCTATGCTCCTTAGCCGCCCTAGCTCTAGTCACCACCATATTTATCATCTATGGTTCCACAAAACCGTCCTTAATTTCCTCTAAGAGCGAAATCGTCCTATTACTCAATATGTAATTTTCGAGCTCACATTCTCGGGGTACAATGGCGGCTTGTGTTACCACGCACCCGCTCGGAATTTCTAAATCGATCTGCGCTACCCTAACGTTCTTGGCGCTCCTATCCAATGGCTGACTAATCCAGATAGTTTCTCCCGTAAAATGTTCTTCGCTAACCAGATTCTCGCTAACTATATCGAACGTAGCTCCAGAATCAAATAGAAGAATTGTTCTTACGCCGTTCACGGTCCCCATTACAGTATGCTGTTTTAAAAGCTCTCTAGCATCCGGTTCACATGCATGGTTGATTGATTCTGGTTTCTTATTAGGACATTGCTTAGCTAGATACTTCGGTGACTGGCAAACAAAACATTTTCTAATAAATGGCTTATCGAATTCTGAACGTGCCGCTGATTTACTCGTCGCCCCGCTCCTAGAACTGTTTCTCGGGTTCGGCCGGCACTACTGCCTATGCCTTAACCTCTACCGACTCCCGTGGCTTTGTACGGAAAGAACCCGGCTTTCTCCAGCCTTGCCCATGGTTCTCATACGCATCCAATTTCTTAGCTAATTCGATCGGGTTTGTAAATTCCGCCCACGAATCAACGAAATGATCCCGTATTTCCCACACCTTCCTTTTCATTTGATCCGTGACGAGTAAATTTAATAAAGCATCGAATGTATCAACGCACAATCCCGACACCCATTCTCTCGCATAATTCAACAGTTCTCTCCCGAATATGCACCATGTAGAATTACTGCCCTTACTATGTTTAGTGAATAATTAGCGGAATTTCTCTGCATCAAATCGGTACAATTCTAACAATTTTGCCTTTAGTACATCGTAAGTCCACTCTCCTTCCTGTTCATCTAAAATCCAGTTATTTACATTATGGGGAATTATACTTATTAAATGAACTGCCCATTCACTTTCATTTATTCTTAACTGCCTACATTGGCTCTCAAATTCGCTCAAATTGTAATATTATCATTATTAATATCATTTTTTTTAATTTGTTGCGTTTTTTAAAAATTTGTTGCATTTTCCCTCTAAACCTGCCTATAATTCGGCATTTTTTAATCGCATCCCTATGCGATTTTACACGCGTTTCGGAGCTCCCTTCCGAACGCGCTCCGCCTATATTCGCTTCAATTCGTAAGCGTTCTAGCTCTGCCTGCTGATTTCTCGCCCTCTCCCGTTCTGCTCTCTCTTTCCTCCCGTTCCCTCGCTTCCCTATCCTGTTCCTCCCTCCGTTCCCTCTCTTTCCTTTCCTGTTTCTCCCTCAGTTTCCTCTCTTTCCTATCCTGTTCTTCCCTCAGTTCCCTCTTTCCTATCCTGTTCCTCCCTCTATATCCTTACAATGCTGCTCGCCTAATCCCTCAATAAATTCTTGATCATAATCCTCATGGCTAATAATTACATTTTTGAGTTTAGGGATCGTTTCGGTCGCGTCTAGCCGAATTCCAAGATCATTGGCAATCCTAATCATCCCTCCCTTCTTAAATCTGCTGAGGTATGCCATGACCCCCAAACAATGCCGAACTTTGCAGAAACGTACTTACCCTGGCTTCCGCTGTCCGCAAGCCGCTTCCTGGTTCGCGTGCTCGATGCTGGTTCTCCTGTCGGGTTCGGTGAAGTCGTGCTCGTATCAGGTCGTAATGGGACTTCATTCCTTCCTTCCTTCTTGTCTTCTTCTTTCTTGAAGCCGTCGCTCCGCCCCCAGTTACGTGCGCGAACTTACGCGTCCCGTTCTATTATTCGAATTCTCGACTTGTATTGCCCTAACTTTGGCTTGGCATTGCACGCCGCCCCTCCTAATTTTATCACTCCGGACTGCGCCACGTGGTGCTAGGTGAAACATACACCGCACCTACAATACGGCCCCATTTACACACTCGGTGCCTACAATGTCACCCGTGGACTTGCTAGAGCCCCTTTACCGGCGTGCTTTCACTGCGCGTGTGTCCCCAGACGTGGTTCGTGCAGGCGACGCCGACCTCAGGCGTGCACTACACAGGTCGCTGCCATCATTTTATCACTCCGTCGTCTGTGGCGTCATGCGGTTGCAATTGAAACACAGGCGAGAGTGGGTTTAAATAATTGAAGGTTTATTGCTAAGTTCCACCACATTATTCAATTATTTAATTTACTAAACCCCACTACACTTTGTTTATATGTACTACATAACGCATGCAAGGGGAACACAGCTTAGACAAATATCGGTAGAAGAATACAGAAACAAGTTAACAAAAGTACAGGAACCCATCCTGGAAATACGATACAGAAAGCAAAGAATAACATGTTAATTTAGAGATTATCATGAACATCAAGGATGAACCATTCGGCTCCTTCAGTCTCCTTTAAAATTGATCCCGCCATCTTTTCTTCAGTCTTCCCAGTGATCTTTGTCTTTCTGGTGTAGTGTTTTATTATTTTTGTCATTCTTGTATCTGGCATATGGTCCGTATGGTCTTCCCAGTTTTGGTGACACTGTTTAAGGTTTCTAAAATATTTTGTGTTTTCAATTCTGTTCTGATGTCTTGGTTCCTCCTTTTGTCCATCAGTGTTAGGCAACAACATATCGTAGGAACCTCGCTTCGCTGGCTTCAGTTCTTCTTTAACCCATTTTCGTTAGGACCCAATTTTCACTGCACAATGCAGGTATTGCTGTTACTTTATCAAACTTTAAGTGTCTCTTTGTGGACTTCACTTCCTAAGGTTCTACGTATTGTTTCGCAGAAGTAATTGAATGTATTTTTTTATCTATTTCTCTATTTAATTTGTATGTTACTCCGTAGCCTAGGTATTTGAATGTATTGACTTTCTCTATAATCTTTTTTATCAATTTCATTTTTTGCTCTAAATGGCTGGGATCCTAAAAATGCCATGGTTTTTGTTTTTTGTGGTGTATATCTTTAAATTGAATGAAACAGCCAGTGATTTTAACTTAAAGATTGCTTTTTGTAATTAATTTTCATTTCGAGAAATGATCACGTGGTCATCTGCCAAGTAAAATGTAAAATTTAAATCAGATTATTTTTTTAGTTGGTAGCCAAATTCTGGTTACTTTGTCTATGTAAACCTTAAAAAGAATGGGTGACAATGGGCACCCTTGTCGGACGCCTTGATTTTTTCATTAGTGCTTTGTGTTGGTGCTTTTATGTGGCTCTTATAAGATGTGATGGTGTCCCTCTCTTTTTTTAGTATTTACCATAGCAGGTCTCTGTCCACTGTCGAAGGCCTTTTCCTAATCGATAAAGGCAAGATAGATTGGAAAGTTATATCCTTTATGCTTCTCTATTGTGTTACAAAATATATGCAAGGCACGATATTTTGTTCTTCAATCGGATATCGGTTGCACATACCATATCTGAGAATTAGCACGAAGCCAGACATTCCAGTCCACAAGGAAGCAAAGGACAGAACTCCAGCTCCAGCATTAAACTATTGCCTAATTTCGCTTACTAGTTGTTTGTAAGCTTATCTAATGCTCGTCTGCTCTAGCTCCTGCCACAAAGAAACTTGCGGACACCTATCCAGTGTGGTTTCAGAAAGCACCTGTGAACCATGGACCATCGAGTTTCCCTTTCTACACATATCTCCACTCGTTTCTTCATATCTCCACACATTTTCGTTGATATTGACAAATCCTACTCCATCACTCGCAGTACGGCATACTTCGCACCCTGCATTCTTCAGGACTTAGGGATAACGACTCCCATTGTCCATAGTTTACTTATTTTCTTGGAGATCTTTCCGCGTCCGCCTTAGTGAACAGTTATTTCCAGCCATCAGTTGGAAAATGGGTCCCCCTGGGATCAATTGTGTGTGTCGCTTTATCACTGCTATCAACGGGAGTGTCAAACTTGAGCACGTGAAAACTTCACTTTTAGTTGGCTTACATTGTGCTCTTCATGAAGTTATTGGCAATTGCAGCTTGCCCTTAACCGATTGCAAGAATGGAGCGATAAGACTGAATTCAAATTCACCTCAAATCCAACTGCAGGTATTTCTGCTAAATCAATTACCACCCAGATTTTTTCTTGTGGGCCGCCAACTTTCGTTTGTGGAATTGCAACTTTCATTGGTCTTACATACGACAAGAGCTTAACTTGGTGTAGACACATTAACTGAAGAGCTGACGTGTGTCACCAATGGACTTCCTTCGCGTCCCCAGTGGTAGCTCATGGGATGTAGACCGTGAAAGTCTCTTGCGGTTTATAGAACGCTCATCCACCCTGTCTTGAATTACGGTACTGTTGTGTGTGGGTAGTGTGGGTCACCGATCCGTCCATTGAATCGTTCACAACGCTGCCATATGTATCTGCACAGGCGCCTACAGTATGAGCCGCATCGAACGCATCTTGGCCGTTGCTGTAGATCTATCTGAGCCGACAGCGAAATATTTTGATCGGCTATTATGGTGTGAAACAATCATGTTGATACGCCAAGCAGTTCTCGACCCGTCATCAGAGATCAACTATCCCTATCCCGTCCCCCGGGTATCTGTTTCGTCACACTTTTGCGAAAACTATACGTACAACTCTTCCACCCTGTGAGTTGGATTCCTGTTTCCCCTTGGAAACACCTCCGGCCCATAATAGACCCTAGATTGGCCAACCTCCCTAACAACAACTCCCCAGTACATATTTAAACCAATTTCAGGATATCCACGTGTCCCCCCCCTGCGCCACAGCTTCATTTATGCTGAATGGCTCTTCATAAAATGACAAAAGTAGGATGTGCTTTCTGCTGTTATTTAAGCATGCACAGTTTTTGAATTGACTCTTCGTACAGTGTATATGCTCCAGAAAAATATACAATATTGGAGGCACTAAAATTCGCTCTATCAGCGTCGAAACGGGAAGTAGTGTTGTGCAGCGATTCCAAAACATCTCTCGATTCATCTCATCCTTCTCCTCTTGTAAGAACCTATTGACAATGATTAACCAAAAAGGAAAGCTAATGCTTTCTCGTATTTTTTTTGTTGTTGTTGTTGTTGTCTCCCTGACTGGATAGGAATAACATGAAATAAAATAGCTGACTTGCAGTGCCTACGGACGATACAAAGCTCTTTATCATACGTTCAGTCCTAAAGGCATGGCAAATAGTGGCAGAACTCTAATTTCAAGCTCACGGGAATAAAGGATTCTATAAAATCTCGGTGCTAGATGCGCGTAGATAATTCTTACGCACTGTGGGATCAGTTATTGCCACTTCTCCCATGGATATCGTCTCTGCGGAAATCCCCCCCCCCTATTTGCGCTAACTGCAGAATTGTGGAGCAAGCTCTCGTGCACTGTGGCCAGTGCATGTAAGAGCCACCAATGGCTTCGCCTTGCTGCCTCTCTAGGAGAGATCCTTGTAATGACAAAAGAACGGAATTTATTGTAATGAAAGGTAACATTTGAACGTAGATATGCATTTATTTTTCCCAAAATATATAATAATAATTGAATGTATGTAAAATGAAAATTCATTAAATTGTTTAAAATGGCTCCATAAAAGCATTTCCAAATTTTGGAGTCCAAAACATTGCCAGTGAGGTCTTACAATGGATTCGGAGCCACTGAGAGGAAGTTCTACCTTTACAGATTGCACACTAGTTTTCACCCCACAATAAGTTTGATCAGAAATATAAAATCCATTTGTGGTGTATGCAAATTCTTTTCGAGGAGCCCGCCCGAACAGCAGTCTTACCATGCAGCCAGTGATGGATTCCGGAGAGGGAGGTTAACAGGAACATGCACCCCCTCCCCCAAATCCAGGGCTGCTCAAGGAGAGCAAATCGGGAGCGCGGAACCGTGTTAGCTACAGAGAACAAGTCACCGGAGGTGCTGCGTCTGCGGCTTGCGATAACTTCTGACACAGTGTCCTGATAACTCCAGTTGCGGAATTATGGAAGTCGACGCCAGCACTTCGCAAACTGAAGTGTCCATACCGATAATTTTCAATGTAGCGTGGAAAGAAAAGTATCTTTTGGCAGATGGCGGCAGCTATGCCAAATGTTTGGTTTGCAAAAACGTGCTTAATATCATGAAGTTTATGTTGCAACAACATTATACGGTTAATCATGCTGGTGAATTTGAAGTACTCCAAAGAAGAACGTAAGGAAGTTTGCAGTGCTGTGATAAACAATATGTTTCAAGAAGTACGTTTTGTATGTATTTTGATGTTCCAATATTGTTTAACAGTAAAATAATACAATATAAAGAGGTTAATTTTATTTATTTGAACTGTCACTTTGGAAAAAAGAACCGATCGTTCATCTCAAAATGAGCGTCAGTGTTAAACATTCACGAAACATCGAATTTTGTAGAATCTGTAGATGTATTCAGAACATTGCGTTCGGAATTTGAAATCCGGTTTCAGGATTTGTTTGATTTACAATTAGAATTTAATATATTTGCTACACCTTTTTCTCTTGATATAGATTTTTTTTCTTCTGATTTTCAATTAAAAATAACTGATTGCAGTGTGACTGAATTAAAAGAAATTTTTCAAACTGAAAATATTTATTAGCTTTTATGAGAACGTGAATCAAGAATGCTACTTGAGTGTTGCATATGTTTGGATCAACGAACAAATGTGACGGCATTTTTTCTTTGAAAATTTGTAAATCTCGAATGAGAAGTATCTTTACATATCACAATGTGAAATGCAAGAAAAAATAATTGATTTGCAATTAGCTTGATATTTTATTTTAATCTCATTTACTGTCAGTATTTCTGTGATTAGTTTATTTAGTAACATTTTCTCGGTATCTTTTCGAATACTTCATAATCAGCAGCATGATAAACTGTAATGTCGCAGCCATTAAATTTCTTAATGTGCTTGAGCACTCTTTTGAAACTAACAATTTGGGATATCTGGCACAATCTCCTAGAACATATGTATATTACTAGTAAATATTCCAGTAAATGTTACAAAAAAAATTCTGTTTTTCTGATGGAATATTATTTTCCAGAGCAGTCAGACATTTTCAGTTCGAGCAATGGAAAATACTCCCAAAAAACAAGACACGACCCACTGTGCCACAAGCAGTTGATCAATAAAATATGACGTAATATGCTCCGTCGGCCTTCAGAGGTGCTAGATAGAGCAGGGAGCGAGCAGTGGCTCTGGAGTGGGTCAGATTTTGATAGTTACGCATTGACTCTGTTAAATATGAACTTGATTTTATTTCTACTTTGCACACTATCTGCATATCCTTGATTCCGAGTTAATGTTTTCCAAGAAGCAGGGAGAGGGGTAAGTTCGACAATTCACTATGAAGGTCCGATGGTATTATGTTGTTTTGTAAGAATGACGATTGCAGTAACATTACATTAGCAATCCCCTATATAACATTTTCCGTTTTGAGTTGTAAGTGTATTAACATGTAACGAAATAGGTTGTGATAAATGAAATGTGTAAAAATATGTGATACCAAAATATGTAAAATAAATATGGTTTCAATTAATTCAGGATAGCTTGTAAAGTATATAAAATATTATTGAATGCAGCCATCTGTTCCTGCAAAAATATGTATTCTCATGAAAATCCGTTCCCTAATAATGATGAATCCTCTCGTAGGATGCTTTTCAACTTGCTAGAGGAAAATGGAATTTATAGCCTAATCTGAGACAGGATGATGCCAATTAACAAGGCTTCTACTTGAGAAATTTTGAGGTGTTGACCGAGCTCCTTTTCTGCCAAATATTTCATTGTAATACTACACTGTCAGAAATTTCTGCATTACTTTTAATGTAAAAGTACATGAAAGATTATCATGTATGTACATTAAATTTAATGTACATGTACAGATGTACAGCAAACTGCACATGTGCAAACTGCAGCAGTACTGCACATCTACAGTAAATTTAATGCACGTTTGCATTTTAATTTTAATTATGCACGTTTGCATTTTAATTTAATGCAAATGTGCATTAAATTTAATGAACGTGTACAATTCAACTTAATGTACGCATGTACATTAAATTTACTGTAGTGTACATTAAATTTACTGTAGTGTACATTAAATTTACTGTAGTGTACATGATAATTACCTTCATGTACTTTTATATTAAAAGTAATGCAGAAATTTCTGACAGTGTGCTTTCTACTTCTCCTTCAAGTGGAAATTCTTCTACTCCTAAAATGACGTGGCAACCAGTACAGATGAATGACGTTACACATTTACAAATTTCGTATCTTTCCTATGGAATAATGACATGATGAATTGTAATTTAGAGGACAAATGGAGTCAAGTTAACATGTAGTTAATTAGTACAGCAGTAATCCTGAATCATTAAAATTAGGTAAAAATTAAATCAAGGTGCCATGGGCATTAAGTTGTAAAGTTCATGGGTGACAAAAATCCTTTTTATTGCTTGTATTATTAGAACCCTTGGCGCATAAATAACCATTAACTTGTATACCAAATATTATCGAATTAATTTTACCAAGAATTTATTTAAGGAATATGGAAGAATGAATAAATATTTTACTTTTAATAATAAACAAAAACTTATTTTATTCAAAAATACGAAACTATCAGCGCTTGGGAAATGAAAATTTCACAACTTATTACAATATACTCTTCATTGTATTTGTCCATATTTTTTTGTCAATTTAAAAACTGCAGTATCAAATTTTTTTCCACCTATTTTATGGGGTTTTGTCTCCTTCTGTTGGGTTTCTTTTCATAATTTCCCTAAAAGTAATAATTTTGTTGTTAATAAATAATATTTATTCAGCATTACCATTTTACACAGTTAAATAATAAAAAGAAATGACAGTGGCAATGGATTTGCTTGTACGTAGGCACTGACTACAAAAAGGACAAAGATACAGGCACAATAAAAGAACGAAATGAGGAAGAAAATTGATTTAATGTAAAATATAACTATTAGTAATATTATCACTAGATGGGAATATAATTACATAATTTTACATATCTTTCTTTGGTCATTCTAGAAATTACTAAATCAGAAAAACTATTTTGTTCGTAATGATACAATCGATTCTCTATTTAACAATATCCATTTTGACAAGGTTTTCTTTAATGCAATTTTTCTGTTACTTAAAACTGAGACGAATTGCCGATTTATTAAAAATTCTCAAGTTTGTAATATAACTACTTTTTTCTTAAATGTTCTATCGAATGTAATAATTTATTTAATGAAACCTTATGCACAATAATAATACAGCTCCAACTTACCTTCGTATGAATTCGATGGTTGATTGTAATTTTGCAGAATATGTATATCTAAAAACGTAATAGCTGGCAAATAACATTATCACACCTTCTTTAATGACTTTACAATATACTGGAACGTTTTGTTCCAGGATCACAGTTATTTATTTTGAACTTATTATGTAACACTGATTTCCTGAACAGGTTTCTTTTCATAATTGGTTTGGCCCTTTGTTATATTTAAACAGTCTCTTGCTATCTGCACTACATATACATCGATAGGTAGAGATGAACCAATTTCACATTTCATGAAAATAATATTATATAATATTAATAATGAAAATATTAATTAGTATTATTTATTTAATATTAATCAGACTACCTTCATAAATCCAATATTCCTGAATTGCTTCTGCTTCTCTCGATTTTAACTGCCTACCGCTCTAGGAAATTTGCTGTGATGAGAACAGGAAGTGAGGAATAACATTTATACGTTTCACAAGTTTTCATTTAGGATAGTTAGGACTTTTTTTGACACGTTGTAGAAACGACTTCTATTGCTCTACGAGAAGTATCGAAGAACATGACTGCAGTGGTTCAGAATACGAATGAATGCAAAACACTTTGAATACCTGAAATAAGCAGGCTGCGAAACCCGTCACCTTTGTCTTGTTTGCAAGGGACAGGAAGGGTTCAGAATTCCCTAAGCTGCCCCCAGAATAATCCCAGACGAGACCCGACAGATGGCAAACATTGCAAAAACACAGCACGACTGCGAATATTGTATGTTCAGATACAATATTAAACTAAATGGTTTTGTAGAAAAATGATAAATTATTGTACATTATAAAATATAAAGCTCAAACAAGTATATTTTAAATTTATTATACGTTAGTTTAAATAGGGGAAGAAAATATGTTCCATATGTTCCGTAATTATATATCAAATCTGGGTGAATTTTAATTTAAACATTAAATTTATTGAATCTCTCTTTAATGTAAAAGTACTAAGTTTCATGTACTGATGTACATTAAATCTACATTGATTTTAATTTATGCATTAAATTTTATGTACTAGTACGTTAATATCCCCTCAATGTACAAGGTACATTGATTTTCATGTACTGTTGTATATTAAATCTACATTGATTTCAATTTACGCATTGAATTTAATGTACAAGTACATTAATCACCCTTTAATGTGCAAGGCACATTACTATTAATTTACAGTCGTACATTAAGTCTACATTGAATTTAATGTAATTTCTGACAGTGTATTGAATATATACCCTTTTTCTGTTCGCATTTTCTTTGTATTTTAAGAACGTTCTTACTTGACAGTGCATACACGTTCTTACGATAATTTAACCTGAGTGCTAATGACCTTTGATGTTGAAACGTCCTTAATATTTAATAATATAATGAATTATAAAATGAATAATAAACTTCCGCAGGAGGACTGTAATACAAAAATATGTTTGGATGTTTGCTTGTTAGCTAACCACAAACTCAACACTGAAAATTAAAGAAAATTAATTTTTTTATACACGTAATATATGGTTGTAGTAACAGCAATAGGTCGTGTGTCAAATCTACCGCACTGTTCAGGAGGAACGAAAAACGTCCTACTTCTCCTTGACAGATTTCACAAATGTATAATGATATTCTGTTTTTCTTTAGTCCGTCGTCTTTCGACACCTATCGCAGCTGTTGCAGTTTGCTAGATTGATCACAGTGGTGTAATAAACAAAAAGGTGCATTTTTTGACATGCGATCTATTGCGGTTATCACGACGATATGCTGAATGGAGCCTTCTTTAATGTAAATGATTCTCTTTTCCGCTAAAAAAATTCCCAGAAATTTTATCAAATGGCAAGCATCTAACAATACTACCACAGATTTGTTACATGCCACTGCATGAGGAAAATAGGTTTTTAAATTGTTTACCTGACTCACATTTGTATCCAAATGTTTATACTGTGCGTAGGATTTTGCTTCCTTCATCAGATGTTATTGCTGCTACAGTAACACCAATTTCGTGCAACTTTTCTGTTTTCTATGTTGAGACTGAATATACTCCCCTCCCCCCACGCGAGCAAGGATTTATAAAGAAAGACAATTTTCCCAGTCATTCACAACAGTAAACATTAATAAGCAATCCATTTTTGCTGTTGGCAAACAATTGTTTTCCGCTTCTGTTCCCAGACTTTAAAAAAGTTTTGTTAAAAAAGTTCTCAGTTCTTCTAGCGTTAATTCATTCTTCTGTGAATTTTTCGGGTTGGAATTCTAATGAAAAATCAGAAGGAAACAATGCATCACAGCGTACGTTAAACTTTATAAATCACTCTACAGGGACATTGATATACGCAAACTTCGTTTCCCGCCTGATTTTAATTAGGCGAATCAATCTTAATATCAATAATTGACAGTGAAATTCAATAACTAAAGTACTAATTTCATGAGCAAAGAGCACGAAAAGACTGTATTGTGTATTGATATTCCAATTTCCTTTTCCTTGTGAATTGGAAAAATTTCAACCCAACACAAGTTTTATTAACTAACGTGATGCGAATCAGGACAGATATGACAAAGCACAATAAAACCTGATGTAAAAAAAGAAAGTATTTAAAGTTAGCATATCTGGCCCTGACGGCAGACGTATGTGCTGGTCATACGATGCCGACAAGCGCAACATTGTCTTCACAAACACCGATACTACGAGACAGGTCGTTCCCAGTCTAATGATATGTCTGTTCTCTATTCCGTTCTCGCACGCTCGATCGTTAGTCCACTCTAACCCGCTTGTTGGCCCCCGTCACCCTCACTCACTCTGTCGACCACTCTCTCTGTATCGACCACTCTCTCTGTATCGACCACTCTCTCTGTATCGACCACTCTCTCTGTATCGACCACTCTCTCTGTATCGACCACTCTCTCTGTATCGACCACTCTCTCTGTATCGACCACTCTCTCTGTATCGACCACTCTCTCTGTATCGACCTCTCTCTCTGTATCGACCTCTCTCCCTCTCTGTCGATCACGCTCTCTCTCTCTCTCTCTCTCTCTCTCTCTCTCTCTCTCTGGAAATTTGCCAGGAATAGAAATATGGTAGAATGGGTGGCATATGTTGTTGCTACGCACTGCCACTGTCGACGAATGAGATTCTTCTGGAGCAATCGATAAGGGTTGTCTTTTGGCACATCTCACACATAACATCACATGCCTATAATACCTAGGCTAATGAGTGAGGAATGTGACAAAAACCGTAAATGTGCGATACTGGAGACCCTTCTTTGAGCGAGGTATCGGCATAGGTGAATATGCCAATACATTTCTTGGAGCAATGCAAATTGCCAGTTTTGAACCTGACATATGAACAACTGTCTTGTGTGAGGGCAGTGGATCTTATACACCGTGTCACTGAGCTCTTGTCTGCACGTCTATGGACGGTCGAGTTGAAAATCGAGCGAAGCCTAGATGAAACAAAGTAGAAAGCGACGGCATTTGATGCAGACTTATTCTGCTTCACAATTGCTCTTCCAGGCTCGCCTAACAAGATCCAACGGATAATGGAGCTCGACACTAGCGCCTGCGATGCTGTTATGGCCAGATGCATGGGTTTGCCCAATCGCTGTCCTATCTGCTTGAGGCACGACTAAATTGCACGACTACTGCAAAATTGTTTCCAGACGATGTTGCACCAATGCGCACGAAGTGTGGCCCCTAGGGTGTCAGACGTCAACTGTGTGATGGCCGACGCAGTCAGAACAACTATCAAGTAGAGCAAACACTGAACTGGAACAAGCTGTGTAATGAAGGTAAGTGACCCACCCATGAGGAATACCCTTCTGGGTAGTAATGGACCAACAGTTTTCACATGCCACTGACCGACACTGACTCTACAAAGAATTTTCTCCTCGCCCTTCCAAGTACAAAGCACCTTTCGAACTTGAGGCGTGGACTGGATTACATCGCTCCCTGCCATAGTAGAAGAACTTACAAAAGCATGTGAAAGGTGGGTATCGAGGCCTCAGAACCAGACATTCCCAATGTCGGTTTTGAATCGGATATTTGGACATGCTCCATCCTCTTCATAGAGAGTACGATTCAAGTCTACTAGAGTTCCTGTTAAATATCTGTTCCTCTTTAAATGAAGGCAGTTGCTAGTACTACTCCCCACAGCAAAAAGACCAGAGTAGGAAGCGAATTAGCTGACGGATGTACGTTGGCACGGTTCGGAAAGTGCTGAGTTGTTTATTAACCAATCATCCGGTTGAGGCAATAGAGGACACAAGAGTTCTCGCAGAAAATCTTGTTTAGAAATATGCATCCAATAAAAAATGCCATTCAACACTTTACCCGGTCTAGAACCTGAAAACCTTTAAATGCCAGAGGTGGGGATGCGGTACAAAAAAGTACCGCCTGATTGTCACCCTGGATGGACGCCTGCGAACTTGGTGAGATGGAACCGCATCGTTCAAATTTGTCTCCATATCTGAGAAGACAGAGCACCGACTATTTCAGAGGACGCTTTTGAACTGTGCAAAGGGTAGACGGAGAACATACACACTACATCTCCAGTCCTCTGCTGTGGAACAAAATGTACGACAGTTCGCAGAGTACATATGCTGAAGGGTAATATTGATTTCGTTGACGATGTGACGTCACTTATCGTGACCAAACATCGAGGTGATTAAAATCACTAAAGAAGACACATCAATAATCTGCTGATGCTGTATAGAAAACACAAGCTAAATTAAGTGTTTAGAAAATGAGATACCCACGCGCCATTACATACAGGCCAATGATATCTTAAAAAAATGTCAAGCTACACACATAATAAAAACGCTCAAACTTGCAGTCCCACTTGTATAAATACATACTCTCACACCTACTCATTCACATACACCAACGTGCCCCCACACACGTGTACACAAGCCCCGCACACACTTGCCCCCCCCCCCACACACGTGCCCCCCCCACACACAAACATACACACAAACGTGTGTGCACACACGAACGTGCGCGCGCGCACACGCACACACACACGCACCCACACACGCGCACCCACACACGCGCACCCACACACGCGCACCCACACACGCGCACCCACACACGCGCACCCACACACGCGCACCCACACACGCGCACCCACACACGCGCACCCACACACGCGCACCCACACGCGCGCACCCACACGCGCGCACCCACACGCGCGCACCCACACGCGCGCACCCACACGCGCGCACCCACACGCGCGCACCCACACGCGCGCACCCACACGCGCGCACCCACACGCGCGCACGCACACGCGCGCACCCACACGCGCGCACGCACACGCGCGCACGCACACGCGCGCACGCACACGCGCGCACGCACACGCGCGCACGCACACGCGCGCACGCACACGCGCGCACGCACACGCGCGCACGCACACACACACACACACACACACAACATGCTCGCCGAACTACGCAACTCCCTCATTTTCCAATTTCTACTTTCACTTGCTATTAATCTTTTCCACTTTCCGGTACTTTCTGTAATCACTTTTGTGCCCTTAGTGCTTATCTAGATGTATTTATTTGGTCAATGGATTATTTAATTACCACATTGTAAACATGAGGTTATACACTATTCACGAATAAAATAGCATCAGGTATTCAAAAATGTGTATTATGGTTCTTGCGACACTTTCAAAGAATAGTTCTCCCTCATCAGGGTGAAAACAATGAAATGCAATAAAACATAGACTAAACTTAAATAAAATATTTACAACCAATTCTGTGCGAAAAATATGAATTAGTTACAAATGAACAATTATAAATATAGAATTCTTGATATAAGAAGTATGGAAGCTTATCAATAAGAAAATCAGTCTAAACAAAAAATTCATATCATGGGATATCTTAATGTGTACTGACTGTAATAAGACTAAAGTCTGTGGAAATATTATGTGAAAAAGGCAGGGGAGAGTAATGATATCTTCATTCCCTCCTCCCCAGACTTTATTCTTCTGTTATCCCACAATCACTTGATGGTTGCCAGCTGTGTTAACATGGCCGTTTCCATTGCCCTTTGTGTTTACACAATATTAGTACACATTAATATATTCCATGAATTGAATGTTTTGTTTGGACTTCTTTTTTAAACCTCCATACTTTTTATATTGAATATTCTATATTTATAAATGTTTAACTGTAATTAATTTATAATATTTTTGAAACAATTGGTACGAAAATATTTTCTCTCGAGTTTAGTCTTGTGTTTTTGTTGTGCGAGTGTATTTCTTTGTAGTTTTTACCATGATGAAGGAGAACTATTTTTCACTACTGCTGCAAGAACTGTAATCCACGTTTTTATATTTACCTGTGCTGTTTTGTAAATAGTGAATAACCACATGTTTACAGTGTGATCTGTCCATAATTCATTGGCCAAATAACATATATTAGTGACAGATGCTAATAACATTAAATAATTTGTTTATCTAGTGTGTTCACTAGATTATTTCATGTATTTTTATCTGCAGTATAGTATACTGCAATGTAGTGTGTTTTGCAGGGTTTATCTGATGAAGTTAACTTTTTCAGCGTGTTTTTGTTGATAAAGAGCCATTGCCTGCAACTCGTGTGAGACCTACGGAGGGTCTGCTCTACTGGCTGCTTGATAAGGATGCTGCTGCTCTTCTGAAAAAGGGTGAAGTGAATAATTCATAATAAAACTCTTTTCATCTTGACAAATTACATAAAGGTTAGATGTGTAGAATTGTCAGGCCTTATGAGACTGATTAACAGGGATCAGTATCTATAACTACATTTCGTCTGATTCGTAAAGAAAACAGATGAGTAAGTAAATGATGAATGATGTACTTCTGCCAGATTGAAATATTCTACACAGTATTGAAGATTTAAAGTCAAATTGAATAACCATATTGAATACTATAAAACAGGAATGTAGTAATTGTATGTTGAGAATAAAATTTTTGCTGAAATTTTAATATTGGTGTCTTACCCTGCAAATTGAAATTGAAACCAATTAATGACTATGTAAAATGAGATTAATGTGAAGTAAAAACATTTGCTTGATTTCACCACACTTCAGAGTGATATTGAGTGTTCAAATATTTAGTCTTCTGAAATTGTTCGACAGACTACATTAGAGGCCATGTTATGTGATTAGGAGTCAAGATTTCACTTGCAAGTAAATAAATAAAGTAGTGTGATGAAATCAAATTATATATATTTTTTTCATTTCCTGGGCTTTTTATACAAGTTATTTGGTGTTACTTCATATAACCTATTACATTTTGTTTATTGGTGTATCATTACTGAGAATGTAAATTTGACGTTTTAATTAATTGTGTGCTATGTTATAAAACTGCTAAAATCAATTTGTTAGCATTCATTTCTGGGTGGATCCAATGGTCAAATAAATCAGAATTTCGGCTCACATTAATTGAGTATTTGTAATTATCAGAATATTTTCGTTTGTAAGAGGGTGGTTTGAAGAAATGTGTGATTACTGAAGTTAGGAAGATATTTATAGAAACTTGTACCATGTTGCTGTGGAGTTTCAACTCTTGCATACCATGGCGTCTGAAGAGAGGTTTTAAAGTGACATTGTATAGTGATTGGATTTTCTTGACTTTGATATTCTCTTGTACAGAAGTTTTACTATGTCAAATGCTTGGGTATCTTTGACTAAAGCTTTTGGAAATCCATTGGAAATGTACTATGAAAGAGGTTCAGATTAGTTTGTTTTTGCTGTACATTCACTTTCAACTTAATTGTACAACTCATTGAGATGTTGGACCAATTGACAGCTTATGTTGTAGGCAGAGTATATGCCAAAGCTATAATGCAATTTGCCATGTTGCATACAAGTGACAAGAGTAAATCTTTCAGTCAGCTGATCAACATGAGAGAAAATGATTGTTGATCAACTTCAGATTATGATTCCCCAAGAATTACACTTCAAACAGCTTCAAGAAAGCAGTATTTCAAAGCAGAGATATAATGGAAAAAATAGGATGGATGTTTTGTGCACTTAAAGTCTCATCTTTATAGAATTGTTGTAAAGATTTTGGAGCCTAAATAATATTCCTGTACTGATAACATTATAGAAGTTGTATAAAAAGCATTAATCTGGTATAAGGAAAACTATTTACAAGCAGTGTTTGCTAAGAAATCTTATATTATATTTTTTTATCTCATATTTTCGGCACAATATTTAGAAATCTTAGCAGGTTGCATGGTTGTACATTTGGCCTTTTGGAATGGATGCCAACTCTGCAATTCATATGTCAAACATGAAACATCTCATTTAGTGCTTAAATTGGAATGTGGAAAGTGCTGCAAAAAACTCTTCAGCTTCTTTGGAAATGACTGCATGTTCCATTAGACATTCCTGGAATAGGAAAGGGCATTGGAACATTCCACTAGTCCTCTGATCTTAACTTAAACAAAGTTACTCTACTTACTGTTAGATTTATAAGAAAAAGTTAACTCTAGCAAATGGTTTTCCTTTTAAGGTTTAGGATATTTTGTGATGTTCTCTCTGAAATAGTTCATTGTTTCCTCTTCATTATTTTAGGTCTTTTTATGTTGTGGTCTACATAATATTGTGATTCAAAAGTCTTCTTAAAAGAGATAAGATGTGGAATTTTGATAGTAGCCATGATTATCATTTCTGAAAAAAAGATTTCGTCTGTGCAGGTTTTTATGAAAAAATATAATTTTCAATATAAAATATAAAAATATAATTAGTTTTGTCACCTTAGAGATTTGTGTTTGTTGAATAATGCTTGTACATGTGGAACTGACTTTCCTCCTGGTTTTTAGGTACCTATATACCCTGAATCTTCTGTTGTTTGACTTTTGAATCGCAACCTTTTTATCTTAATTTTTAATGTGTTAAAAAATTGTCATTAAATTTATGTATGAGATGTTGTGTGTGTTTATGATGAACTGTTTTTGGTGCTTGTTGAAAAGCTTTTAATGTATTTATCAACTTCCTTGCATCATGCTGGGCAATTGTTGGAAAGGGTGTGGATGCTGAATTGCTGAGCCCTGCTAGTGTTTAGGGAATAATTGTTCCATGGATTTTGTCCTTTGAATTTTCTAGTAATTATTTTTATGAAAATAAGCAGCAGACACTAATTAAAAGTGCTGTTAAGAAACAGTGGTGCAAAAAAAATGAATGTGAAGACACCAAACTGTTTGAATTCTCAGGAGCTACTTAATGTAACTAGGTTTCTTTATGTCGAGAGTGAATGTGAAAATAGTAGCTCCAAGTGTATCTACAGTAATACAGCTAGTCTTTATTGGCAGGAAGGTACAAAAATAGTGCAGATATATATTTATAAAAAATTGATTGAAGAGGCACCCTAATTATTTTGTATGTGTAGATCTTGTTATGAAAATAGATTACATTCTTAGCCACTACATGAAAAAGAAATGTGATGGACAAACAAAGAAAATAAGGTTTTGTGGAATTTATATTATGAAAAATGTATTAATTTTCTACTTGGACATTTCAGAAAATCTTTTCTTTCAAATTATTTGAGATAGTACTGAATTTTAAACATTCTTAAAGAAAACAGATTCTTGAAGAAACAACAAAAAAATATAAAAAGCTGTGATAGCTTTCATAACAGAGTAACCCAAACTTAAAATGACTATTTTTCTTCGAATATAGAACATAATTGTGAGTCAGCTTGGTTTTCTTCTTATTGTTTGAAATTTGCACCTGACCATTTTTAAAATGTCTTTATTGATCTCTTTGTACATGGCAGGGTGTTGTTAAACTCTTTTGTTTTCTACCACTCTCAAAGTTCTCTGTATCTCCTCATTACAATTGTATGGTTTGGAAAGACAATATTTGAGGCACAAGATGTAGTTATCAGTAGTTCTGTATTGTGTATTATTGTAGTACAGTGGTAGATACACCAAATGGGTTGTGCTGCCTCAACATTATCACTGCACTTACTTTTTCCATACCATTCAATCTTTTTTCCCCCTCCATTCTGTTGTACTGAATGCAGATACTCAATGTGGATTCTTCCTTGATATGTCGTAACGATTTGAAATTTGCCTCATAAATAATAAGTGGAATACATGTTTTGCTGTCTTAGTATACTTTTTCCGTATACTTCATGAGGTAAATGCAAGAAATATGAATAATTGGAAATTAGTATCGTAGTGTGCACAAATGTAATCTTTCTGTATTTTTGGTAATGAGTATTTTATCATGTTGCAAGTTAAGTTATAACTGATTTATAGGATTTATATTAAGTTTCTTAAAGAAACTGGCCTCAAGTTTTACAGTCTGTAATCAGCTACCATTGTGAACAATGGTGGAATAAAAATGATTTGTTTAGTTACTGTATAAAGGACGTTGCTACTGTAAGTTCTCTTGTTACTGTAGCCATCGTAATTATATGATAGTAATCATCTGCACCAAAATATTTTGATTTTGAGATTTTTATGAGTAATTGGTTTCTGCCACGAGTTTATAAATTCCTTTATTGTGGAGGTGGTAAACTATGGAGATTTAGTGATGAAAATGTTGTACTCATCAAACTCGTCAAAAATTGGATTTTAGAAGACTTTGTGGAGGCTTTGAAAGGATTTAAGTTATAAAAGACATAATACCTATGTCTTTTGTGGTGTTTTGTCTGGCGTTTCATAGTATGCCAAATGGCACAATTTCTTATTAACCATGCAAGTACTACCTGTAAATAGTAAAGTGTAATTTTATTGTTTTGCATTCACTTTGGAAATTTTATTTGTTTTATTTTATATTGGAAAATCCTCAAGTATGATGCTCTTTATTCCTTTTGTTTCGTAGCACTTAAATTTACCTGGAGTTTATTCTGCTTAATGCATGCACTTCTAATGCCTATATAATAAGAGATCTTTGGAGTGGATTGCATTTATATTTTAATTTTGTTTTATCCTTTTTATTTCCTATGTCTCTTATAGAGTAATGCATCATAATCATAATTTCAATTTCTTCATGGTGCCTGGATAGATGTTGTTTAGAAGCGTATGCTACTTATTTTATAAATTTTCTTCATACAGATTACATACAAATTATTTTAAAACTTTCTTATTATGTTTATAATTTAATCTTTGCTATTCATTCAACTTTTATTCATCTAATTTTTTTTCTGTGTCTGGGATTGTAATTTTCATTCTTCTCTCCAACTTGTCTCTGTAACCATAAATGATCAAAAATCTAAGATTTCATTTGTGTTTTATATGTGACCCTTAGTAGTATTTATTTATTTATTATTTTTTTGTTTTTTGTTTTTTTTAAATTTAATTTCTGCTGTTCAGTAATTTATTGCCATAGAGGTATTGCAAATTTGCTCTGGAGATAGCATAAAAATGAGTTTGGAGTGAACTGAAGCATAGTTTTTTATTGTGTAGATTGCATTAAGATATTCCTTTTTAGCAATTCTAGTTTAGCTAGCCTGTTCGTGTTTTTTTCTTCAGATACATATTGATCAAGATTGTTGTGATGTATTAATTGTAGAATGGATTCTTTATTTTGCTTTTTTCGACTCTCGTTTCAGGGTAAATGAGCAAAAAAATGTCATAACTGTGTCTTACTTTTGATTTTAATGCGAAATTACAGTAAATATATCCAAACTACCATAGTACAAAGTTTACGATGAGAGTATAGAATAATGTAACATTGGAAATACTACAGCAATAATTGATGAAAAATTAGTAGTTTTAAATTAGAGTAAATGACATTTGTGAAGACAAACGAGTGTTGGTCTATGTTTGGGCCCTTCACATTCTTTTTAATTGAAAGCATCTTCATGTGAAATTTGTGTTATTTGGGTCAGTTTTTATTAGTTTTATTGCATTATATTTTGGTGTACTGAAGTGACATGATCTGCCAAGTGGATTTAGATTGCTTTAGGATGCTTTATTGCTGTACCAAGTCTTATCATACCTTTTTTGCCTGAAACCTGTTTCCAAAGACTGATGTTATAAATTAATGTAGGGTAACAAAATATTCAGTTTTATTGGACTCTTCCTCACTCTGTGACAACATAAAAATTCAATCATCACTAAAAGCAAATAAAATTTAGTAGTGATGTACAGTGAAACCTGTTCATATGGCCACCTTTATTAAGTCGCACACATTACCAGGCATTGTATCGAGGAACTAATTGATTTTTCTATAAGGTATGTGTAAAAATTCCCATGTTGAGTGAACCTGATGTAGTAGCCAGCGGCAAGGCTCATTTCGTAGTTTGACCTCTGAAGAGGCCCTTCCATAAGAAGCAAAAGAGGCCTTTATACTGTTGATTCGATATCTTCCTGCAACGAATTACTTAGAATAGTGAATCAAATGTATGTTCTTCAGGCAAGGTTTTATTTCTGCTTTAAGGCAAAAACAGATGATTTTCATCAATAATGTCATTCACGTATACTGGAGCTTCCTCATGGAGTTTGCTAACCTCCTCTTGCCTTCTGTGGAAACCTATTAATTGCTAGTGGAGTATGCTATGTGTGCAAAACCACTATGATGGTTTGCTAACTACATAATTCATGGGGAAGCCCTGCCTACAGAAGGAGAATTGCATTTTGAAGTCTAGTTTGCTTGTGAGTTTGGTTTGATGGGTGCGGAAAGTGCTTTTCTTGAGGTCATGGATGTTTGACACTAGCAAGTGAAAAGAGTGTGAAAGTGAAAAGAGATTTGTTCCTAGAAATAGAGAAAAGTTTCACCCAAAAGATGTACTGATATTTTTAAGTGTCATAAGACACAGAATTAAATTGTAAAAAACAGGTTTCAAAACTTCACAAAAACGAGCTCTAAGTGGCTAAAGAGAGATGTAAACTTTTCTAAATGAACAACGCATTTTTTTGGAAAACAGTAAAATCCACGCAGTAACACATTTCCTGTATCTAATTTAAGCTTTTTTTTTTTAAGTTGCATTCAGTAGCTTAAGGTATTTAAAATGAGGTTACTGAAATCAATTTATTTTGAAGCTATTAACACGATTAGACGTTGTATGCTCTTTCCCTAAATTCTTAACTTGCCACTTTTTAACAGCAAATGTTTGCTAGAACTATTAGTGGCTGCTTAAACTGGTTTCACTGTATTTTGAATGTCTTCCTTCCAAGGTGGAGCAGACAGTGGCCTTTATTTTTTTCTATTAGCATTCATAATTATGCTTCCATAAGTACCTTGTGAAGACTTACCTTTTTTTAAAGAATGTGAACTGAATATGTTGTCTGAAACTTTAATACTCTACTCAATTACTATTTGATACCCTCTGTTTTAGTGGAAATTTACTTAGTGGAATTTGAAATGTCTATAGATGCATTTATTCCTAGAACACGTTTAGAGAATGATGAAATGGAGAAATAATTAAGTGTAAAATGTTTTGCGTGAATAATTAAATGATTCATTGTCGTTAATCCTTTGTTGCCAATTAGTAACTACACATTGTAAGTAGGAAGTCATATACCTAATGAGGAGCATTTGTTAATATTTATGGAAATAAGTATATTTGAACAAAATGCCAAAAAAATTTGTTTACAATTAGTGGAGTTAAATTTTTCACTATAGAATATGCAATTTTCATTTTTAAATATATAGATTTTTCAATTACCAACCTAAATTCGTTTTTCAATATTTCTATTATAGTTCACTCTTTCTATCAATTACTTCATATCTGTATATCATTTTGCAACTTCTACATTCCATTATTTACTTTATGAGTGTCTTTCTAGCTCTCTACCTTAATGTCTTTTTTTCATTATTTGTTTCCAAATATTCTTTATCAATGTACCATGTATCTGAAATGAAACCTATTCATTTATTCAAATTCTTCTTTACCAAAGTGCATACGTTTTTTTACTCTTGTCTCTTCTATTTCCTTTAACATTTCATTGTTTTTATCCTACTTTACTGCAATGTTTTGTAGATCCATATCTCAAGTGCCTTTTATATTTTTTAATTCTCTCCCCACTGTCAAATGTAATATTTTATACCATACAAAAGATTGTAGCTCTGTTGCTATTTTGTGTTATTACCTTTTAAACACTTGCATCAAAACTTAGTTTTGAGGTAAAATTATGTTGCAATTACTTGCTAGAGTTCAATGTTAATATAATCAATAAGATCTCTTGACATTTTGTGTTGTTGTCAGAACAAGTCCTGCTGTATTAATACAAAAATGCTGTTGATACAATTATATTTAGATTTGTACCGTTTTCCAAATTTTACTGTTGGCTATGTTTTACTGTGGAGAGTATTCGGTTTCTGACTGATGCAGTATGTATTTTAAATATCAATATTTTTTCTTTTTATGAAATATGTTTGTTAATTTTATGTAACCTTTTGAATATTATTTGTGAGCACTTTATTAATGTTGATAAATCAATGGAATATATTTCTCCTAATTTTAAACAAGATTTTTTTTTTTTTTTTTTTTTTTTTTTTTTTTTTTTTTTTTTTTTTTTTTTTGTGTGTGATGATGAATATTAATAAAAAGGTGTTAGGTATTTCAGTGATGACTAAAATTTTGATTTATATAAGATTTGGGGTTGGTAAATATATTTTTAAAAAACTTCAATTTAAAGAATAGTAATGATTTAGTGAAAGAAAAAGAAACTAAAAATTGTATGAATACACAGAAATGCCCAGTGAGCCTCTAAACTTTTATATTATGACAACATAAAAACTGTTACCACAATAATTCTTTGCTCTGCAATCTCTCTTCTTTTTAAATACCTGTAACACTGTAGGGAATAATAAAATATGTCAATTCTAATCATGTGAAAATTTATAGTAAACTGAAAAATCTAAACATAAAATTATTTTCCTCTTCACTTTGTTATGTTAATAAGTGTTATGTATGAGTGTCTCTCCATCTATGTCATTTGATTTTTCAATATTTTGATGTGATTAATATCTTTGTGATAGTTATTTTTGTTAATGTTTCATAAATAATTTAAAGGTTTGTTAGGAAAAATGAAAGATGCCATTTTGTATCCAACCCTAGTATCAGCTAGGATAACTGAATCTAATATTCCCAATCCAACACCAGATTCAACATGGCACAACAGTGGTACTGGTACTCATCCACATTAAGTACAGAAGATAATTAAGTGTATTCACACTCTTGAATAGGTACCACTCAACCATGTTCTATGTACACACTTCGCAAAATCACTAATACATACTGCCACTGAGTTACAAGCAACAGCATCATTACATTTTTGGAGATGTGCATTAAATGTTGCATGACCTGCCAGTTTTCCATTACTTGGTTGAAAAGTACTTCTCTCTTTCCAGGATGATTCTCTAGAATTTCAGTGGAGTTGTATAGTGGTGAATCTAACTGGCATATGTGCAGTGGGATAGATTTATTCACAACCTCAATATTAATGCGTTCTATTTTTGCCTGATTTATTTGATGTAACTATAGCTATTTTATGTTACGACTAATTTCTAATTAAGGCATGTAACACTGTCCTTTGCTTTCTTAAACTGATTTTGGGGAAAAGGAGTTGAATTTTACTTTAAATGAAGGCAAGAATTTCTAAATGTACTGAAACTTTTCCATAATTATGAAACGCTTATTTCAGTAATGGCTGGCTTTAGTCATCATATACCTTAACATTTCAAATCTGAATTTGAAATCACCTTGATATTTTTAATAATTCCTTTCATAATATATTAGTGTATTATAACTACAGAATTTTCTGTGTAATATATTTATGTGTTAATGTATTGATGTTGTATTTAGATTACTGTCATTTGTACCCATTCAGGAGTTGTGCTAAAATCTTAGTATATGAAAAAATGTATTTTAATGTGGAAGTTTGGAGAATTAATGATTTCATGACTGAGGTTTCTTTTTTAATTGTATGTAGTATCCTATATTGCAAACAACAGTATTTAGTTTTGTCTCAACCCTCAGATCCAAGTGAAGGTTATGGGAAAACCAATTTCTTCCTTTAATACTTAATTAAAACTTCCTGAAATTTTTATTTTTTGAGTTTTACTTTTATTTGAATGTGAATGTAATACTATTCGCTTAAGAACAGACTTGGAAATTTTTTGGGGAAATATAAACTGAATCTATTTCAAAAGAAAAAAACTAATAATAGTGTTTGTGTTTAGTATTCTGCTCATGAGTATTGGATGTTGTGCAATTATATTTCAGTTCTATATTATGCATTAGGTTGGTGTTTTCTTTTAACTGGAGGTTATCTTAATGGAAAAGCTACTGTGTACCCAGTATTTTCTTTAACTTTTTTCTCTTTTCCCTAACAAAATTAGCTTCGAAAATTGAAATTTCAGAGCTGGAAAACCCCAAAATGGAAATTTTGAAATGTCAGTTGCATAACTGATGTCTGAATAATAATAATAATAATAATAATAATAATAATAATAATAATAATAATAATAATAATAATAATAATAACTTATTATTATTATTGTTAAAATTATTATTATAAAAAATTGTTTTTGAAATTCTTTGTATTTTTATCTCTTGATATCAAATCATTGTTTTGTAGCAAGGCTGTCAAAGTTACTTGTCTTCATTTCTAATAAAATCGTTTCGAGAAAGTGTTGAGGCTGTACAACTGTAATTCGAATTGTGGTGTTTATTCTACAAAAAAATAATTTTATTTATATAAACATTATCTGACTGTCCAAAATTATTTTCATCATTGTGTTTGCAAACTATGATTCTGTGTATAAATGACGATATGTTGCATAAAAGTCATAATCTGGTATTGCTGATTTCACATTTTCATATTTTATGTTTAATTTGTTGATTTATAATATACTACTCTGAAAGAGGCAGACTAATGAGAAAAAGAGAGATTATGTATTGAGAAAGAATTTATTTGCTGAAAAGTTCTTTTCAGTCACTACATCTTTGGCATTGTAAACTCCTGTTTATCTGAAGTTGTTCTTGTAGTACGACAGGTTTGCTTTTACATGTCAAGTATAGAATTTAGGTGCTCACAATTTTAAATTAAGAACTAGTAAAATATTCAATTGAATAATCCCCTATTGACTTCTTTTCACATATTTGTTATTTTTTAAATGTATTTTCCACATGTCCTTTTGTTACTAGAAGTGCAATTTTACCCTTAGTCTGTGGACTTGGAAAGGGAAACAAAACTTCAGCAACAAGTTTATGTAATTATTATTTAATAAGAGTTGTAAGAAGCATTGAGAGAAGGAAAAATGTCAATTCTTTAAATTTTATATACTGGAGTTCATTATTATGTTTTATGAAAATAATTTGTGTGGTATGACCAATTTGAATATTACCTTCCACGAGTACTTTTCACCTAAACTTTATTTGTGGAACTTGCAGAAACATATTACTCACGTTTTCTAGGGAAATTTATAGGGTGTATAGTTGCTCATAAAAATAGAGGTCACTCACTGCGAACATACAAAAAAGGTTGATCTGTCTTAGATGTGCAAGAAAAGAGCTTCAGAAATTGTTTTTCTTACTTGTTGAAATCACAAGTGAGAAAGAAAATAATTTGAGATAATTCGAGTCAAGTCAATTGTCAGGTGATACAGACCTCAATTGGAAGTTGCACATATTTTCTATTTTTATAATCTTTTAAAAAATGTTTTAAGACTATCTTGATGAACATTTTGAGGAAATTATTTTTCGTCACTGCTGATGTGCTGTGTACTGAATGCATTGGTATAAAAGTTTTTTTCTTAATAATTTTTTGTATATACTTTTACCGTCATATCACATCAGAAAGTGCTCAGTACTAGAAATGGTGCCGCTATTTCTGATCGTTAGGTAGAATTAATGTGGAATGCATTTAGTTACTATGGTTTTTATTGTATGAGAGAAATGTATTCATATCATATAGTACCTTAAAGCCTGCAGATGTAATTTTATCTTCACAGTAAGAGTGATGGTATCAGAATGAAAACATTTTGATAAAACATTTGTTGTATTCTATAAAACATCTAATTTAGTACTTACTAAGATTTATTCATATTGTTTGATGAATAAGCTTTACGTAAATTTCAATTTTTAAGATATATCTGAGTGATGTGGAAATAGTTCCACGATGATTATTTGTAACTTCATACTCTCCAAGTACCTAGTGGAAGTCTTTGTGACCAAACAAGAATACAGGTAATGCTTTTGAGAGAACATTAACATTTTTTCCCCTAGAAATAATATTGTTCTCTTTTGACTAAACATTGTCTTGCTGCACCAGCATGCAAGTGGGCAAAAATGTATGAATTATTAAAGGTTATGATTGTCTGTTGTAGGTTGGTAGAATTGTAGGGTTCCTTATATTATTGGCAATCAATTATAATTAAAATTATTTATTTCATTTCATGGCGACTGGCAGTATAATAGTCAGGAAGCTACCAGTACAATAATAAATGTATTAACATTAACTCTAATATATTTATTATTGTACTGGTTGTTGCCAGAGGATAGGGCTAACCTTGCCATGAAATGAAATAAATCATTTTAAATGTGATTGATTGTCAATAATAAAATGTACCCTGCAGTTCTACCAAGAATGCCTGAAGACTTAGTTTTATTTGCCGCAAGTGTTTGTTCCTAATCTTAATGCTATAAAACAGTGGATATATCACTCACTATGCGTGAAATTGCAAATAATTGCATTGTAAAATGAAATGTCATGAAAACAATAACTTTTGTAAATTGTAAATTAATACTGATGTTCCCATTAAACCAGCATTATAAAGAAGCATGGTTTATGATAGCCATTTTTATTAAGTTTCTATTATTCAGAAAAGTATATGTATTGTGTGCCATTGAGTCAAGTAATTGACCTTTCATTATGTCTTATTTAATACTTTAGTGTATAAAATTGTTATATAGGAAATATGTGTTTTTTTAATCTTAATAATTCATGCTCATTCCCCACTCCTTGTGTGACAAATGTATTCGTTAAAGTTTTTGGTCACTCTGTTTATGTTTTCCACGTAGTCAAATAGGGAGTGGCTTTTTATTCTTTGCATAATATTTTCTGATGTGTTCAATGTCACAAGTGTTATATGAGATCCTGTTTTTGTAAATCTTTAGAAGAAAATAATGGCTACTGCTATGGAAAGTATTGCAAAAATATAAAGAATATATTTACAAACTGCTATTGATACAATTAAATTGTATTGACTTTTATGTTTGGAGAAATGTACAGGGTGATTTACTAGTGGCAGTAAAAATGTATCTGCATGTGATCATATATATTTTTGTATTTAGTGACATGTACACTTGATCAGAGGGGAACATATTTGAAACTATCTGCACAAAATTTCACAAGATTAAACCCATTTTCAGTTTATAATATTGTGAATGTTGAACAGGGTCTAGAAATACACCAATAAGGACTGTTTTATTAACTCCAGTAAGATAACAATTTCAATCAGTTCTAAGCCCAATTATTCTAGATATCAGAATTGAGGGTAGAATTAGGAAGGAAAAGAAACATTACAGTCTTAAGGTTTCAAGAATGTAGTATTTTAATACATGTATATTGTTTTTTCATGGATGTAAAGAGTGTCTTCATTATTTCATATTGAATTTGGAGAGAGAATTTTGTCTTTTACAGGCAATACTGAAATTCGTGATCATTGTTATTGCTATTCCTTTTTGTTGTCTAGGGCAAAACATAGATATGACCAAGTTTGGCCCAAGAAAAATTTAACAGTGTAGAAACTGTACAGAAGTTTTAACTGGACTCATCAGAATCCTTTTCAGCTATGGGTAAAAATATTGATGGTGTAGAGGTTCTCCTGTTTTACAGATATTGCAAGATAGTAATTTTAATTCTAACAACTGTACTGTTGTAGTGTTAACAAAACTGAGATTGTAGTACAAGATCATTTAACAGTTCAAACACTATACAAGTGAATAATACTTTCAGTACTTTCTGTATATCTAGACCATTATCCTCCCAGTATGTGCCCTCCTTTATCCAGATGCTAATTTTCTAAGTAAAGTGGCATTTGGTTAATCTATTTCCAACTAGAGTGTAAGCACTTTATTGATTTTACAATTAATCTGGTCCTAATGGCTCGGTAGTTAAACTGCTCTCCTGACAGCTTGAGGGCCATAACAAATCTCATACAATTGTTGTGAATTATAAGGATTACAATGGGTTTTCTTGGTGTACTTGTCCTTTCCCCCCCTTTCTCTTATAACACAGTTGGTTCATAAACTTTCACTTCATCATACACCCCAGACTGGTGCTTGAAAACTGACCAGCCATAGAGCCAAAAATAATTTCACCTTCCTATTTACTTCTATACATAAGACAGGCATAAACTGTGGGAAGGAAATAAATAAATGCACAAGTCTTTTATGAAACTAAATTGTAATTTATTAGCTTTAATTATTCATTACATCAGTAGTTTCAAACTCAATTTCGTATGCAGCACAAATGAAGTATAGTAAATTATTTAAACATCAAGGAGTATAAACCAAAATGTGTACTTTTTTTAAAAAAAAATATGCATTTAGTGGGTTTGCAAATAATCATTAAAAATGAGAAAGATTATCACTTTATCACTAACATTAATAGAATATTTGGTCTTTAGAGTAATAAGATAAAAGGAATAAATTGCTTTTGTTTTTGTTATAGAGTAAATTCTTATTAATAAAATATAAATGCTCATTGATTTGTTGATCTAAGTGAATCATTGAATTCCCTTTGATTTTGACTTTAAGCTTATAATGTTCCTTTTTTGAAATTTTCTCATTTCAGATAATTATGCTATCAAAAACAAAACAACAAACTTAAGGTCTTTGCTCTTATTAAAATTTTGAGATTTTAAAATGTTAAAAATGGATTTTTTGTGCTCTTTGAAATTTTTCCGTTTCATTTTGGCCTTAGTGAAAGTTAATGTTGTTAGTGTCTAAAGAGGTGTTTGAAGAGACTGAGACTTAGTGATGATAGTGATAGTGCCTGGTGACACTGTGTTTGATCTCAATATTTCAAATGTGCACCCCCTCTATTATGGAAATTGTTTACATTTTATTTAATTTAATAGTAAAGTTTTGGAATAAGCTTCAATTTATTTATAAATAATCATACATTTTAAGTGATATTTATATAGTAAGTGAATGTATTTCCAAGTTTGAATGTACTACCAAGTTTGAAGATATGATTATGTAACATTCTATGTATTTACATTCTTGATATATTATTTACTAATATAAGATAATTGGTCATAAAATTTATAACATGAGACTGGAACTAACATTTTGAAGTCATTCTTGGAGAAAGACTTACTGTTCAGATGCTCTACTGTAAAGACTGAGTTTATTTATGATCTTGGAATATAGCAACCTTGCATAATTAATCGATTTTCAGAATTGTTTGGTATGCTCTTTTGATACAGGTGACTTCCAATTATTCTGAGAAAAATATCTATATACACACACACCATATATACATACATAATACACACACACACATTCTCGGTATATAAGGATGTTGGGTGCAATATGTTTACCGTCGAAAATTTTCATTTTAGAGAGAAAAAAAAGCGTCGTCTTTATTAATTCCGATTGCGCAATTGAAATACTCCGCGCGGACAAACGCGCTACACTGGCGACGCGCTGAGTGGTTGAGGGGTCAACCCGCATGATAGCAGCACGATTTTCCTGCTTGGTTTGCGGGTTCGCCCCCACTCCTTAGCTGTTGGGGCCGCCGCAGTCAACCTTATCGGTGCCGTCCTCGCACATTACAAACGCGGACCGCATCTCGGTGCAGTGCAGAGCAAAGCATTTGAATGGGAAGGAAACTGACTGACTGAAGTTATCTGGTTTTTGCGAAAACGAAAAAAATTCGATTACCCCCAGCTTCCTAAAATATCGATGTCTACATGTTTTTTGTCAGAATGATTAAGGGACACTGTATTTTTAGATAGCTTATGTCATGATATTTATCAGCAACATTTAATATGTTGAAAGGCATTTTTTTTTCAATCCCATTGAGGGCTTCATTAATAGTACAATACATATCATACAATAATTTCAATCTCTTTAAAAATTTATGATGTTAAGGATCATCAAATTGCCTTGAAAAAAACTTGAAAAATGTTTGTTCATTGTGATTTCTTATCTTTGAGTTTGTTTTTTGTTCCTTATTATGTTCATGTTAAAGTTGTATTCTTCAGTATAAATAATTTTTGCAAGAGCAGTAATTTGCATTCCATTGAGCTGCTTGTTTTACCCCCAATAAGCCATTGTAGGGGTCTGATTGCCATTTCTACAATGGCCTTGTTCATGTTGAACTGTTGGAGTAACTGATAATACATAGAGGTGTAGTTGTATGTATCAACAACGGTTGTATGAATTATAGTTGTATTAATGTAATAATATCCAACTGATTGAAGCTGTATGATGTCAATGATCTTAGTGACTACAATAACATCCAGTTTACATAAGAAATATTTCACTGGCCCTGAAATGCTCTTGTACAATTTAATAATTGTGTACTTCTATAGATGTATATTAATCTGTGTGTATGAATTTCATAATTTAAGTTAGTATACATGTACATGTTTAAACAATATATGGAAGTACTAATCACTTTTACATGAATGTGCAAACTTTTTTGATTTTTTTCTTTGTAATGCTTCTGTGGATTTGGATTTGTTTCAATCTAAGTTGAAGTTTGTGTATTTTGTCATAAATTCATGAATCTCATGAATCAAGGTCTGTGATTCTCAGTGGGCTATTTAAAGGGTGCATGTGACAGTTTGTTATGGTAAATCTTTTTGGTGTAGAATAGGTTGGAGAGATTACAGATCTCCCACATAAACACATTTTCTGAATAGTGAGAGAGAGCCATTGAAGATTGATATTTATAATCAAGAAAAATGAAGTATGTGGGTTTTAGTTGTTTAGAGCAGTAGATTTCACAGTATGTGTATTTTGTAATTTTAGGTATTTGTGAATAATATAAATGAATACAGACATGCGATTTTCTGGGTAATTTCTAAGCCTCTTCTTTCTATGTGCTCTTTACACTGACACAGTATACCAATCCATCAAAATTTTATTGGTAATTATTTTTTATGGAGGTAAAGATATTTACATTTAGAAATATTTGTGCTGGTACCTATTTGTTGTATTCCATTTTATATATCACAATTGCTGGGTAAAATATTTTTTTGTGTTAACTGAATAAAAATTGATATTATTAGAAGTGATAGTGGTGGAGGATATGTGAAAAATGTAGCAATTTATGTTATTGTGTTATTAAATTCCTATAACTTATAGGACATGGAGTTTGTACAACTCGTGACATTTTGTTATTCTATTTCACTATATTTCCATTTTTTGTGTAGATGGCTTGGGACATAAGAGTTTTATTGTTAATGATGTAAATTGGAATTTGTTTGGGAAAATAGAACATTCTTTTGAAAACAATTGTGTATTGCAAATTTCTTCTTTCAATGTTCCAAACTTCCTTTTTATTTTATAGGGAATTACTTTCTCCCTTTCACTCTCCTTTTTTGTTTCTCCAATCACTTGCAATTTTCTGTGCTTTTTAATTCAGTCTTGAATTTGTACACGAGGAATGTTGACAGTTTTGTATCTTAATGTTTTGTTGGACGACATTCTGCAAGCTGATGATTACAGACTGAGAATTCTATATTCTATAGAATTCAAAATCTATGTATGAATCCTCTTGTGTCTACAGGCAGTAAATAAGTGTCAATTGTCAAGTGATTACAAGGTGAAAATGCTAACAAACCATTCAAGGAAGCAAAGAAAATGCATTTGCATGATGTTTCATGTTTACTAATTTTTCCTTCAATTATTATTAGAGCATCACAAATGATTTTGTGTTGAATTAACCATCACATACATTTACTTAATGATTTCAAACTATTGCTGGGGCCTGCATTCAGGTGAGGGAGGAGGCTAGCGCAGGGCGATCTTATGTTTTGTGCTAATTGTGCTGCAGCACAAGTTACTGAAGTTATCTAGGATTGCCAAAATTTTTGTTGAAAGCATTTAGCTAGCAGGAAATATTTAAAATATAAAATTACAATAGTACTAAATGAAAATTTTAATTTAATGTTCTCATTATATTTGATTTTCTCTTATTTTACATCATTGTAATTGATAAGTAAAATTGTATTTTTGTATATTATTATTATTATTATTTGTATATCAGTATATCTGTGCAATCCTTAATCATTGTTTTAAGCTTGAAAATAACTTCCCATGCTAATTAAGTTGCACAGAAAAATCAATTTTATTTTTTTATTGAATTCAAGATTCTGTTAAGAGCTCAATCCCAAAAATGTAATAAAAAGTTAAGGAAGGGGTCTCGTCTTGTAGATTTCAGCCTAAGGAACACAACTCAAGGCCCCTGCCCCACACAGGTCCTGAAAACGGTTTTAACCCATTAATGGCCACATTATTTTTTCTTTCTTTTCAAGAAAGAAAATATTCTTGGGATTAGATTCAGATTAAATCTAATTCAAACATATGCGTAATTTTTTTTGTGTCTTTAAAAACTGATAGACATTTTCACCCATTTAAAGTTTTCTGCGCAAAACAATTCTTGCAGTGCTTGATACACAATGAATTATTTGTAGGGCTTGGCAGTAACAAGATAAGTCGCACCAGCCAAAGCACGTCCCCTGCTATTCTTTTGGCCGGTATCACACGAGCGTTGCGTTGACGCGCGTAAGTAACGCTGATGACATCAGTTGCGTCGACACGCGTCAATGCTTGTGCACACGAGTCACTTGACGCGCATCGTGATTAACGCTGCATCTTATGTAAAACTGCACATGAGCGCTCTTGGCGACGTGGGAGGCCAGCGCGCGTCGAAAGCTAGGACTAACGCAAGTCGCGTTATCTTGACTTGCGCTGTAGCTTGAGCTATGGGCACACTGTACATCGCCAAGAGCGCTCGTGTGCCGTTTCGTATAAGATATTGTTAATCTACGACGCGCGTTAAGTGACTGGCGTGCGCAGGCATCGACGCAGCTGACAACATCACCGTTGGGTGACGGGTGTCAATGCAACGCTCTTGTGACATACCTTAATGTTAATATATCGATTTTGGTGAAAGTGTGGCTTATCTTATTATTTATGTCTTGTTCACATTTATGAAGAACGTGAGGCAGTAAAGAAATAAGTTGCACTTTGCCCAAAATCGAGAGATTGATCTCTTGAGTTATGAACAATAGGAGGCTGGCATGGCTTATCTTGTTAAGAGAGCGGACTCTCGGGTTTAATTCTGCCAGTGCTGTTGGGATAAATATGTCGTTGCCACAAAACAATTATTGGAAAAATGTAAACAAAATTTATTTTTACAATTGTTTTGGTCCAGATATATTAAAGTTACAACTTTTCAAATTACCACTAAATGTAATGCCATATGAAGCCGTGACATTTATCTTCGTTAGTATTTCAAGAAATCTATTCTGAAATGTTTGACCCATTTCGTTCCTTTTGTCCCCCATGTCTCATTTATCGCACTTTACCCATTTGTCCCCCTTTCCGTTTGCCCTTTTGCTCGTTTTGTCCCCCTGTCCCATTTCCCCCTTTTCCCATTTTGTCACTTTCTAATCCTTTTCCAATCTTGTTCCCTTGCCTTCTTCGTTCTCCTTTGTCCGCCAAGTCCTACTTTCCCCATTTGTCCTCTTGGCCCTTCCGCGCACGCGCACTGCGATTGTTATTTGAAAACCTTAGAACATCAAGACGCTGTACCAACAACCCTTACTACTGACATCGAGAGTAATGACAATTCTTAGCTCATGAAAGTGTTAAATGTTTTTTTAATGACTAGAAATAACAAAAACATTGTAACACGTCCTCTATTAGTCTTTAAGGACTCGGCCGGAGGGTTAACTACTCGACTCCACTACAGCTCCGCCTCGCAGCTAACCTTCCTGCCTCGTCCTTATAGACTAATTTAGAGGACTTGTTACATAAATTATTCTTTTCTAAAATTAATATTTATAAAGCCGACTGATATTGATGAAAAATGTAGAAGATAGTCCCTGCTCTTCGAACAGCAACCACATCCATGCGCCCGAAATTTGGTAAGATAGTTCTGGGCTGCCTGTATTTAGGCACGTGATCCCAGAGGTGGATTGATATTCCCTTCCACGGGCTGGTAGGTGTGAAATAAGGAGTGAACGATGATAAAAGATGACTAAGAACAGGAAAACATTGCAGATGTAATATGTGGTGACATGATAAGCCCACCACCCGCAATCATATTATGATATGCTCCCATGCCTTAAGGCCGGACCCGAAACCCCCAGACTTCTGGCTCCGCGTACTACTTTAGCTCCTTTGCCACCGAGGCAGGCTTAGTTTACGTATACGAGTATCAATTTAACCTCGTTTGCTGCAGATTATGCATTCATATTGAATTTGCAGTTGCCAGCCATGCACAGTTGAGAGGTCAGAATGGAATTGACGCCGAGTTTCAATTGTTGTGCATTTAGACGGTGATACATAAAATCTCCACCTTACATCATAACGTGACCTACAATAAAAGCAAAAATAACAACAAAAACAACTTTATGCATTTACACGGTATTTTACGCATTTCCCTCGTATTGAAAAAAAACCTTGATGTGGTGGTCGAAATTGGCTACAAAATGTCTTACCAAAATGTCTACCAAAATGTCTTAGGTAGGTCCTATTGAAGCCAACCAGCATATTTCGGATATCGGCCTCTAAATCTGCTGGAGAACGAAGAGTGACGTTTGATTGGAGTCAACTATTTTGACGGATCGAACAGTGGTGCATAATGGACCAGATCTGGTTGTGATGAACGAGAGATACTTATGTCGCACTTATAGATATTTTAAATCCAAAAATAAATTCTCCTAAACAAGTCAGCAGGTACCAGTGGCGGCTGCTCCTTAAGGGCTCCAGGGTGGCGCCCTCCCCACAAAAACCAACCTCGAGAAAAGTTGCAGAAAGTATTAAACCTGCAATAAATCGACTCATTTAATTTGTGCATACCACCAGCACAATTTTCGAGAACTAATTTATTTTCAAGTGCCCAATTATGCGAAAGATAAATGGTTTTGGAATGGGATTATCGGCATCGTGGATTATCGGGAGTCCGTCCGTAGCTGGTGAATGAGAGGCAATGGAAGCTTGAGGAAGAGTGGGGGTACTGGGAGTTGGTGGGGATAGCGTGGTCCTAGGGTTTTGGACGGCAGAGTTCGTGGCTATTAACTAAGAATACCGACCCTTTCATCTGACTTCATAAATTACTGCTTTATTTGCTGGAACTAGTTTTAAAAAATCTCTTATTTTTACGTGAGCACAATTGAATCTTCCTTTATCAACGTACAACGTCTTAGACCAGCATTAAAATACCGATACGTGCAAATCGGTTGTACTCTTCATACCATAGTTTTCCTCGTTCAAGAAATATTTTGATGAGGTAAAGTGTATGTGATTGTTCGGACGTACATGCCACCCCTCCTAATTCGCCACCCACCGGCCGCCACTGGTATGTACACGATTCATTGAATCCCTCATGAAGCGATGTTTTATTTAAAAGGTTGACATCATTCCAATAATCCTTCCAAGCACCGGGGTCATTCTTTGTCTGATAGGGGTGGTGTCTCAAGCACCTTCGTGTAATAGTTGTCTTATACAAACTTATGCAGAAAGCAGTATAGAAACAACATTAAGCAAACCGAGGAAATTCATGGGAAAACGTTGGAATTCCTTGAACACAGACATAAGTCAGTGACAGTTCTTGAATGTAGTCATAGGTCATTAAACATGGAGTAATTCTCCTTTAACTACTATTTTGCCATAATCTCATTGCATTTAATCCCTGTCGGCGAGGGGTTTGGCACCGTTAGTATCCGGGTTTCCCACATGATCACCCATTCATGTATTGCTGTGTCGAGCTACTTAACGCCTGTGGCTTCACGGAGCATGGTTCAGCAGTTCGGCTTCCATCGTCGATATGCTTGTGCTTTGATTGTGTAAATCTGTGCAATTAATCGTGAATATATCCACAATGAGTAAATGGGAAAATCTATATAAATAAATATGAATCGCCGAAAAGTATGTAAGCGCATAACTTTCGAACGACTGCACCAAATTGGATAAATTTGTGTGTGTGTGTGTTTTCCTTATTATCGGGACAAGGTTTGTATAAAAGATATTTTTAAAATTGAACAATTTTTTTAAATCGCATAATATGAAAAGTGAGTGAATGAATGAGACAGAAGACAGATATCTTCAATACATTAACAAATTATTAAAAGAGGAAAAGGGAGAGGAGGAAATAGATAAGACAGAAGAAAAGAGAGGGGGGGGGAAATGAGAAAGGTGAAAAAGAGAGGGGGAAAAGAAAAAAGTGAAAGAGGTAAAGACGGTATAAAAGTGAGAGGAGAGAAAAGAGGGAAAAGTTAGGGGGGGAGTGAGAAAAGGGAATAGAGAAGGAAAGAGAAAGAGACCGAGAAGTCAGAGGCAAAAGGAGGAGGAGAGAAAGAAAGTGAAAAAGAGGGAGAGAGAGGGAAAGAAGGAGGGGAAAATAAAGGAATAAAAGACGGGCAAAAAGAGAGGGAAAAGTGAGATGAAAAAGAAAGGGGAAAAGTGAACGGAAAAAAAGAGAAGTAGGAAATGAAAGGGGTAAGAGAGAAGGAAAAGGTTAGAGTGGGAGAGAGAGAGAGAGCAGCCGGGTTCTGCTAGTTTATAATAAAATTAAAATAAGTTTGTATTTTATTTATAGATAGTAGGCGAGTTTGTTGTAATATATTTATTTGGGATTCAAGACTTTTTGCGAATAAAATAGATTTCTACGTAAAACGCATATGAACGTACAAATGTTATAGGTTTTGTTATTAAATAGATTTTGTTGTGAGAAAGTTGTTTTTTCGTTCGTGGAGCCAGAAATTGGACAATGCTTTTTGTTTAAATTAATGCTCATGTATATTATTAGTAGAGCCCGGAAATTTGTCAAATTGCCTTTTTATTACTATTACAATTTTATGACTTTTAACTGTATGAATCACTTAATTGTACTTCTAGAGTTGTTTTAGAAGATTTTCATTTCACCTTTTGGCCTATTTTAACTTCTGATGCCTATTTTTGGCATTTTGCCTTATTTGAGCCTTTTTCGTCATTGTTTTCCCTCTTTTCCCTCCTGGCACAGATCTCTGTCAAGCTGGAAACATACCTGCAAACCTGCACAGCATGAAGGCACGGTCGTGTATTGTCTTTCTGTAGACGCGGAGGTTCTAGTGTCAGGTTGCGTTAAAAATCTAAAAGGAAAAGGACGATGATACCAGTGAAGATTTTTGATATTTTTAAGTGATGCTGACTAACTTGTTCTCTCTCGCTATACGCTCTTCGCATACGTGAAATCTCATCGTATTTTTGAGTACGGGTTTTCCGTGGTTTCTCCGATCAACACCAGGCAATGCCGGAGCAGCACCCCACCAAACGGGCCACGGACCGCGCGCGATCTGTCCCTCTTCCTTTTCCTATCCTCTCCCCTTACACACACACACTTACACTAACATGCACTACACTACCACTTATTCCGGGAGACCGGTCGGGAGCTTAGAGCTTGTCCCGGCTGGGGCGGTGCCCCGCTGGTGGGAGAGTCCTGGTTAGAGGGAAACCCCACTAACCGACGGTAGGTCGGCGCCGGATCTCGCCATCCAGCGGGGGAAGATCACCGCTATCTCCTGAGAAAAAACATGCACTATACTAACGGGACTAATGACCAAAGCTGTTGACGCGCCCGGAAACAAGAAAAAATCAATCAATCAAAATTTGAGTACGGCCTCGGACACCTTTTAAGGATAAAGCTGTCTGTACCCTTCATAGTTTCTCCATTGTTCTCTCTTCCCTTCTGGCGATTATACGAGTGCGAAGAACTAAATCTACAATTCCGTTTTCACTGATACCATTTCAAGATTACGAAATGCTGTTGTGGACTCCTTTTTTGGAGACAGCGTCGCACGCAAAATAAATTCGTAGTTGTCATACCGGATGGTCACGTGCAATGAAGATTACAAAGAAAAAAGATAGTTTTCTTCCATGAAAATGCAAAATTTTAGAGTTAAACTAAAAATGTGAATCATTTTAATTATTAATCTTTTTTACAATAATTAACTTTAAATGGCTATTTTTCAATGTTTCCTGTGTTTTTACACTTATACTTTAGCCAGAATAAATGTCTTTTTGCTTGCCTAAAATAAATGCTTGAACTTCCGGGCTCCAATTATTAGTTACATTAATTTATGAAAATCGTCAAAATCATCAATAAAATCAAAATTGAAGCAGTGGGCTCGGAGACCCGCCCCCTTCCCCCTCCCCCTTGGTAATACACGGAACCTTATACACCTTGGCATTCGTAGGGTTCATTCGCTGGAACGTTTACGGTAAGTGAATATTTTCTTGGGCGAACCTCCTATAAGGTCAATTGCGGCACTGCCTGCAGCTTTCGCCCTCTTTGCCACCGTGAGGAGCCGGGTCTAGCGGCGGCACATTGCGAGAGCCGCGAGCGTTGCCAGGCAACGGCAGGGTGCTGTACGCAGGCGCGCGGGGTGCTGGGCGGGTCGTCCGAGTTGGCGGGTGCGGACAGTGGCAGGGAGCATCGCTGGGGCGGCGCGCCGTGCCGTGCCGCGTCGCGTCGCTCCCGCCACCGCTCGCCCGCCCGCGCGCCCGCCGTCCGGCCCGCCCGCCGGCCTGCCCGCCGGCCCGCCCGCCGGCCCGCCCGCCCGCTGCAGCCGCGTGCTGCTGCCATGGCCGTGGCCGCTGCTGCGGACCTCGACAAGGACGTCGTCCCTCCACTCCCGCCGCGTTATCGCTTTCGCGATCTCATCAAAGGGGACTACGCCTTCAACGACGACGGCGAAAGGTAGGACCGGTGCTCAGTTGGCTGATACAAATTCAGCCACTGGTGAACGTTCACCGTGACAACACGAGAAGCGGAAAATAAATTGCGTTTGATTGCGATATGATGAGAGTGGACCAGTTACCGTTAGGCCCGCTCCTCCCCCAGTGGTATATCCTTATACCAGGGGTTTTCAAACTTTTTTCGTCCACGGCTCCCTTGGCCTAAACGAAACTTCCCGCGACTTCCCTGGTAACAACAAGTTTCAAATATAAGGGTTAATATAGTCCTACTAAAGATTCACACAAAAATGAGTAAGTAATATAATAGACTTTTATTTCTCCACTCTAATTAGGTATTAAAATATCACACAACACATTTCATTCATCCTTTAATTTTATGATACAATTCTTCTAAAAATTAATGAGAAGGATGAGCTTGCGTCTTCATCAACAATTGTTCAAATCTGGGTTTAATATTTGAAATTGCGACTCGCAATTCTTTTTCGACGTTTAATTTCGATCTGTTTGGTTTTCATTACTGCCAATGCTGAAGATTCTACCTCACATAAGTAAGATGTTGCAAAGGCAATCAAAACTCTTTGGGCCATGTTACCTATTTGTGGATACTCCTTTTTCACCAAGCTCCAGAACTCAATGAGTGGTGATGAATCGATCTTCCATTTTAATTTGGAGTGAAACGGAATATCGATGATTTGCTTTTGTTCTTCAGTTTTAAGTGTTGATGGGCTTTCTGCTCTGAAGGGATCTATGTTACAATGGTGGACAGCCTCTTCTGGAAAGGACTTGTGAAAGCTAACAACGAATTCACTTAAATGATCCACAAACACATTCATTTCTTCACTCAACTGTAACTCCCTGTATACTAAAACCGTGTGCAGAGCAGGTAAACAGTAATGCGAATTTTAACTTCCAACTTTGTCTTCGACATTAGTAATTTCTTTCTGAACGATGAAATTTTATCTGAAACTTGCAAAATGATGGTCTCGTTACCTTATAGGGACACATTGAAAGAACTGAGTTTTTCAAATATATCGCAAAGGTACGCGAGCTTCAAAACAAAATCACTCTCGACGAACTTTATGGAACTCAAATGGTTTTCTTCAATAAAATAACAATGAAGTTCATTTCTCAGTTCGAACATCCTTTTTGACACATTTCCCCCTGAAAGCCAGCGAGAGCTACAATAATAAAATAATGAAGTATGTTCAGTTTCCGTGTCATCGCACATTTGATTAAAACAACTGGACTTAAATGGACGACTTTGAATAAAGTTAACTACTTCGATTATTGATTGAAGAATTTCATGACGGACAGGGCTGAGGGTTTTTGATGCCATTGCTTCCCTATATATAACACAGTGGGACCAAATAGCATGAGGAGCTTCTTTACGAATCAAAGCTCGTAATCCTGCGTTACAGCCGGCCATAGTACGAGCTTCATCAGTACACACGCCTACACAATTCTTCCAGTTAACGTTGTTTTATTTCATAAAAGAGTTCACTATTTCAATTAGGTCTTCTGCTTTTGCTCCAAGAGTTATGTTTCTGCAGAAAATAATATCTTCATGCAACTTGATATCATTAATGTACTTCACGTAACAAAGTCGATGCGCATCAGTGTGGCTATCTGTAGCTTCATCCAACTGAATGGCGAAATCACTTTCTTTGAATTTTTCAATGATTGATTACTAATATCGTCAGTCCTGTCGAATAATCGACAATTAATTGTATTGACTGACAAAGGCACACTTGCCAGTTGCTTCGCAGCAGGCTCACCTATCATAATAGACACCTTATAAAGCAGGTAAAACGAGTTCTTCAGCAATGGTGTGAAGCTTCTTGCTCTTCACTATGCGGTAGCCAACTTTGTAAAATGAAAGAAGGACCTTTGTAGGTATTGTAGCTTCTTCTTCTTCTTCCTTTCAGGGATTAGGCATGAATGCCTGTTCCGTCTTCACTTGCACTTCAGCTCCATCTCTTTCTGGGCCTCCCGACATCTCTCCTACCCTTCGGTCGGTATTGCATCACTAAGCGTGGAATTCTTTCTTCACCCATTCTTCATGTGATGTCTCCATGATTCTCTGTATTCCTCTATCTTTTCATTTATATTATATATATCCAGTTCTTTACGGATATCTTCGTTTCTTATGTGATCTTGTTTTATGCAGCCTTTAACTTTCCTGAGAAATCTCATTTCCGCTGCTTGGATTTTACTTTTATCTCTCTCTTTTGCTATCCACGATTCACTTCCATACATGAGAACTGGAGCAGCCATTGTTTTATAAAATTTTATTTGGGTGTCTTTCCTTGTTTTGTTCTGAAGTGTTCGGTTTATTATGCCACATAGTGATTGAAATTTATTGGTCTTATTCTCTATGTCTTTATCTGTCATAACTGATCTCGCAACCAAGATAATTGAAATTAGAAATCTGTTCGATTACTGTATCGTCAATTACTATTTTTGAGCGAACGGGGTGTTTACCATAATGGGCCATAACCTTTGTTTTCTTTTTTGATATCCGGAGATTATATTCGCGCCCTCCCAGTAGATGTAGTTTGTATACGGCTTTTTGTAATTCGTCTTCACTTTCTTGCAGTATTGTTATGTCATCTGCATAAAGAATAACATTTAGATGTTTGTTCTTCTTTAACTGGATTCCAGGACCCACCATACATTTCCATTTTTCAATAAGATCATCTACATATATATTAAATAGCGTTGGAGATAAACTACATCCTTGTTTGACTCCTCCATTTGTCAAAATTTCTTCAGTTTTCTTCGTACCAGTGTTAATTATAATTTTTGTGCCCATATATAAACTTTTTATGGTATTTATTAGGTGTTCAGGATAGCCACTTTTACTCATTACATTCCACAATTTGACTCGATCCACACTGTCGAAGGCTTTCTCGAAGTCAATAAAGGCTAAATGGGTCTCCATATTGACTTCTCGTCGTTTTTCTAAAATCCTTTTGATACTAAAAATGTTGTCACTGCATGAGCGTCCTTTCCGAAATCCCGATTGTTCTTCTTGTAATTTAACTTCTGTAATGATTTTTAATCGGGTATTAATTATTTTTGCAAATATTTTATAAGCGACATTCATGAGACTAATACCTCTATAGTTCCCGCACTCATTTCTTTGACCATTTTTAAAGATAGATATAACCTCCGTCGTTTTCCAGCTATTAGGTGTTTTATAGCTTTTCCAACATTCATTGTACAGATGAAGCAACCTAAAATCACAGATAGGTCCTGCATATTTTAAAAGTTCCATGTTAATACCATCAGGGCCACATGCCTTCCTGTTTTTCATTGTTTTTAATGCTAACTTAAATTCTTCCAAGGAGATGAGGTCCACCGAACTGTTGTAACAGAGCTCTTCCTCTTGAGAGTCGATAGTTTCTGTACACCAAAGTTTTCTATAGTGTTCTTTCCATTGTTCTTCATTAATGATTTGTATATCTGCAATATCTTTCTGTGGCTTATTTAGATGCCGAAATACCTTATAAGCAAACATTTGCCTTCCATGTATATCGTTTTCTATATTACTTATAAATCTATCCCATGAATCGTAATGTGCAGATCTAATTAAATGTTTATCATTATTCCTTTTTTGTATGTATTTCTCCCTTGCTTCAGGGGTTTTGTTTTGTAGGAAATTTCTGTATGCTATTTCTTTATCGTTTACCGCTTTTGCTATACAGTCGTTCCATATTCTCAGTCCTTTTGTTTTTCTATTCTTCTTTTTCTTTCCTATTGTTTCGCTTACGGCCCTCTCTATACAACTCTTTATGTTTTGCCATTCTTCATCCACATCGTTAACAGTAGGTACACTTAATAGATACTGTTGTAATCGATTTTGGTAAAATCGCTTGATACTTTCGTGTTCTAACAAGTACACTTTGAAGATTTCTTGACATGTCTCTTTTCTTGTCCTCATTTTCTTCCATTTTGCTATCATCTTGATAGATGCAATCACCAGGTAGTGATCTGAGTAAATGTCACTTCCTCGGTGTACTTGGACATTCTCTCTTTGCTTACAGATTTTATCATTTGCAATTATATAATCTATAAGTGATCTCTGGCACTCCAGGTGAATTTATGAATATCCTTTTTTCTGAAAAAGGTATTAGTAATTTTCAGCTGATTAAGAGTCGCAAATTGACGAAGTTCTTCTCCGTTTCTATTCAAATGTTGTTCTCCAAATGCTCCCACAACTCCCGGGATTGGAATGTTACCAACTCTTGCGTTGAGATCGCCGCAGATGAGAACATGATTGTTCTTGTTGATTTTGCTTAACTGTTTTTGACGTTCGTCATAAAATGTCTTTGTGTCCTCTTTCCTTCCTTCTTCAGGAGCGTAGACACCTATCAGTATTAAATAACCTCTATCTATTTTAAATTTGCACGTGACGATTCTTTCATTTATAAAGGAATATTCCACTATCCTATGTTTCCACCTCGTATTAACCATAATTGCTACCCCACAGCTTGCCCGTCTGTTTTGGGTTACTCCACTGTATATCATTGTGTAATGGCTAAGATCTTTCGTGCCTTTCAGTTTCTTTTTCGTTTCAGTTATGACAGCTATATCAATCCCTTTTTCATTTAATTTGATATCTAGTTCATCTTCATTATTACATAGTCCTCTGACATTCCATGTGGCTAGTTTTAATCGTCCCGTAATACCGAGTCGTTTATCCTTGACTCGCTTAAGTTGTCTCCGTAATCCATCCGGTTGTGCATTGTGAAGAGAGCCAGTAATAATAAGAATAATAAATTGTAGCTTGTATAGTGAATGGTGATTGCTGAGCAGAACCAGTACTAGCCCGCATTTTCAAACAAATCACACATTGTGGTGGTTCTTCATTTCCAACAATCGTATACGTATAATAAAGTTCAAATAACTGTCGTCATACTACCTGCATTTTCGTCTACTATTGTCTGCAGAACTTCATGAACTATCTTGCTTTGTACTATTTTTTTAAAAATTTATCCATACTGACACACAAAATATCACAGATGAGAAGAGAACGATCAGCTTTCGATGTAACTAACCTCGCAACTGGTTCTAATTATCCACATGTCACGAGTTGCGTCTGGACCTACGACCTGCCACTGCGATCCCGTGACCTGCTTTCTGGGACAGGGAGGGGTGGCAATCTCTCTTGTCCATTTGGACGGGACGTCGGCGCCGCCGCGCGCTCGCGTGCACACGAGAAGTCTTGATCTGCGTGGGGAGAAAGATTAAATATCCCCGGCCGCGACGCGCACTGGGGATGGATGTCGATGCTAAATGTGCCACAGAAGCTTATTGGTAGGGAGCGCATTTCTATGATTTTGCATATTTTTGTCCGTTCCTTGAAGGCATAGCTAAGAGAAATTTCTTGACATTTGGTTAGAATTGGATACTACGTACATTAATATATTAGTGCATATTTGACCTATTTTTCCTCTTGGTGCATATTCGTGTAATTATACGGACATAATTTGCATAATTCGTTAAAATAGACACGTGTAAAACGTTTTGTTATTTTCATACGATATACTTATTTGTGAGCGTTTATCGATTCCAAAGAGCTTGTCACAGTTTGCATTTTTTTTCTTTTCTACAGATGATAAAATACTTGTGCAAATGGAGGAAATTTCTTGATATATAATTTTTTTAAACCAGACAGAAGAAATGCAACAAGACGTACAATGTACTTCACTAAGGTGAATATTTACTTCAATTATTTCTCCCGCGAAGGTAGATTATATTCTGTTTGCACAAAAATATATATTTTCATTCCAAGCACGTTTCTCCTGAATTGTATCACGAAAGGTTAATGCAGGAAATTAAATATTAATTTTAATTGCATATTAAAGTGCATATTTGAGAATTTTTTGGTCATAAATGCAACTTTTTAAATGTATATTTTAAGGCATAAAATTTCTCTCCCTACTTACCAGTAAAGGATTTGCCAGTTTCAATTAATTAGTAAAATAAATCATGTACATAACAAGTTCCGTGTACTTTGTTGGTATAAAATCATTTTGTAGACATAAATGACGCCAGGATTAAAGTAAATCACCCATGGACACAAGATTAAATTGGCACAGTCTTCTTGTTTAAAACTTCTTTCCTCTTTAACCATTTACAAATCCATTCTTCGTCCGATTTAACTTACTCATGCCCTGTATGGATTTCAACTGCCCCAACCACATTAAATAAGTTACAAATCTTTCCAAACAAAATCTTAAGAATAACAGTAAATGCCCCCCCCCCTGGTTTGTCAGCAATAAGATACTGCCTAACCATCTTGTAATAGAACAGATTACTTCCTTTATTACGAAATTGGCACATAATTTCTTGAATAATTTATATCATATACAAGGAGCAGTCACTTACAAAATAGGAACTGATCAACCCCCGCTCTCCCGCATGAGAATCACTCCCATTTCACATTTTCCTTCAATACCTCTCCGACATTAGGTAAGATAAGAACATTTCTTGCATTTACCTGTCTCTCCTATCGTAATTCCTTTCTAAACACTCTCACCGCTCTCTAACGAAATTTCCTCACCATAACCTTGGTTGAAGGTGTAACCTAATTAAATCACTATCAGGGAGATGAAGTTACCCCCTTCACACTTTGGTGGTACAAAGTTGCTCGGTCAATCACATGAGGAGCTGTACTGAAGAGCTGAACGTTGTACTGTCTGGCAATGTAAAATAAAATAAAATCTAGTGGTGCTACAGAATGGCACAGGCTTTCTCGTAGTAAAGTTTTCTAATTTCCTTGGTGTAGACTGGCTTTATGGGTTTGCCTCATCCTTTTGCCAGCTGCCATCTACCCAAAGTAAATTTTTTACATTTTCTCAATTTTTCGGATTTCTAATAAGAGAACCTAAATATTACTTTAGAATATTAACGAAGAGAAAAACATCGTTCTAAATGGCAATATTAATTGAAAAATTTAGAGCCATTTTTAAGAAAATGGCGTTTAAGCGTTATTGTAAATACGAATTTGAAACTCTTTTACACCGGAATCTATTGGGTTTTCAAAACACTTCATTTGAAGTCATTTTAAGCACTTCCACTCACAAATGCAATAACGTATGCAAATTGCTGGAAATGTGCGTATTAATGACGTGAGGGATATTTCAAAAAATTACATTTGTGTAATTTTTGAAAAAACACAAGAATACTCCAAAATGAACTGTGTGTCATATTAAGCAGTGCAATTAGCACTATCCATTGGAAAAGTCTAAAGAAAAATGTGGAGCCAATTTTGGGAAAATGGCGTTTGTGCGTTTCTGAAAATGCGGAATATTGAGCTCGTTTTCACAGAAAACTATTGATTTTTCGAGAAACTTTTTGTGGCATTATTTAAACCACATGTACTCATAAATATAATAATGTGAAGAAATCGCTTCTAATGTAAATATTGCCGACATGGATTACATTTTTGTAATTTTTGAAAAAACAAAAGAATAGAGAAATATCGCATTTATGTCATCGTATAGGGTACATTAGGCACTACCTCTACCAAAAATTTATAGAAAAAATTGGAACCGTATTTGAGAAAATCTAGGTTTTGTTATTTTTTTAAAATTGCAACTATTCCACGCACTGTTGCCCGAAAACTACTAAAAGTTTAAAAAAATGCACTTGACCGAAATGACTAATTATGGACAACAAATTTCATTTGAAGGAAAAATTTCTGTCTTGTAGTTGTAGGAAAACGCCGAAAAAATTCATATTTTTGCAATTTTCGAAAATTCAGAGTTAACCGCGAAAATCGGTTAACTTACTCATCTATTACTCATATACTACCTTTATGAGTGTATTATACTCTGTTCTTACAAGAAATTTAAAGAAAACATTCGGGGCAGTTTTTGAGAAAATCTTGAACATGTCCCGGGATCTTCATGTAATGTACCCTCAAATTTTAAAGAATGATTTTCAAAATTTCAAAGCTTCACCGAGAGCCAGATGGACAGGGGTTTCTTCAATTGGGAAAAAAATTCTACGCATGGTTTAAGCGCTAGTAGTGTTCACAGACGGACTGTCAGACGGACAGACAGGCGGACGGACGGACTGACGTTTTGAAAGAACATTTGTCTAAAACATTTTTTTGAGCTCATGATGAGCTGACGACGCTGTAAAAAAACGAATCCTCTGCTTCACTTTTGCAGTATATTGCCCATCACACCATACTGGTCACGTGATTGTTAATCACGTTTTACGCTACACTGCCAAAATTCTAATAGATGAAAGACTTTGTCGCAAGTATGGGTTTGGTCTGTGACATGGTTTGGACGTGGTAGTCAAGTATCCTATTGTTAAAACGTTCTCGCTCAAATTTAGGTTTGCGTTCGCTGAGAGACTAACTTGAAGAAATTTAATGTACTTGTCTGAAATTCATGTAATAATTCCGGTCCATATTTCACAATGGCAGGGTCAGAATACTGGTTTGCAGTGAAAACGCGCTAATCCTTGACTACGTACGGCGGGTTGGCGGTGCGTAGCGTGCAGCAGGTTGCATAGAGTTCAGGGGCTGTTAAGGCGTAAACGAATAAATCATCAACAACGCCCCCACATCTCCGATTGAATTCATACCACTCTTTAAACACTATCATTACTAATGAGAACAGTGTGTAACATTTCAGCGAAATCGGCTGAGTAGTTTTTGCGTGTATGTGTTTATTTATTTATTTATTTATTTATTTATTTATTTATTTATTTATTTATTTATTTATTTATTTATCTATTTTACGTCAAAAAAACAGTTAAAAACTGCGTATGACGTGCTATGGGGAAAAGTGAATTGTGTGCACATTTTCAAAATTCTGTGATCCCTACACTAAGTCATATACTACTTAAATTTTGAATTTTTGAAAGGGAGAAAAAAAACAAAAAACTCCCATGTAATAAAATCTATTTTCAAGGATAAACAAGCAATAAATTTTGAATTTTGAAAGGGAGAAAAAAAAACAAAAAAACTCCCATGTAAAAAATCTATTTTCAAGGGTAAATAAGCAATAAATTTTGAATTTCGAAAGGGAGAAAAAAAACTCCCATGTAATAAAATCTATTTTCAAAGATAAATAAGCAATAAATTTTGGCTCTTATTACTTCCTGCCGCGACAACATGGAAACGATAATTTGAATAATTGTATTTCCCACTGAATTCTAGAAGACGTGCACAGAAAATGAAGTTACATTTATGTCCAGAAGCAAAACAAGGGCCATCTCAGCATTTGCTCAATGGATCAGGGAAACTGGATGAAAAACCTGATCGAGATGGGGGTCATTGACCCGGAAGCTGTGTCACAATAGTTTTTACAGGTTGTTTATACTCATTTATACAGTCCAAATGGTAAATAATGCATCATGTATCATGGTTAAAATTAATGTTACTTTTCTTGTGATGCTCAGTATAGTCTCTAATTGTATAGAAACAGTTATGCAGCAGAAACGATTTCACTTGTGATTTAAACTTTTCTATTGAATTTGATCGTTTAATGTCATCTGGCAAAGTGTTGTAAAATAATGTACATGTATTGTATGTGAATTTTTTGTAATGAGCTGTTGATACTGTAACCTGATGAATATGATTTCTACGTCGAGTGTTATAGTAATAGACTTCGGCATTTTCTGATAATATATTCCCGCCCTTAAGCAAGTCATTTTTTACAAAAACCACTGATTCGTAAATAAAAAGACACGGTAATGGTAGAATTCCTAGATTAATGAAGATAGGCTTACAAGAATCAAATGGGTGGGATTTGGTTATTATTCGTACAATTCGTTTTTGTAATCTAAAAGTCTGGGAGCTATAAGATGTATTTCCCCAGAATATTATGCCATATCTCAGGCGGGAATGAACATTCGCGAAGTATACACAACGAGCAGTATGAAGGCTGACTGAATTTGCAAGAATTCTGAACGCGTAGCATAATGAACTTAATTTTGTGTTCAATTCATTTAAATGGACGTTCCATTTAAGGTTTGACTGAATTGAGAGACCTAAAAATTTTGTTGCATTAACATGAGTCAATGGTACACTGTTCATTTTCAATGGAGCACAGAATTGTTTATTTGAAATGGAAAACTGCATTAAAACCGTTTTCTTTTCGCATACTATTAATTTGTTATTTCGGAACCAATTTGAAACATCTGATATTGTACTATTTACGGTTTCTTTATTGCAAAGGATGTTCGTATCATCCGCAAAGAGAACCGTTCTTCCGTTTCGAATCGTCGAGGGCATATCGTTTAGGTAAAGTAGGAACAGAATAGGGCCTAAAATCGATCCTTGAGGAACTCCACATGCAACGGGCAAAGAGTCGGAAAGGTGCGTACGTAATGTTCCATCATTCCAGTAAGGTATTTCAACTTTCTGAGATCGTTGTTTAAGGTACGAACATAACCAATCTAGAGCAATACCACGGATTCCATATGAAGGTAATTTTGAAAGTAAAATGTCATGATCAATGATGTCAAAAGCTTTTGAGAGATCTAAAAATAATCCAATAGGTGCCTCGTTTTGATCTAATGATGAGGCGACATCTTTAAGAAAAGAAAATATAGCTGTTTCCGTTGATTTTGATTTTCTAAATCCATGTTGGCAATCTGAAAGCGCGTCGTGTTTAGTGAGAAAGGTTTCCATTCGTACGTAAAAAAGTCTCTCTAATATTTTTGAAAAAACTGATAGAAGAGAGATGGGCCGATAATTTTGAATTTCATTTTTGTTGCCTTTTTTGAAGAGCGGCTTAATTTTAGCTGTTTTGAAAATATCTGGAAACGTCCCAGTGCATAAAGATGCATTAAATATGTGAGTTAACGGGTGTATAATGGCATACGCACAAGTCTTTAACAAAGAATCTGGGAATTCATCTAAACCGGACGAATATTTATTTTTTAGTTTACCGATTATTTTGAGAATTTCATAGGAAGAAGTTTCGGAAACGAACATTGTGTCTAAAATTTTGGGTGCACTGTCTGTTTTTGAATTTTGTGCCTGAAGACCCTTAGTGAGATCGGCAGCAATTCTCGAAAAGTATTGGTTAAAGAGACTAGCCACTGTTGCCGGATCGTTGACATTTATATCGTTATATTTTAAAACAACATTCTCTACGGGTTTTCTAGTTGATTTGGTAGTATTTTTTATTATATTCCACATTGATTTTGTTTTATTATTTGAGTTCAAAATATCCTGATCGTTTTTCATGATTTTTGCCTGCCTTATGACTTTTCGTAACAATGTTTTGTATTTTTTAAAGTAGATAAGGAAATCTTGAGATACGTCATGACGTTTAGAAATGAAAGAAAGAATTCGCTTGTTTTTACAAGATGTCCTAATCCCTTGTGTTATCCAAGAATTGCTTTTCCGTGAAATATTTAATTTTCGTTTTTGAAGAGGAAAGCAAGTGTTAAAATGAATTGAAAGAGTTGAAAAAAAAGAATTATATTTCTCGTTTGTATCAACAGTATTATAATCCGCTTCCCATGACTCCTGCATCAAGTAGTCTATGAATAATTTAATTTTACTTTTAGTAAACAATCTAGTCATACGTGTATTATTTATTGTGTCAGTGATCGCATTTCTTATAATGGTAAGAATTTGTGCATCGTGGTCACTGTATCCTAAATCTTTTGTTTCAACTTCATATCGAGTAGTAGTTTTGTTAATTATAATTTGATCAATTGCCTTCATCGAATTTTGTGTGATTCGTGTAGGTACATTAATTGTAATGTCTAAATTGAAGGAATTAATTAAATTGAGAAACTTTTCTTTCTCGCAAGATTCGACCAGAAAATCAATGTTAAAATCTCCGCATACAACAATGGATTCAAAAGAGCGATTGCTGACTTTGTTAAGTGTTATCTCCAGGTTTTCTAAGAACAAAATATAATCTGCAGTTCTCTTTGTTGGAGGTCTGTAAATGCAAAGTATTATCACTTTTAGTGAAGTAACATGTACAACAGAAATTTCGAAAATATTTTCAATGGAATACACATTTAATTCTGCCAAGGGGATAGAATCAATATTATTTCTAACGTAAATACAAGAACCACCATACGTAGGACCTTTATGCGATTCTCTCTCTCTACAATAAAAGCCTGCGAGGTAAAAGTTGGGAATTTGGAAAATGCTAAGTTCATTAGGAGATAACCAATGTTCTGTAAAGCAAAGAACGTCCGTTTGATTTAGATCGCTCTGTAGACCTGCCTCGATAAACTCAGTTTTATTTGAAAGGGACTGAACATTATGGTGAAGAATGTTTATTTTTTGCAAGTACCTACACGAATGTTTTTCTGCTGCATCTGACTGTAGTTGCTATATATTTACTCCATTTTTACCTCGAGTGCGTGGTCGAAGGTTGTAGTGTGTCCGGGCAGTGACAGGTTGTGAGGAAGATGGGGCATCAGATGAAGACGAATTGGTAGTGGGAATGGGAGAAACGGGAGTAGGTTCAGAGGAAGAGGCAACAGGGTTCGAAATAAGGGTGGGGGGTGGAGAACGTAAGGAAGGCGAAAGGGACGGATTTTTGGCAGGAGACTGCGTAGGACTGGAGTTGATGATGTATTGTGCAAGTTTGTTACCGACTGCATGTTTTCCAGCAAGGTTCATGTGAAGACCATGGAAGTTCAGGTGAAGTGTTTTGCTGAGAGGAAATTCATTTCAAAAAGTGTGACATTTGTTTCTCTCAGCTGCAGTTTCAATTGTTGGTTTGCGTGCTTAATCTCGCTGCATAGTGTTGGTCTGTTGTACCAGAAGGGCAGAGTCGAGACTACAATGTTAGTATTTTGGGCGGCACATTGTAATTTGTTAACATGTTGTTCAGGTGTAAAGTTACCGCCCAAGTTAATGTCATTCTGCCCTCCTATGATAATGACTGTGTCCTGATTGGTCATTGTTTTCGTGTGGGTGTCCAATTCTGCAGTCACATCTGCAAACCTCCCGTTAGGTTTAAAAATAGATGAGACTGAGAAATTGGAGGGTAACTTCCTACTGAGAATGGAGGAAAGATGGCGGCCATGACTGTCAGCTAAAATAAGTACCTGTTTTTTAGGCTCAGTAGGAATGTCTTTGTTTTCAAGTGAGCTAGGATGCGCAGCTTTACGTGTTTTGGTTTTGACGCGCTTCCTAGCCTGTTTGCGTTGGTTTGTGCATGTATTTGTCGATGGTAGAGAAGGGTGGTGAGGATCAGGAAGGCGAGGAAAATCTGTTTCATAATCTAAAACACTAAATTTGTTTTGAGTTGTGACTGGATGCGGTGTCTGTGTCTTTTGTACAGTCACGGGTGTACGGTTGGTATTATTCGCAGTGTTGCCGACTTGTACCCAACCGTCTGTGTAGAGAACGACCTCTTCCAACCTTCGGATATGTTGATCTAAATTATTGTTTATGTGTGTGAAGGCTTTCAGAAGGTCGGCTTTGAGAGTGTAGAGAGTAAAGAGAGTAGAACGAACAGTAGCCATGTCACGAATGCGTTTTAATGTACGTGATAAAAATTGAAATAAATACAAGAAAACCCAGATAAGAGCAACAAAAACCTAGCTTTGTATTTTAAAAGTGTTAAATTGATGTGTATTAAATAAGTTAAAAATCAAGATTCAATGCAAAAACTAGAAGGTATGCTACGCACAATTCTAATGGAGCTAGTACTTACGAAATTTGGCAATGTGGCTACGTAGAATTTCGTCAACTTAAGCTGCAACTGTTTAATACAATCAGTAGATTATACGTTACCGTAATTAGATAAAAGATAATATCTGAAAGTTTGTCTTCAATATATAGAATAAGATTTGAAACAAATTCACTTTGATACACTGTCCTCGTAACGTTCAAAAATTCGTTTAAAATTCGTAATCTGTTTGTCTTGGTTATAGCCAAAAAATCAGTTGAAATTATATTCTCAGATAACCTGCAACAAGTAATAAAAGCACTTAAAACACACTAGGCACTGTCAAATCGCTGAAAGTAGTAGATATTCACAAAAAATGAAGAGCACAACCAGATGCGTCCGTCTCGTAAGATGGCGTCAACCAGTCTGTCCAGTCTGTGTTGTCTGTGTTGTACGTTGAAAGAACTGGTCTGAACTGGTACGTTGAAAGAACCAGTCTGTGTTGTACGTTGAAAGAATCAACATAGAGTAGTAGGACATTGTAATACTTCTCCCTTTATTCCGATGTGGGCTTTGAGCATTGCATATCTGGTCGAGGAGCTACGATTATCAACCTGAAGCCGGGAGATGAGTGAATACAAGCCATTCTCGTTCACATGCCCACTGTCAAGAGAGCCAGGAGGGAATTCCCCTACGGCCCACGCCTTGAGATACGAGCGACCCCAACGTCGAATTCTTCACTGACAGCTGACGTCCGTTTCCTTCACTGTACGGCAGCCACGACTGAAACGCAGCCCGGACTGAAACGCATATCACAGGGACAGAGAAATTAAAACTGTCTCGCAGATGCTTTCATTCCATCAAGAGTATCTCGCGTCTCTCTGCCAATTGCATAAAATTCACAGAAATTCCGATTTATAAAGTTTTTCCCCCTGCAGAACTTGAAAACCCGTTGCGTTTCCGCGTTGGACAGATTCCGTTTTACGCTGTGTAAAGTGTCATTCAACTTCACGGGCTGAAGAAATCTTCCAGTTAAGGCAGGTTTCCGGTTGGTACAGGTTCCGGTTTAGAGATTTTACGATATATAATATAACAATTGCATGATTATGATGCACATTCTGATGTTTCATTGTACGTTTCAGAGAGTTTTACTGCCCCAAAATCCGATCTTTATTCATAATAAAACAACCAAGAACAAAGCGCACAATACGTTCCTTAGAACGAAATCGTACGCTGCTGGAGACAAAATATAATTAAGAAAAACGGTGCAACTCGGGGCATCTTTCTTTTTAAATGTTTAAAAATGTTTGAAGGACACCATAAAACTCCTTTCAGACTGGAGGATCGTGGAGGATTTTACTTCTACGAATTTGAAAATTGTTTTTTTTATTCAAATGGTACAAAAACAGCGTTGTAAAATATGCGATAAATCAAAAGCAATCAAACATTATTTGATATTTAAAGCTCTGAATGTACTTCCTTTCAACATTTTTGTCCATTTTGAATCAATAAAATATCGTTAGAGACAAAAAAACTACACACGATTCAAATTGGTTGAAAAAAGTGCTGTCTGCGAACATACGGTCATACACGACTCACTCGGTAGTATGTTGAACTCCAACTAACTGGGGCCTCTCAGTCCTCTTATTGCTCATTCCTAACGCTTAATGTACCAACCTTACTATTCAGACACATAAAAATCCCTAAATTAAAACTTCGATTGCTGGATTTTTGGGCAAAAAATCGGGATTTGGCATGATTGTGCGCCACCCTGAAATTGCAACGGCATCATTTCTGTGGCAATTCGAAGAGTATTTGTTGTGTTCTTAGGAAAAAGATGACACAGATCGTACTGAAAATCCTTCAGGCGCGACAAGTCTTTTCGTTTAGAAACGTTAATCATTCCGTGTACATATGTAATTAATAATTCGAAAACGAGACAGTAGAATTCTTTGCCTGTGAGAATGAGAGAAGTTGGAGGCAGGCGCGTCACGTTGGAGGACAGTAGCGACATTCCCTTCTCTTCCCACGACTGACCTTGAATTCCGCCAAACCCCAGTGGCCAACCATGTGAAAATACGTCTTTCCCAACCTTCCCAGGTATTTGGAATACAAGCTGTCAGCAGGCAGTCATAAGAGAGAGGGTGATGAAAAACGCCATGTCTTGATGCAGGAATTGAAGTGTAGCAGACGAGGAAGCAGAAACTATATTCCGCCTTCACATCAGGAAGCAATTCGTTACATAGTAGGTGAATTAGAACGTTATGCTTTTGCAAACAACCAAGCAGAGGTAATATAAATATTCTTTTGAACTGCTACGCAAAATTGAAAATGCGTCGCGTTGAAATAGCTTATTCCACGGTCAAGAAAAGAAAACAGTGTCTTCTGACCAATTTTTTACAAAGGCAGTTATTCAAAATGTTTATTGTAGTGTTTCATAATAGAAATAATAATGTATAATTAACGTTGTTTGTAATGATATTAAGAATATAATCTATTAAAATAAATCATTAAGCAATATTGCTTGATTGTTAGTGATTCCGGGCGCGTCAACTAATGATATTAGTCCCGTAAATGTAGTGCATGTTTTTCATCGCGAGGTGGCGGTGATTTTCCTCCTCCCTGGATGGTGAGATCCGGCGCCAATCTACCGTCGGCTAGCAGGGGTTTCCCCAACCAGATATCTCTTACCAGCAGGGCACCGCCGCAGCTGGAACAAGCTCTTAGTGTCGACCGGTCTGCCGGCTTGTCTGGCAGTGTAGTGGATGTTAGTGTAAGTGATTAGGCTAAAACAAGGAATATGAAGGAAAGATCGCGCGCGGTCCGTGGCCCGTCTTTTAGTGTACTTCTCCGGCATTAGCCTGGTATTGATCGGAGAAACCACAGAAAAATACCGATCAGAGCAGCCGGCCGTTAGAATTCTCCTCCAGACAGCGACTGAATTCGACCTGGCTGAAAAGCTAGTGTCGAAAATCCTGCCGACGTTGGGACTCAAACCTAGGCCCTCCTAGTGAGAGGCATTGCAGTGACATCAGTTGATGCACTGATCCCCTTCTCTCGGTAGCAATATTGCAGTTACGTTTTTCTATCCCCTACTCTTCCTGTTGGACACCTCTCTAAGTTGGACAGAAAGGGTCACCAGAGAGGGTTTACTTGTTATACTGCGGCAGAAATCGACGACTTTTCGATAAAACTAGTGGTGCTCAACGGCACATGTTTCTCGAATTACTTGTAATGGCTCTGCAATATTATAATAAAACATAAACCTGCAAATGTGTTTCCAACCAGCAAACTTTTTCTCTTCGCCGAGACTCGAACTCAGGTCCATGGAGTTAACACGCCATGTTCTTCACTGCGGCACCACACAGTTGTAGTCTCAGTCGCAGTCATAGTCACACCATATAGTATAGTCGCTCGGCCGTACTCACTTTGTCGCTGCTTCAAAAACCAATGGTCTCTTCCATTATTTCTAACACGCAATTTTCGAAAATTCAGAGAATTCAACGAAAATTAGACTTGCCCTATATTTTAAGAGTCCTTTGCTCTATCTGTGGGGAAATATTTGTAACAATTGTTTAATTAACTTTTCAATTAGACAATGATTATTCTCTATCCCAATATTAAAATGATGTTAATGCAAACAATTTGAGCGGTTTTTGAGAAAATAATTGTTGAAAAGTTGCCTTTATTTCACGAAAATATACGCGAAAACTACTCATATTTTCGAAAAATTGTATATGACCTTATATCAAGATCTATCACAGTCAACATTAAGGAAAAAAATCTGTCTTCTATATTTTAGTTGTACGAAGACGCCGAAAAATATTGAACTTTTGCCATTTTCGAAAAATGAATTTCAACCAAAATCATACATGCCCCAGTGTTAGGCATCCTTTACGCTAGCCGAAGACAAAGTTTAAGCAAAACATTTATAGCCATTTTAGAGAAAATATTGAAAATGTGTTTGAGGCTTCGTGTAAAGAACAACCAAAAAATCAATGTAGCCGTTTCAAACTCGCAGGGCTTCGAGCTCCTGCAGATTGACCAAGGCATACTATCAATTTTGTAGAAAATCGTGTTACGAGTTAGGTTTTAGCGTTGATAACAGGTAGCAGCAGACTGATAGATGTTTTGCCGTGAATATATTTTTTTGTATTCTCCCACTTTTTGGTTTCACCTACAAAACATGGATTCTCGAGTTCGTCCAGATCAATTGAAAAGTGTCTACTTTGGATAAAATCGTAATGGTTTTGGTACTACATACGGGCTGGCTATTGACTACATACGGGACGACCGACGGACAGACGAACGGACAGACAGACACCGACGGACAGACACACAGACAGACAGAGAGACAGGTATTTTGCCGTCAATCGATTTTTCGGAATCAAGAAGCCACAATACTTAGATCCTGGAGGACGGGCGGACAGAAGTAATGACACATACAAATGAAGAGACAGACTGCGACAGAGAGACAGATACAGACCGACAGACAGACACAGACAGACACACAGACAGACATACAGACAGACACACAAACACTCCTTGGGGTAGGCAAGGTTGGCACTGCCTACACTGATGAGTATGTGCAAGTTTAATACATTACATTATAATAAAACAAATAAATTACTTTTACAGTTTCATTATGATGTAATATTCATCTGGAAATGTTTAATGAACATTTTATTATCGCGACCCACATTTCCATTTGAAGCGTTTTCTAACAACCCGTGCGCCATGTGATCTCTCTCTCGGTCTCTCTGTCTGTCTGTCTGTCTCTCTCTCTCTCTCTCTCTCTCTCTCTCTCTCCTCTTTCCGCAGTCATGCGCCCGCTTGCACCTCTCAGGGAGGCACGCCTGGGCGCTGCCTCACTTCGCGCTGTATTGTATGAAAAGCCTCTGAAGTGAGCGTAGAAGGCGTAGCTCTCAAGTGAGCGTAACATAGTCCATAGTTGACGCATGCGCATTGAGCATAGGCCTGCGAATTCGCTTGCTGCCTTCCCACACGGAAGACACTCATTTCCACTCACATGCAAGATGCGTGGCGCGTGTGTTTACTGTTTAGTTGACGAGTTAACAAGCGGAGATACTGATTATTATTTAAGAAGTGTTTATTTTTTTATTTTAAATTGGTATGCTGCGGATTATTACTGTTATTTGATTTTTTATATTTAAATCTTATTTTACGTTTATATTGTGACAGATACAGTGAATGAACTACTACGTATACCGTTTTATCGTCTTAACAATGTAGAAAAGAGACACATTTTGGGCAATGGTCGACCTACTCCTATGATCAGTGCCGAAGTTAGATAACTTTGGGTCTGGGGCAACGCGTAGCCGCCCCCCAAAAATGAAAAATGTGAAAAATGTATCAAGAAACTTTATGAGTTACTTTATTTCAACAAATACATTGAAAAAAAGGATACCATAAATCGCAACGAGGTTTCAATAGTTACACAAAACCTTCGTATGCGAAACGGAGACCTTGTTGCTTTACTCCCTTTCCTGGTAATAACAGAATCTAAGATAAAAGTCAACCTTGATGGACCAACCGGCCTGTGATTTCTTCATAAACGGACCTGTCAGCCTCATCAAGCCTAATCATGTTGCAGAGCAGTAGCTGGCCACAGCAGACAGGTACCTTGTCAGATTAATTACGTATTGAAAATATACATTAAAAACATTCAACATCTGTTAAACACACACGCGCACACACACACACACACACACACACACACACACACACATATATATATATATATATATATATATATATATATATATATATAGTGACGTTAGAGGCATCGCCACAAACCCCACAATGCCCACGCAGCATCGGCGGAGATGTGAATATCGAAGGAATACCAGAAAGCCGATTACAGATCGCAAAAGGCGCTATCTATTAGTTGCGACCTGAAGCGCGACGGCGGTGTACTTCCGCATTATGGGCAGTGCGGCAGGGTTGTACCGTGACGTCACGGCACCATTTAAACGGCGGAGCAGCGAGAAGAAAGACCCTTCTTGTGTGAGACGCCGAGGTAAGAAGTCGAGTAAGATAGCGGGGTAGTTGTTGGAGAGAAGCCGTAGTAGTTCTTGAGGCGTTAGGAAGTGGGAGAAGTGATATAGTAACGAGGCTACGTGATTTAAGTAGAACACTGTATGAGACGGTTGTAAGAACTGTGAAAATTTAGGACGAAGCTGAATAGTGGCCGCGGTTGCGGAACTGTGCGAGTTTTATAAAGCATTAGTGAAACGACACGCCAACTAACACACGCAGAGAGACTGGGCAATACGCGTACTCGTGTCGCAAGATAGGCGGGCGAAATTAAGACGAGACGTGGATCTGGTGGTGGGCGTTAAGAAGACTGGTACGTGGATCTGGTGGTGGGCGTTAAGAAGACTGGTCCCTGGATCTTGTGGCAGGCGCAAAGTAGACCGAGTGGCCTTCGGAGCACCATCGAAGCGGGCTACGTGGCAGGAACGCGAGTGGAGGCACGGCTGGACTTCCAAATTTGCATAAAACTGAAGTGGGAGACAGGAACTAGAAAGGTAGTGTTAGCACCAGAAACCAGAATACTAAAGTTTTGGATGTTCGCCTTAAAACTGAGTAACGGCGAAGTATTTCATAACCTCGTACGCCGGTGGTACATTTCATTCCGTAGCTGTAGTAAAGATAGTTAATGTGTTCCTCATTTTGTGAATGTACTTATTGACGAGGAAAATTTTGTATGTGAATAGCAGTAAGACCTGTGATAATGTGTACTGGTAAATAAATCCAGGAAGTGTAGGAAAAGTTAAATTTCATTCACTAATATTGGTCAAACAAGAACTCCGTGCACGGGTGTTATAAGGCAAATGATCGCTAGTAGGTGAAGAGTGAAATCATTAAGCAAACTTTTTTTGTTGCAATTTTCTAAGAGATATTACCACTAGTGGATTTGCATGCGTCCTAGCGCGAAGTTAACAATTTTGGTATATTCTTTTGTTCTCCTCTTTTCTGTGACAGTGTAAAGGGTTTGATTTGTGCAATACTTTCTAAGAATATATTACTGTTTTACCTAATTCTGTGTCTGGGTATATGTATTTCTCACACCCCAAAGATCCTGCCCCCTGAGATATTCAAAGCTCGAAAGAACATTCTTTCCGACCACAGCTTTTCGAACTATGACGCCCGAACTTGCGAATAATGTTTTTCCGGGAGGTCACGAAAGGAGGAAAATATTCACCCCTCCAACATTTCCCCAGGCGCGAGTACCATAAGTATCGCGGCGGGCCTCGGAGGAGCCCTCTTTGAATGCAGCAGCGACGGCGACCAGACGGAACTCTCTTTGATTGCAGCAGCGACGACGACTAGACGGATCTCTCTTTGATTGCAGCAGCGACGGCGAGTAGACGGAACTCTTTTGATTGTAGCAGCGACGGCGACTAGACAGAGCTCTCTGTGATTGCAGCAGCGACGGCGATTGTAACTTGATAGCGTAGGAGTTTATTTTAACTTGGTAATTAAAAGTTAGCTTGTGAAGCGTATCTTCGAAAGTGAGGTAATTAAGAAGTAGAGTGCACAAACATTCTTCGCAATCACAATATTTGAGAGAGCAAGCGGAGTGACTGTTTGACTCCGAAATAATTTCAAGTTTGTAAAATTTGCGCTGAAGGACATTAACTAAATCCAGCATTTCATTTTGCACGCTGAGACCACACATGCCCAATGTGTGGTAGGTAGGTCGAGCATTTAAAGCATAACTTCAGGTACATTAATTATTCGAAGCTGGAAGCGCGAACTAACTTGTACGAGGCGCGGTAGAAGAAGAAGGACGACCACAGGAAGAGCGAAGCGTAGGTGAGAAAGATTTGGACTGGAACGAGAATCGTACGAGTCCAGAGAACTGGAGAAGGGTGTGGAAATTGGAGGCGTGGCAGAGTCCGGAGTTCGAGAAGAGGAAATTTGTAACGTCGTGGAACAGCAAGCAAAGACGGTGGCAACGCGGGGCATCGAGCGGCAGAAAATCCCCAAGGTTACCTACAGGCGAGCGATGCGGAGCTTTTGAGGTAAAGGAACTGGCAACTTTTATGCGGCGATCAGTTGGGGAAAGAGAATAGCCGTAAATACACGACAATTCGTGTTAAGAGTGGGTGAAAAGTCCAGAATAGGTGGGAGAAATATTCCGAACGATGTGAGTGGCAGTTTCAAGTTCATTTACTGCACGTTTCATTAAATTCATTCAAAGATGCCATACCTTGTACAATTTTACTTAAATAATTCACGATTTTCACATGTTGTACAGTTGATGTTATCTGGAAAAGTTATAGTTTATTGTATTGTGTTAAAAGTAATTGTTTGGTGATATGTAAAGGGAGCAGATTTAAGTAACGTGTATGTTACGTTTTATTGTTTTTTTCTCTTTAAAGTTCAGTGTAATAGTGAGTGCGAAGCCCAAGGCTAGCACCTGTGAAAGGGATTCCTTAAAACAAGGGTAAAATTCGTTTTAAAAGCCGTGCACGGAAAAAACTAGAGGTTATAAGAGTAAAATAATTTGGTAGATGAAAATTCAGAAAGAAGAAAGAGCCAATTGTAAATTGTAGTTGGTGAAAGTGTGTTCGGGCAGTCGAGGTGACGCCTATTTTGTTTGTTTTGCCTTGTTTTTTTCAGTGACCAACTACTTAAAGTGCATTATTCTGTTATGTAATTGTGTCACTGTTATTTTTGCATTGAATATATGTTCATTTTATTCGTATTTTATATGATTCATTGTGTCAAGGGTTCAGACCTTTCTCATACCCAAAAGATCCTGCTTCCTGAGAATTTTAAGCTCGCTTCACGAGCATTCATACTAGCACGCTCACACCACGTGTGGAAGGAAGTAGGTGGGTGTGTTAGAATATATATATATATATATATATATATATATATATATATATATATATATATATATATATATCCATTATTTCAATTACATAATAGAAGCATGATGCGATAATTATGACTTTATCAAGCAAAGAAAACATATCTGTCATTCTTGCTCAAAACGGGAACGAAGTTTGAGACAAACTTTAATAATTATATTATTTTCCGTGTGCGTTGTTACACATGTAAATATAAATGTCGAAAGACAGACTACGTTATATTCATTTACGTTCACTACGTTTATTTCGTAATATTACTACATAATATTCACTATGTAATATATTTATCAGCTACCAGTCCCAGGCCTTCGGCGGGCTCTTGGAAGTAGGCGCCAGGCTATAGAGTCTAAATTACCTCTTTGAAGTGAGTCTTATTTCATTGGGAGTAAATGGGCGAATGAAGTTCGAAAGAAAATGATACCTTCATTTATCATCTTGCTCAAAACGGGAACGAATTTTGAGACAAATTTTAATAATTATATTATTTACCGTCTGCGTTGTTACACATGTAAATATAAATGTCGAAAGACAGACTACGTTATATATTTATCAGCTACCAGTCCCAGACCTTCGGCGGGCTCTTGGAAGTGTGTGTGTGTGTGTGGGGGGGAGCAGGAAGTCGCCTAATCAAGCAAGAATTGTCAACCAAGATTAAAAGAGAATGATGGAATGGAAGGTACGTATATATTTTTATCATGAGTTGTAATAATAGAAAGGCATATATTAGTTTCTGTACATTTCTATTGAACATAACGTACAAAACTTGGCCATTAATTCAGCTCAAAGTTATTTTGATGTAAATTGTGAAATTCCTCTAAAAGCTTATGTTGAACAAGATAAACAATTATTTCGTTTTACATCATCGGTTTAAATCCTTTCGATTCAAATTCTTATGTTGTTAAGTGGATATAGAGGTCTTGGCTTCCAAACTCATTATTTTGCATTCATTTGTGCCTTTTTTAATAGTAAAAAAAAGTATTTATTAAAAAAGTTTGTTATTTGATTATATTGATTTCTAATATTATATATAAATATATAATATATAAATTTTAATACTCAATTAAGCATTGCAAATTTGTATTAAAATGTAAAAAATATTTATTATGTTGCCAATTCATTGAAATAATTTTAATATAGTCTTGAAGTGTCATTAATAGCAAATAGAAACTGTAGAATTAATTGTTGTGTAGTATTCCCATTTGTTATAAGTGTACAGAATTTTGATTACCGTATTTAAATTGAGACTAAAGCCTATCATGTTCTGTAAATAATTGAACAAAATAATAATGCATTCCTAAAAAAAACTGCAGTAAAACACTTTCAATTTTTAATTTTCTTTATTTTTCAGTGATTATCACTTTAATTATATTTTCAAATATTATTGTATTAATTTTATTTTTCAGGTAGTTTTTAGCACAGGTGATGGAAATTGGTCATTGAAACAGGTGATGGTTCATTGATGCAGATATTCATGGATATTGTTAATTCTAAATGCCTATTGTATTCTATGACTAGATCATGAACATGTATTTGAAGGTGATGCCAATATACATTTTGCTAATTTTGCAAGCATCATGGACTTTTGTGATTTCATTCGTATTTAACATTCACAAAATGTATGTACATTAATGGTTCAATTTTTTTAGTATCATTTTTGACCAGACATGTTATTTTAAAATTCTCATTACGTAATATAACTTGTATTATAATTCTGTTACAGTTTCAATGTGTACTATGTAGTACTATCAGAATGACTACAAATGAGTATGAGTAATATAAAAAATTCACATTCCCACTAGAAAAGTGTCATTAACTTCAAAATGCTGTTTTTTCAGGACATTGTTTTACAACTAGAGTTCCGAATCAAGTTCATCGATTATGCCAATCTGTAATTTTTTTTGAAAGATTATTAATTTTTACTTTGGTTTCTAAGGAAAAAAGGTTTCAAGTTTTTCATAATTTAGGGTTCTCCACAGTGTGCTGTTTGTGGCATATAGTATGAATAACACTGCATTCTCAAACTGCAATTATTTTGGCTATTATCCATCTTCAAAATTACCAGAGAAAAATACCTTAGATTGTGTTAATAATTCTTGGGCAAAGAAATGTCATTACTGTTGTAATTGTGTTGATCTTGATAATTTTCTGAAACATTTTCATTGCCAAGTGAACAAAATACTTTCCTCTTGAAATAAAACAATTCAACATTACTAGACATGATTCTCGTGTCCTTTAAAATGCTAAAACCTACATACATATGCCAGATAAAATTTGATATAACATGCACAATCAAATTTTAGCTTGGTATTTTTTCATTGTCTTTTGTAACAGGAACAATAAACATTTTTTCTAAATTTTACTCAGTCAAATTCATCCTTTTGTGAGAAATGAATCTTTTTGAACATTCTACTACATCACCAGATGTGATTGGAGCATATTTGTAAGATGAAATCTGAGCCAATCTAAGGTCAAATTTTGCATTTTCTACTCTTGAATCACAATTTTTTTCTTTAAATTTCATAGAAGTTTTAAACCAGAATTTGAATTTATTGGTTTATATAATTTTTCCTTGGCAGTCACACTTGCATGTCTCCTTGTGTATTTAATCCACCTGATCACATAAATGATTAAGTGGTACATCAATGTTTCATTATCATTTGTTAGCTATTAAGTTTATGTCAATATATTTCATTCTATTGTGAATTATGTTATATTTTACACATTTTACTTTACTAAATAAATATTTTAATGTTAAATTCTAATATTTTATTTTTAGGTACATGCTGTTTCAGAATATTCATTATATATATATATATATATATATATATATATATATATATATATATATATATATATATATATATGGTTGTGTAGGTAAATATACAGATCTGTTGTTGGATCAAAAATAATGAATATTCTATTAATAGCAAGTACTACGAATAATCCATCCTATATCCGTCAACGATCAGTACTTGTAACACCAATAAGAAATGCTTAAATAGGGCAACACGTACGGCTGGCCCTTCAACCAGTACAGCTGTGCAAGCTGACTCGGAAGGCCGGCTCCTATCAGTTTCATCCGGATGCGTCATGACGGTAGGCTGGATCCTCCAACCTGTGTTGCTCGCTTACGCCGAACAGATAGCCAACTCTTCCGACAAGGTTGCTTGGGCTCAGCAGCTTCTACCCGTCCACTTCTGACAAAGTGAATTCAGAGGAGTGCAACAAGGGTCTCTTTACGATGCAACTTTTCGTTCCAACAATCTCCGTCACGAAACAATAACAGTGAACCTGGTTGGGCTTATATTATTATGCGTTCCCTTGTTACAGCATACTGCTACTGTTCTTCTTTCTCCCTGTAACAAAATCTACGTATAAGCCAGAAAAAGTTTTTGGAAATATATTTTAAATGACAGTTTTATGTAAAAGTATTTAGTGATCAAATAATATTATTTCTATGGTGAGTTTAAAACGGTAAAAAGTTTGTTTTGTTTTGTTAGTGTTAAATAAAAATAACTGTTAAATATATGAAATAATAAATATGAATTTCAGTAGAATATATTTTGATGTTAATATTATTTCATAGAGTCCTAACTTATAAAGTTAATATGATGATAATGATTTTCTCGAGTTCCAATTGCTTTTTCAATTTTTTAATATTTTTTCTATCAGTTCCGGGCGATCGCTCGGTCTGCCCATGCCTAGCGCTGGCACTGCCTATGCCGAGTACGGTTGTACATCGTGCGGGAGAGAAAAATGCAAGAAAATTCAATCCTTCCTGATATGATTCACACAAATGATTAACAGGTAGTAAAGTTGAAGCTAAACTTTATTGTTGGCCATGTCTTTTATTGTCAATTATGGAGAGTACTTGAAATAGAGATGCATATTTTGACACGAAAAATTTATCAAAAGCTATACTAGAACATGAAATGTCAAGTATAGCTTTTGTCACATATCTAAATCAGTGAATCTTAAACGTCTGAAAAAATTCGAATCCGATTTCTGATTATTAGATAGATAGATAGATAGATATTTATTATTCTGCAGGTAGGTATATACATCCTGGTGGCAGAACTCTACAATTTACACATTACTAATATTAACTTTAAATTATTTAACAACCTAACTTCAAATTATTTAAAGACATAATAATGATAATGATAATAATAATAATAATAATAATAATAATAATAATAATAATAATAATAATAATAATAATATGCTAACAATAATAGCCTTAACTACATTTTTTGTATACCATCATTATAAACGACCCTTTTCGATACCCCGAATCGTGCATAATTCAGTATTTTATCGCACGCTACATGACGTCATCGCCATTATTAAACGCGACATGACGTCATCACACATTCAGCCAATAGTAGCGAGAGAATCGTGGGGAGGTAGAAGAAGACGGAACAGCCGACCATCGTTTTCTCGCACGGATGTCAACAATGCCATCTTGAATTTGATTTCTAGAGGGCGTTGGATGTCAAGCACCCGAGACCTCAGAAGAAAGTTGTTTCGCGAAATTAAGTTTGATTCTCTTGTAAATTTATAATGCTGTTATACAAAAAAATAGCGTATGCAACTCGTTTATAATGTTGCTTTATTGCATTCGTACAAATTTGAAAACTCGCTCCTAACGTCGCTCGTTTTCAAAACATGTACTCATGCAATAAAGCTTAACATTATAAACTAATTGCATAAACTACTATTTTTGGTTGACCTGCACAGTTATTTGAAACTATTAAATACAAGATTACACGACTTTTTAATTACACTTCACTTCACTTCACTTCACTTCACTTCACTTCACATTATTTGAAATTCACTTCTCTTTCTACTTCTATATTGCACTACACCGCACAACACTTCACCACACTTCAATACAATACTACTTCGAATATAATTATATATTTAGAACAGGAACGCATTTAATAGTAATTTAATTATAATAGTAATTTAATTAAAATAGTAATTTAATAATAATAGCAATAAAGTATTAGTAATAATCAAATAATAACTGATATAATAATCCAACTTACTAAACTAATAAAGTTTACAAATACCATTAGTTAATTTATTTTTAAATCTTTGAACGCCTAGAGGAAAGGGTTCCAAGGCTGTCGCAGGTAACTTATTCCAGTCCGTTATTGTTCTATTTGTAAATGAAAATTTTCCAACATCTGTTCTCTGCGGCCTAAACTGAATTTTGTGCTTGTGATCCCCCCTACTAAAGTACGAAGGTCTACCCAATCGGATGTAGATATCTTTCCAAGCTGGATAACCGGCATACGCTTTATACAGGGCACAGAGTCTTGCCTTAACTCTCCTAATTTCTAGAGACTCCTATTCAACATTCTTCCTATTCCCTCGGAAAGTAAGTGTATACGCTCTTCTCTGTAATCTATTCAAATATTCCTTTTGGGAATTTCTTTAAGGGTCCCAACAAACAGCCCCGTATTCCATTAATGGACGAACTAGCGATAAATAAGCTAATTCTCTCGCTTTCGCAGTACTCTTTTTTAGTATTCGCATAGTAAAATGCAAGGACCTCCAGGCTTTCCCTACGACACAGTTTACCTGATTTTCCCAACTCAATTTGCTATCAAAGATTATCCCCAGGTACTTACAAGACACGATTCTTGGAATGTTTTCGTTGCCTAAACGGTATTGAGTTTCATTGTATTTGCGGCCCCTACCAAACGTGATGGTTTTGCTTTTCGAACTATTTATTGTCGTGTCATTTTTTTTCGCCCAAAAACGTAATCTTTCTAGATCACCCTGCAAAATATCCTCGTCTGCATTTGATTGAATAACTCGATATATTATACAGTCATCTGCAAATAGCCGTACCTTTGAATATAAATTATCTGGCAGGTCATTCACAAATGCGAGAAACAGGAGAGGTCCAATAACACTTCCTTGAGGGATCCCTGAAGTTACTTTTGCTTGAGTCGAAAATTGTTGTCCAACTCGTACTTTCTGTTTCCTATCTCGAAGAAGCTCGTCAATCCACGCCACAACTCTGGGGTCAATACCCGATTGCATTAATTTATGAACCAGTTTATCGTGTGGAACAACATCAAATGCCTTCGCGAAATCTATTATTACGGCGTCCACCCTCCCACTATTATCAACTTCATCAGCCATATCCTGAAACAATGATACTATCTGACTCTCGCAAGAGAAACCGTTCCTAAAACCATGCTGTCCCTGAAAAAGCCATTCTTTTCTTTCCTATTCTTGTCTAATATAGCTAGTTATCAAGTGCTCCATTAGCTTACATACAACTGACGTGAGACTTACTGGTCTATAATTGGCTAATACAGTTCTATCACCACTCTTGAAAATCGGAACAACGGTAGCTAGCTTCCAATCATCGGGCACGCTTGAATTGTTGATCGAAACCTGAAATAATCTTGTTAGATACGGTAATATTGCCTCTCCACCGAGTTTAATTATGTCAGTTGAAATGGCATCTGGACCCCGCGACTTTCCATTTTTCATAGATTTAATTCGTTTTCGCAATGTGTTTACCTCTATATTAAACTGATTTGGCACATCCTCCCTCGATATCTGAGTGAGTTGAGATTTTGTTTTAAAAACGGAACTGAAGTAGACATTGAAAGCGTTTGCTTTTTCCCGATCATCTGTAAGTAACCTATTTTTGGTATCTTTAACGATAGGAATTTCTTCTTTATTTCCTCTTCTTCTGCGAACGTATTTGTAAAACCCCGACCAATTATTTCCCTCCCTGTCGAGAATATGCTTTAAAAAAGTCTCCTGCGCAATTTTCTTTTCCTGCTCTAATTCTTTCGAACAATTACGATAATGTATCTTATGATTTTCATTACGATTTCTGTTATTGAAAGCCTTTCGAGTTTTCCTCTTCAGACGTCGAATTTTCGCATTGTAATATTCGGGGTCTGAATTACTTTTTAAGTATTTATACGGCACAAACGTTTGCAATGTCTTATCTAGAATGCTCTTAAACACGTTCCAAATTTCCTCCATGCCCCCCTCCATTCTCAGAAACCACTCGTACTGTTCTCTAAGGTAGTGTTGAAGCCCCTCTGTATTAGCCTTCTTGAACTGCCATATTTTGGTTCCGTTAGGAATTCTTTTCTGTAAAATACTCATGTCTAAGTCTACTAACAATGCTTTGTGGTCGCTTATGCCATCAACGACGTCGCAAGATAAGAAAAGCTCTGGAGGCCTAATTAAGAAAACATCTAGAAGCGCTTCCTGCCGCGTGGGTCTATCTACTACCTGCGCTAATCCCCCTTCCCAGACGAGTCTGTTCACTAACTGTTGTACTTTCGCTTCGCTCACGGCGCCTTTCCAATTTGCGTCTGGAGTATTCAAGTCTCCGGCAATAACTATAGGATGACTATTGGCGTTTTCTATTTTCTCAGAAATGGCTTCCAAAATCGCGTAATTTTCATTCGGTGGCCTATAGCAAGCAATAATTTCTAATACATTCCCTGAATCACTTATTTCTATCCCCATTATCTCAAATTCTTTACTGACCCAATTTCTCCTTATATCTATTACATCCTTAACACAAATAAATATTCCCCCACCTCTAGTATTTCTATCTCTCCTAAACGATCTGTAATTCGGACGAAAAACTTCAGTTAGCTATCTCTTCCGTTAGCCAAGATTCAGTTCCTATTATTACATCAGGATCACAAGCATCTACTAAATTCCAAAATTCTATTTCTTTATTTTTTATACTGCGACAGTTCACCTGCAACAGCCTTGTGAAGCCTTTTCTCACCTGAACATTTACGGTGTCCACTCTTCCGTCCCCCATCGCCGTAGTGTCCGTATCCTCCCGCGTCGTCGTCATCACCGCCGCCACCGTCGTTGTTGCAGCAGCCACTGCAGCTTTCGTAGCCGTCCTCGTCGGCGGCGTCGCCGCCGTCGCCGCCATCGCCGCCGTCGCCGCCGTCGCCGCCGTCGCCGCCGTCGCCGCCGTCGCCGCCGTCGCCGCCGTCGCCGCCGTCGCCGCCGTCGCCGCCGTCGCCGCCGTCGCCGCCGTCGCCGCCGTCGCCGCCGTCGCCGCCGTCGCCGTCGCCGTCGCCGCCTCTTTCGCCACCATCGCAGGCGCCGCCGCCTCCTGACTCATCATCCAGAGTTGTCAGCGTGGCCGCAAACATGACTGAATGACATCGTCATGTAGGCGACCTAGCTTCCACGCTCCACTCCGATGTAGATGGAGTCCGTCACGCGCCAAATCTTTGCGGCGTAGCTAGAAGTTAGGGTCTACGAATAGCCCGTCAAATTTTTCACATGCCCATAGCATGCCGTGGTTTAAGTCCCATATTTTGCGGTTATGGACATCCATTCGACAAACAATTCCACTAAGTATTACTTTCGCATTTTTGAATTTCTTTTTCACGGTTTGTCCGAGTCTAACGCACTGCCTAACAGTTTCAAATACAGGTTGCCTCTTCGACGAATTGGTTCCAACGTGCACTAGAACCACTTCCACGCTATCATCATTTTGAACCTTTTCAACTACTCTCGTCATATTTTTCACATCAACGCCGGGATAAAATGCCACCTCAGCACCCTTAGCACGACACACTCCTCCGCTGTGCCGCAGCATAGAGTCACCAAACACCTTCACTTTCCCTTCGAATGCGCGTTCAGTTGGGTTTCCCGATGTTTTCGCTTCAGCAGGACTTGCATCAACCAGGGCTTGCTGTGCAATTTCCTGCCCTTCCCGGCTGTCGCGATTCTGCTCCAGAATTTGCATCTTTAATGTTAACTCACCGATTGACTTGTGAGCCTCCTCCAGTTGTGCCTCCAGTCTCCGAAGCCTCCGTTCGCTCCTTTCGCACTTGCGACAGGTATTCATCGCAGTGTCCACAGCAGTTTCCGCTCCAGGGCCAGGATTCTGCTCTATTCCGGCAATCACAAGCAGAATGGCCACTATGCTCGCGCATAAGAGCTGCGAATGCTTGCTGATGCCTGCGCCGCCTGTGCTGGCCTGCATGGCTGCGTTGCGAACAGCCCCAAGGCGCGCCGCCCAGGTACCAACGCGCGCGCGGTACGACGCTAGGCAGCAGGTCATCGTAATCCTCTCGGAGCTCCTAAGAACACGTCCTCTCTCCACGACTGACCGACAACGACCGGTCACGACTGACCGACAACGACTGACCGTCAACTTATTGTCTATATTATTAGAGCAACACAAACTTGCAACACTTTTTTAGACTTTTTTTAAAACAGACTGCCTAGTGTCTTTTGAAGATTTTCACCTACCTTAACAAAAAAAGACACAGACACAGTCACAGACAGAGTCAGGCACAAGCAGACCCAGGCAGACAAACTGACAATCACAGCCAGCCAGCCAGCCAGCCAGCCAGTCAGACACACAGACAGACGTTCTTCGGACGAACTGACGGACGGACGGACGGACGGACGGACGGACGGACAGACTGACGGACGGACAGACACACAGACATACGTTTTGCCGTCAATCGAGTTTGCGTGACGTATTCGGTATGAATTACACACAAAATATTGGTTCTGACTACAGAACATGTTAGAGGCAGTAATTTACTGCATAAGGAACAATATTTATTCACTTTTTCGCATCCACGGCCCGCCAATAAGAGCTGTTCTCTCGAAAAATCTCCGGTTCCCGCTGCACGATACAACACTTTTTCCTACTACGTACGTATAAAGGCGAGAAAGTAAAAATGTACGTGTTTTATTTCATCCCAAACCACGCACCCAAAATTCATCAAAATTCGAGAGGTACCTTTCGAAATTTTTCCTAGTTAGTTGAATTATCAATAAAAGTTGCCACTAGCAATTTTAGCAATATTTGATAACAACAAAAATTCGCGGCCGTGTAATAGAAACTATTTGGATCGGAAAATGAGCTACCGAACTTGACTTTTATCCTTTATCGTGACCACATGAACGATGGTACAGATGGAGTTCCACAGTAACAATAGGACGATGGTAATGTTACTGAAATAACTAAATACCCTGCTAACATCCCACAGAACTCAATAATACGTGTACAGTTAGTGAAGCTACATTTAAGGTATGTTCGCGCAAATCGCTAGTCAAATACTCAATCATTTATTGCATCTATTAGAGCTTGTTGTAAACGTGAACGGAGCATTTAAATAATTATTCTTAAATAGTTAAAAGAAGTATGTAATAATTGTTGAAAAACAATGTTTACTGTTAAATTTAGTACCGCATATTTTAATGTGTCGGCAATATTTGTTATAGGTTAGGTTAACCTTTTGAGTCCACATACTGTGTTACACGTAGCCTTATTTTCGATTACTTTTTACTCTAATTGGATCTTTTATGTCAGAAAACATGAACTTTTCAACAATATATGAATTTGTTTCATTCTTATGTATTGTATCACAGGAGATACACCGGGCGTCAACGGTAACTATACTCGGGTTTTTCTGACCTGGCCGATGACACTTCATCAGCTATTACTGTATCATCCAATCGAGAGCTAAAACGTCATCACGGTGACGTCACTGTGATGACGCTTAAGCTCTCGATTGGACGAAACTAACAGCTGATTAGCTGTCATCAACCAGGTTACAGAACCCCAAGTATATAATACTGAACAGAGAGACAATTTGTACTACATTACTTGTTACAGGCATTTAAGTCTTTTTTTTAATTATACAATGCAAATGTAAACTAATTCATTATACTATATCTTGGTTTTGTTAAAGTAATCATTATTTTTCTTTTTGACGATCAGTATAGTCTCTAATTGTATAGAAACAGTTTTACAGCAGAAAAGATTTTACATTTAACGTAAATGTGTGTACCAATTTTAATTGTTTAATTTCATCTGGCAATGCGTTGTAAAGTAACGTACATGTATGTGGATTTCTTGTAGTGAGCTGTTGTACTGACACTTGATGAACATGATTTCTACGTCGAGTGTTGTAACTATAAATATCAGTATCACATGAAAATATGTGCCCACCGTTCAGTCAGTTTTCACAAATACTACAGATTCGTAAGGCAATGATAAGGTTTCAAGCTCAATGAAATGAAGCTTTCAGGGATCACGTTGATGGCATTTTTTCATTATTTGAATAATTTTCTTTTGCAATCTAAATGTCTGGGCACTAAAGGAAGAGCTTCCTCAGAATATTATGCCATATCTCAGGCGGGAATGTACATTTGTAAAATACACGCAACCAGGTGCATGAAGGCTGACAGAATTAGAAAGAATTCTGAATGCATAACATAATGAGCTTAATTTAGTGTTTAATTCTGTTATATGTACATTCCATTTGAGGTTTGATTGAATTGAGAGACCTAGAAATTTTGTTACCTTAATATCAGCTAATTGCATATTGTTCATTTTCAATGGAGCATACGATTGCCGATTAGAAACGCAAAATTGCATTGGGACACTTTTTCCTTCGTAAACTATTAATTTGTTATTACAAAACCAATTTGAAACTTCTGAACTTGTACTTTTTATTGTTTCTTTTTTGCAAAGAACACTCGTGTCTTCGGCAAACAGAACTGTTCTTGCCTTTTTAATAGATGAGGGCATATCGTTTACGTACACCAGAAAGAGGATAGGACCTAAGATCGAACCTTGTGGAACCCCATGTTCAATTGGCAAAGAATTGGAAAGATAAGTAAATAATGTCCTTTCGCGCCAGTACAGTATTTCTACTCTTTGAGATCGATGTTTAAGGTACGAAGTAAAGAAATAAGTACGAAGTAAAAAAATCTATTTTCAAGGGTAAATAAGCAATAAATTCAAAATTTATTGCTTATTTACCCTTGAAAATAGATTTTTTACATGGGAAATTTTTTGTTTTTTTCTCCCTTTCAAAATTCAAAATTTATTGCTTGTTTATCCTTGAAAATAGATTTTATTACATGGGAGTTTTTTTCTTTCTTTTTTTCTCCCTTTCAAAAATTCAATATTTAAGTAGTATATGACTTAGTGTAGGGATCACAAAATTTTGAAAATGTGCACACAATTCACTTTTCCCCATAGCACGTCATACGCAGTTTTTAACTGTTTTTTGACGTAAAATAAAATAAAAAAAGTCATCCAATCTAGGGCAATACCACGAATTCCATAAGAAGGTAATTTTGATAGCAAGATGTTATGGTTAATAACGTCAAAAGCTTTCGAAATATCTAAAAATATCCCAATGGGTTCTTCATTTTGGTCCATTGATGAAGCCACATCTTTAAGGAAAGAAAGAATGGCAGTTTCCGTAGATTTCGATTTTCTGAAACCGTGTTGTGAATCTGAAAACGCTTCGTTTTTCCTGAGAAAAATTTCCATTAGCATATAGAAAAGCCTCTCTAATATTTTTGAGAAAACTGACAAAAGAGAAATAAGAAGTTGACGTAATAGTCCCTTTCTGAGTGCTTTACATTCAACTCAATCCCAAACGAACTAAGGGAATATTTATTGATTTCTTCTATAAGAGGGTCAAAACTGTTGAGAAGAAGTAAGTAACAAAATAATCCAAAGGACTACTCATGTCCTCCGGTGGTAACAACATGGAAGATTCGGACGGCATTATGTTCTTAGTGTCAATTGTTGCTTTCTTCCAAACAAAGGACCGGTAGCGGTAGCTCAGTGCATCAACTGATGTCACTGCAGCGCCTCTGACCAGCCTCTGCAGCGACTGCTAAGTTCGAGTCCTGACGGCGGCAGGATTTTCGATACTAGCTTTCCAGCTAGGTCGAATTCAGTCGCTGTCTGGAGGAGAATTCTAGCGGCCGGCTGCTCTGATCGGTAGTTTTCCGTGGTTTCTCCGATCAACACCAGGCGAATGCCAGAGCAGTACCCTACCAAACGGGCCACGGACCGCGCGCGATCTGTTCTACCTCTTCCTTGTCCTATCCTCTCCACTTACACACACACACACACTTACACTAACATGCACTACACTACCACATATTCCTGGAGACCGGTCGGGAGCTTAGAGCTCGTCCCGACTTGTGCGGTGCCCCACTGGTGGGAGAGTCCTGGTAAGGGGGAAACCCCACTAGCCGACGGTAGGTCGGCGCCGGATCTCGCTTGTCAGCGGGGGAAGAACACCGCTATCTTCCGAAAAAAAAATGCACTACACTAACGGGACTAATGACCAAAGCAGTTGACGCGCCCGGAAACACGAAAAAATCAATCAATGCAAACAAAGGAGTTCTTTTGGAGTCGCTTTTGTTTGTATGTGATTATTGGCAAGTACATTGTATTCAACGATAGGAATTTGCTTCATCACTTCATTGTTATGAACATGTGCCTGTGTAACGTTCGCTTTTTTATTCACCCTAACAACTACATCCCTCTGTGTGGACGGTAAGCTAACTGCTGTTTCGGTCAACTGCATTAGATATTTGGGACTGCAATTGCCATTCAATAGCAGCATCATCCCTCAAAGACGCTATTGCATTCTTGTTGTCACCTATAGAAAAAATTAGGTTGAAAACGTTTCAATGACGAACTAATCTTTATCACGTACAAATGAATGTTCATCATATTGTTATACTATATCATCATACTATAATATTTTATACAATGTATAGCACTATAAGTAATAATAATAATGATAATAATGATGATAATAATAATAATAATAATAATAATAATAATAATAATAATAATAATAATAATAATAATAATAATAATAATAATAATAATAATATCAATTATAATAAGAAACAATGCCAATCGTAGAAGACTATTTAGAAAAGTTTGGTTATTGCATGTCATGTTTACTTTAAACTTGCCCATCCGTCCATGATGATCAGCGTCCGAATCACTGTCGTCTTCTAATTCTTTTACAGATGGAACATTCGTTTCGTCGAAATCAGAGAGATCACCATCAATGTCAGATGAGTAACCATCTGGCACGTACAAACGTTCTGTATTTTTCTCTTCTAGAAGAACCACCTTACGGAAAATGATATTGCGCGCAAACTTTTGTACGTTCAGCCTATGCCCGATGTATCTTAGAAGATACACAAATGTTTAACCCGTGTGTAATGTACTGAGTCACCAAATGTTTGTCAATTCAATTACTGCATCTGTTACTATATTGTTTTCTATCTCTCAAAAGTTCGCAAAACAGAAATCACTATTTCTCACAAAACGTTGACGATAAGTAACGCAACAGGTAACCTAAAAATACCCGTACGCACTGTCACATACATTTTGCAAAATTTTCACCCAGAATTACATTCCATGACATTATTTGTCGGAAATCGAATGCAAACTGTTCCAGTACAGATACGTAGCGCGACTAAAGTTATATAATAAAACAAATGAAGTAATCGTAAAGGAAACATATCGTATCTCCTGAGGGCATGAAAGGGTTAACTTCGGCTCCCGTACTTTTCTTTCTTTATGTGTTGAATATTAGTTACATTGAAGTTCATTATTAGTAGTATTGAATATTGTTTACATCGAATATGAATCGCTGCCAAATAGTTTATGGTTGTGTGTGGAACAAAATTTTTAGTTGGGTCGGTTTTTACTCGCACACCCAGAGAAACAGAAAACATGCTGTTTTGCTGTACAAAAGAGCATGTTTTGTACAGCAAAACTCTCAGCCGGAGAGCCAGTACTCCCGCTTGTGATGAACTTCACAGCAGATTTTTATCAATTACTCCTCAGAATGTTCTGTGTCGTATGCTACATTTAATATCTAATTCCTCAACAAAACTGCGTATTGAATAAAAGAAGAAGGTGCTTTCACCGTATAACTTCTTCATTAACTTAAAAAACCAATTACCACGAAAGTTTTTCCATAAGAACCTGTTCTAATTTAAACTTATTTTATTAACAAATAAGATGGTAAGGGGCAATTTTTTTCTTACCATTTTGAAGAACAGAGATTTTACTTTCATTTAAACTACATTTTTGGGATACTTGTTCGTGGTCGATCGAACCTTAAGTCCAGAAGTAAAACAAGGGACAATAAGGACTTTTGCTCAATATATGAAGGAAAATTGGTTTAGAAATCTAATTGACAGGGAGGGGAGGGGTCATTGACCCAAATGAAGTACAATATTGCCATGACGTGTCTTTTAGAATTATACAGGTGTGTGAGAATAAATGTTAGAAACTTGTAGATGACGTAAGTAGGAAGATTGTATTTTTTTCTGGGCACGTCATCTGCTGTAGCCGTTATTTTCGTTAGTGTAGGAATGTGTTAATCAAGGGAAGTGGCGAAGTTCCTTCCTTGCTGGGTGTGAGTCCATTACCAGTCTATACTTCGGTTTTTTAACGTGGCGTCTCAAGCTCACGCACGAAAAAGGAAGAGGGAAGGCAGACTCCAATAGGATGCTGCAACGTCACTACAGCTCCCACTTTTACGGCTCCCTATTACAGCCTGCCTTCTCTCTCCCCTTTTCATGCGTGACCTAGAGACGCCACGTTAAAAAATCGAAGTATACAGGTCGGCTTGCGGGAGATTTCCCAGGACATGGACAAGGATGAAGAAGACGGAGGAGGAGGAAGACGAGGAGGAGGAGGAAAGGGCGCGTATAGTCCGTGGCCGTTTGGGTACTGCTCCGACATTCGCCCGGTATTGATCGGAGACACAGCAGATTAAGCCGGTTGCTAGAATTCTCCAGGCAGAAGCTGGATTTCACCTAGCTCTCTATCTAGTGCCGAAAATCTGTTACTGTCGGGGCTGGGAATGGAATCTAGGACCTTCCCGTCAGAGTCGCTGCAGAGACAACGGTAATGCTGACTGCAGGTTAACTCAGCTGGTATGTAGAGTGATGAAAATGATCACTTTTTGCCAGTGAATATCTAGGATTAAATTGCATATGACTGTGTTACGCATGTGATATTTGTCCCTGATTATTAGGTAACTCATTACTCATAGATGTTCGACAGGCCACGTTCAAGGAGATTTCATGAAACTGCCGAACACCTGTGCGTATGGGGTTGCCTAAGAATCAGGAGCAAGTGTCCCCTGTGCTACTTCTTTGTATGAAATTTCATATTACATGTTCATTGGCAAGTGATCATTTTCAAATCTTTCTACATGTCGTAGAAGTAGGTAACTCTTATTAAGAGACACTTGTACCGTGAGGTAACTAATGCATTAATATTACTATTAAAATAAATATTTTTTCGGTTTTGATGTTCTGTATAATATTTATAGAAACAGTGTATGAATAGTTATGCAGACGAAAATATTTTTCTTGGTAAGTAAACTTTTGTATTGATTTTAATTATTGAATATCATCTGACAAGATGATGTAGAATAACGGGTATGTATTACATGTGGATTTCTTGTAGTGAGCCGTTGGTTCTGGAACTTTATGAATTTGATTCCGACATCGTCTATTATTATCATAGACATTTGTATTGGAATAAATTATTTTCCCTTTCAGTTTTTCGTAAATGAAAGTGTAGGGCAATAGTAGGATTTCTAGCTGAATAGAAATATTCTTACAGGAATCTCGTGGATGTGACTTGCTTACAATTCCTATAATTTATGCCCCGCCAACGCATCAAGAACCCGAGACAGCGAGTTGAAACTTTGGTTCAGGCGGTCCGCTAAGTTGAATGTGGCACGTTGGCGACTTCTCCACCTGACGTCGGCATCGGTGAAGCCGAGCGTAACAGACGCTGGCCAATAGTAAATTCGCAATATAAGTTAAGGAACTAAATATCGTCTTTGGCTCCCGAGGTAAAAGCGAGGGAAACAACGGCCAAGATTTTTTCCGTTGAAAGATGAAGTTAGAATCTCTGAAGAAGAGCGGTTGAGAAATCTGTGAGTTTTCCTGAAGAACTGTTGAGAAGTCTGCTGAAGGGGAAGAATCGGAGTGATTTTCGAAGCGTGATTAAGTGTTCATTTCGGCATATCACGGACTATTCTATCCAGCCGTTATGCCGTTTCGCAAAGGAAAGAATTCTGGGACGAATTCCAGATACCGACGTGGTCAGAGAAGCCTTCGTGTTTGTAGCAGATACAACACGTAGGAGGTGTCGTGCTGCAAGTGCAACTACATACGAGATGAGAACGAGTTTGAGGGAGTTGTTTGCCTTTATGATGAATGAAAGTCAATATGCAATAATAATGCATTGTGGTTTAATATTTGCATATATACAAATTGCTTGTTTTAGTGAGTAGTTATCCGGAGGACCAATCAAAGTTTGTTAAGTTTATAAATGCTCTTCTTTCTTGAGGTTCACTTTACTTACAGTTTGTTGTACTGCAAGCAACAACCCAAATCACTCGGATGAGTGTGTAGATGCCGTCAGAGCTGAGGTTGGCTCCAGGAAATTCGGCGGTGCGAACTGGAATGAGCGCGGATTCAGTTGACAGGAGCTGGTTGCAGAGATGAGAGGACAGATGAGTCAGGACAAATGAAAGACGACAGATGAGTCAACAATATCCGTTTATGTCTCAGTGGAGTACACTTGTAGGCTGATGCCTAAGTTCGAAATGAATTGCATTTTGCATCTGCTCGTCTAGTAGTTCTGCGAGAATTCTGAGTTGGTCTGTTCTCCGAGTCTTTCTCGTGGGAACGACGTTATTTGGGTGTTATTGTGTTCGAAGAGGGGAGAGTCACGTGGCATTGACCGTAAGCCTATAGTGAGGTGGTGAGATGCCACGTGCCCGCGATCGGCTTCCCATTTGTGGGATGCGTCTTCGGGCTCGGGGAGAGGAGCGTCTCGTGACATTGGCGGTGATCGGATACTAAGGCGATGTTACGAGAGGTGCCAGCGATGACGACCACCGTTTGTTCTATTTGAAAGTTTTGTTCTCATGGGCTGCGGCATCTGGCTTGCAGATAGAGAAGGAGCGGGACGCCACGCGGGCGCGTCCGCATTGCCGATGTGCATCTCTTTGTCAGCGAGATGCCTTAATAGAGCTGTATTGGCGAAGGAAGCACGGGGCGATTCTGAGAAATGTTTGTATACATTTTGCACTCGGTGGCAGATAGTGAAGCGATGGGGGTGTGAAAGCCTGACGGGATGGGCCCAGCCCTTGCTAATGACGTCTTAGCTGGCAGTAGGGGCGGCGCCGGGGAGCGGCGGTCAGTGCTCGCGACAGACAGAGGCTCAAAGAGGATTTTTTTAAAAGTACGTGCTTTGGTGGAGGAGACGGAGCCGTGAGAAGACGCTCTGCGTAGATGACTTTATTGTCCATTTGTAGTTTGTACTTTCAATACGCGGATGCGTGATGGAATGCTTTGGGAGCGGGCTCTGTGAGGGGTGTTGAAAGCATGTCTGACCGGCGGGGGGCCGCGCGGGTAGAAGCAATTAGGGGCTGAGCTGTGGTAGCGAATTTGATCGCAAGATCGAACAATGTTAGAAACAGGAAACGAGTGTGTAGACGAGTGGTGAAATAGAATTGGCTTGTGACGTGAACGGTCGGAGGCGACGGAACGAAGAAGCGTAGGAAATGAGCCCAAGTAAAATATGCTAAAGACATGGCTGGTAGTCATTTTAAGAAAAATTTGCGCTGTCAAAAACCACTAATTCACGTCCTACAATTAGCACATCATCAACTCTACCATGGCTGCAGATCAGTCTCCAGAACACAGTTTCCGACCGTCGTCTGCTAATGAGGGAATCAAAGCCGACGGCAGCACAGAAGTACTGGTTACAACCCAGAAGAGGCGAGCACATCGGTGGCTCTAGCCGAGGCCGTGTCCATCTGCGTGACTCCCCCGGTCGTCGACGCATCGAGGTTGCTGCAGCGCCGAGCCGTCATATCGCCGCGACGCGAGGTCGCAAGAATCGCGAGCCGCCAGCAGGCGCCGCGCTGGAGCCCAGTGGATTTTACGCAACGCCACCGGAGCACGCAAGTGTGAGTATCCGTACGTGAGAAGGTATCAAAGATAAAAAGAATCTCGCATAATCGATTCACGAATACGATCTGTTTTTTAAACTATTTATTGAACGAGTCAAAGCAAAATTGATGTTAAGCCGAGGAATTGTTGTTAATATGATTAGGGTATTAAACTATTTCAATGTGTTATTCAATGAGTTTAACGTGTCGAATGATGGAGTCATTAATATTTGTTGAATATCGTCCACAAGTCAGTGGGTTGATTGATTGATTTTTTCGTGTTTTAGGGCGCGTCAACTGCTTCGGTCATTAGTCCCGTTAGTGTAGTGCATGATTGTTCTCGGGAAATGACGGTGATCTTCCCCCGGTGGATGGCGAGATCCGGCGCCGACCTACCGTCGGCTAGTGGGGTTTCCCCCTAACCAGGACTCTCCCACCAACGGGGCACCGCCCCAGTCGGGACAAGCTCTAAGCTCTCGATCGGTCTCCCGGAATATGTGGTAGTATAGTGCATGCTAGTGTAAGTGTTTGTGTGTAAGTGGAGAGGATAGGACAAGGAAGAGGAAGGACAGATCGCGCGCGGTCCGTGGCCCGTTCGGTAGGGTACTGCTCGGAGAAACGACGGAAAACTACCGATCAGAGCAGCCGGCCGCTAGAATTCTCCTCCAGACAGCGACTGAATTCGACCTAGCTGAAAAGCTAGTGTCGAAAATCCTGCCGCCGTCAGGACTCGAACCTAGGACCTCCCGGTTAGAGGCGCTGCAGTGACATCAGTTGATGCACTGAGCTACCGCTACCGGTACAAGTCAGTGGGTAAATAGTTTAAAGGCGTAAATCAGGAATTTTGTGTAAATTTGGTAGTGTAACTATACAGAGGCAAGGTTAGATTTTGCACCAACTGGTTAACTAGACTAAAATATAGAACTAATCTCAAATGAGAGTATTTATTATTAATGACCATTAAAATTTGTTCAGACATTAAGGAGACAGTTGTAGTTTTAGTCAATGACAATTACGAATGTGAGGTTTGCGTTCGAATAACGAATTCCAGATAGTAGAGTTCATTTTAATTGTGTGTGTTTATTTCTAGTTCAAGAATACATGATTTTGTGTCACAGATCCACAATCTTTGATTTCTTAGTCGTAAACTTGCCTGTATTCTCCCAGACGTGCATTCCTAGTAGAAGCCGTCAAAGCTTCTAAAATAATGAAATACGATCAGGATATTTTGTGTTCAAATAACAAAACAAAAGCAATGTGGAATATAATAAAAAATACGACCAAATCAACTAGAAACACTGTAGAGAATGCTGTTTTAAAATATAACGATAAAATGTGAACGATCCGGCAACATCGGCTAGTCTCTTTAACCAATACTTTTCGAGAATTTCGACCGATATCACTAAGGGTCTTCAGCCACAAAGTTCAACATCAGACATTTCCCCAAAACTTTTAGACATGATGTTCGTTTCGGAAAATTCTTCCTAACTTCTCAAAAAACAATCGGTAAACTAAAAAATAAATATTCGGCCTGTTTAGATGAATTTCCGGATTGTTTGTTAAAGACCTGTGCGCCTGCCATTATGCACCCGTTAACACACATATTTAATGCATCCTTATGCATCGGAAATTTTCCAGATATTTTCAAAACGGCTAAGTTTAAGCCACTCTTCAAAAAAGGCAACAAAAATTAAATTCAATATTATCGGCCAATTTTTCTTCAGTCTGTTTTTCCAAAAATATTAGAGACTTTTTATCTACGAATGGAAACCTTTCTCAGTAAACACGACGCGCTTTCAGATTGCCAACATGGATTTAGAAACTCAAAATGTATGGAAACAGATATATTCTCTTTTCTTCAAGATGTCGCCTCGTCATTAAATCAAAATAAAGTACCTATTGGATTATTTTTAGATCTCTCAAAAGCTCTTGACGTCATTGATCATGACATTTTACTTTCAGAATTACCTTCATATGGAATCCGTGGCATTACTCTTGCTTGGTTATGTTCCTACCTTAAACAACGATCTCAGAGAGTGGAAATACCTTACTGGAATGATGAAACATTATGTACACACCTATCTGACTCTTTGCCAATTGCACGTCGAGTCCCTAAGGGATCAATTCTAGGCCCTACTCTGTTCCTACTTTACGTAAACGATATGCCCTCGACGATTCAAAACGGAAGAACAGTTCTCTTTGTGGATGACACGAACATTCTTTGCAATAAACAAACCGTAAATAGTACAATATCAGATGTTTCAAATTGGTACCGTTATAACAAATTAATAGTAAATTAAAAGAAAACGGTTTTAATGCAGTTTTTCATTTCAAATAAACAATTCTGTGCTCCATTGAAAATGAACGGTGTACCATTGACTGATGTTAAGGCAACAACATTTTTTAGGCCTCTCAATTCAGTGAAACCTCGAATGGAACGTCCATGTAAATGAATTGAACACAAAATTAAGTTCATTTTGCTACGCGTTCAGAATTCTCTTAAATTCAGTGAGCCTTCATACTGTTCATTGTGTATATTTCGCAAATGTTCATTCCCACCTGAGATATAGCATAAGCTCCCAGACTTATAGATAACAAAAACGAATTGTACGAATAATAACCAAATCCCATCCACGTGATTCTTGTAAGCCTCTCTTTATTAATCTGGGAACTTTACCATTACCTTGTCTGTTGATTTACGAATCAGTGGTTTTTGTCAAAAATGACTTATTTTAGGGCGGGGAATATATTTTTGCAGCAAACGCCAGATGACATAAAACGATTAAATTCGATACAAAAGTTTAAATTCAAGTAAAATTGTTTCTTCTGCATAACTGTTTTTTTAGAATTAGAGACTCTACTAAGTATCAAAAGGAAAGTAACATTAATTTTAACCGTGATACTTAATGTATTATTTACCATTTGAACTGTTTAATTTTAAACAACTTGAAACAAGTACTGTAACGCATCTTCTGGGTCAATGACCCTCCTATCAGGTTTTTCTTCGAGTTTCCCTAATACTTTGAGCAAATGCTGAGATGGCCCCTTGTTTGGCTTATGGACATAAATGTAACTTCATTATCTGTGCACGACTTCTAGAATTCAGTGGGAAATATAGTTATTCAAATATCGTTCTCCATGTTGTCGCGGCAGGAAGTATTATTCCTTGACGAATAACATAATGAATAAGAGCCCAAATTTATTGGTGATTTACCGTTGGAAATAGATTTTATTACATCGGAGCGAATACTTTTGTTCACAGTCCTTGCAAAAACGCTCGTTTTTTCTTTATTCAAAATTCAAGTAGCTTCTGGCTTAGAGTAGGGATCATAGAATTTTGAAAACTTGCACAGATTTCATATCTCCTTATAGCACGTCACACAGTTTTAATTGTTTTTGACGTAAAATAAATAAATAAATAAGTAAAGAAAGAAAGAGAGAGAAAGAAAGAAAGATAAAAAGAGAAAGAAAGAAAGAACAATTGAACTAAATCAACTCAACAGGTCTGACGAATCGGCAGTGAACTGTTGGACATCGGAGGTAACATCCTCGCTGGGCGAAGCTCACTTAGGGATAACGACGCCTGGTCGGAAGAGTTGCAAACGCAGGACGCGTCGCAGGAATTTTGACGGCGTGTTCCGTAACTATATATATATATATATATATATAATATATATATAATATATATATATATATATATATATATATATATATATATATATATATATTGGTGTGTTGTTAGATAGCTTCCAGAGTCCAAAAATTGCACATTGTTCATTTTCAATGAAATATGCAAATGTTTTCTGGAAATGCTTCATTAGACAGCTTTCCATCGATTACTATTACTTTGTTATTACGAAAGCAATTTGAAATGTCTAATATCGCACGACTTAATTATTTGTGCCGAGAATGTTCTTATCGTGAGTGAAGGGAAGTGTTATGCTATTTCTAAGCGAAGGAATTGCGTTCAGAAGGAGGAGGACTGCACCCCGCGTAACCCCGTGATCAATTAGCAATGAATCGGCAAGATGAGAACTTTCTTCCAGAACTACATCCTAAACCAGGATATTTCTTTCAGAAGAGGTAGGATGCAACATTTCATGGTAAAATTACATTTTACATATTTGCGTAATGCTTTCGTTAGTGACCACCGTATACGTATTTTAATAAGAGTATAAAACAGTACAGGAAGTTCAAGTAGGTGACACGAGAGTTGCTGACAGGGGAATGGGGGACTCGTAACCCCGAATGTTTTCAACTACATCTGGTAATTTTATTATATTTCATTTTTTACTGAATAATTATTCGACGTAACGATGATATTTATTCGTTTTATAACATTCAAAGTGAAATTACAATATGGCGCACACAAACAGGTTTAGACGCCTTTCATTAGTCAAATTGTACAATGCATGGGAAAGTAATATGAAGATGCTTTCAAACTGGCGACTCCTGCCCCTCGCATTACAACAGTGTCGCTACAGACTCGTCTGGTATCAATTAAATCTAAAAACAAAAAAAGATTCGCAACAATTTGTGTTTTGAGAGGAACTTTTGGAATTTCTTTCGAGCATATTCCAAGGTTCTAATGTTTCAGAGTAATTTTTTGTTATTTTTTCAATTAATATTTTTGTGTTTGAAGTTGGCGCTGAGAAAATATCAAAAAAATGTTGTTTTGATAGTATAAATTATTTTCTTATTTTTCACATTTTTCCCATCAGGTAAAATAGCGTGAAGTTGACTAAAAAATTTAAAATTAAAAAACACGTTTTTGACTATAGAGAGGTGTGGATGGTGGGACGTAGGCTAAGGAACCTTTCAAAAATGTTATTTTTATGTTAGAGTTATAGTATTACTGCTCATATGTCATTTGATTTAAGGGAACATTTTACCATCATATCCGGTGGTATCCTTCAAAACTGACATATTATTTAGCGATTTTATTAAGGATATTTTAATGAACTTCGTGTTTAATTTTATAGGGGTTTTGTTTCTTACAAATTATTTGACTGATCGTCAAAGATGAAGTAAATTCCACGGATGCATTTTATTATTTACGTTATGGAAGAAAGTGGACTACAAATGTTCCTGGATGTTACACAAAAATTCACAGTTAGTGCCATCAAGAAGAACCCAGAACAATTTAATAAAGTTTTGATGAACATCCAGAAAAACGTAAAACCAAGTATAAACAGATCGAGACTGTCAAGGGAAATTCGTGTGTTTTACCCAGACCTGATTGAAGATTAAATATTTTTGCAATACTTTAAGGTGTTTCATGATAAATTTTAATCTCTATTGAACATTTTGAATTAGGAACTACGAGAAGGAGTTTAGACAGCCCATACGATTTAAAGAGAGGTTAGTAGTTTCTTTGAGGCAAGTGGACACCACACTTTATGTAAGAAAACACATTTCTTGTATAGTTAAAAAAGAGAAAAATAAAAAAATATATTAATAAAAATAATCCACTGTCTGTGAGCAACTCTTTTCCTTTTTATCATATTAATCTACAGTCAAAAGTTCACAAAAAATATATGTAAAATCGCATTAGGCAAATGTTAAAAAGGCAAAAACTCAACCATTTCTTGGTGTATTCAATATCGTTTGAAAGAAATGTTCCATTTTCTCGCATATTTACGTACTTAGTATGAGTTTTATTACTACCATCAACAGTTTCGTAGATCATCACATTTCTTCCATTACTATTTACGGAGATATTACACAAAAGTATTATCTAATACATTTTAGGTTTTTTGTCTAACTAAACATTATACATCACACATTTCAGCAGCATACGCTTACCAGGTGATCAAGTTCATTAAATAAAAATAGTCTTAATGAGAGTTTTTAACTCTCACATTAATTTAGATTACTGTTCATGATTCCCTTGATATATCGACACTGATACAGTAACAAGTATTCAGATGGATTAATAACGGTAAAATCCCTTGAAAATTCAAATTAGTTAATTTATAAAATGCTGATTTGTAAATAACAATATGGTTTAAAAATAGGTAAATTACTTTTTTGCTAAAAATGTCAATTAATAAAACTCACAACGTTTCGTGTTCAATTCTTTCCATCTTCAGGTTTCTTCTTTGATATGCATTACATAATAAATAATGTGTTACATTATACGGTTAAACAACGTGAATATATTATAAATAACTTCATTCTTATGCCTTAATTTTTCCTTCCCTGGCCACGCAACCTGATCATGCTCATTGTATATTTTATGTTATAGATATTATTTATTATTTAATAAATAAATGTATAATAGCACTTGAATGAATACTGTTTTGTGGGAATTCTGATCTGTTCTAATCTAATTTTTGGATAAATACTCTTTTGTGGGAATTCTGATCTAAATACTGTTTCAAACAATTACACTTTTCTGCTATTAAAAGTATTTATTTATACATATATATTTATGTAGTATTCCTATATACTATTCCTATGTATGTAGGTAGGATTCCTGTATATGTATGTAGTAGTCTTTTTGAAAGCGGCAAAATGTACTTGCGCCGGCCCGGTGGCCGAGATCGCTAAGGCAGTAGTGTCGTAGTGATCTCACACCGAAGGGTCGCGGAGTTGAGTCCTGCCTCGGGCATGGTTGTATTTGTGTTCGTCCTTTCGCCCCTTATCACCATTTCATTTCTTCTTTATAGTTACCATAACGTTAACATTAATAGTGGTCGCTAATGACCTTACATGTTGATGCGACCTTAAATAACCAAACAAAATGTACTTGCATCAGGGCGACAAACCAGTGAATTGAATTTGCCTTATTTTACGTGGCGAGACTCAGGTAATGAGGCCTGCTCTTCCGTCTGACCACGCAAATTTCGTTACACTCCTTTCAACAAGAGAAAGAAGGGTCTTGGGCGACGAAACAGGGGATTTGAATTTAGCTCAGAGGCATCATTTAGGCTTGAGGATCTTTTACATGCAGTAAGTTACTAACATGGGATAGCCGGCTTTACTTCCCCTCCGAAGGAAGGCGTACGAAGGATTTTTTAAGATTTTTTTAGAGATTTTTTTAAGATTTTTTAAGAGAAAGATTTTTACCCTTAAAAATCCACGGCTACGATCGGGTTTGAACCCGCAAACTTGGGTATAGCAGTCCGATACACTAACTGCTAAACCATCGCCGCCGCAAACCAGTGTGTGACGGCCCGGAAATAACTATTAAGTCACCACTCATGAGAGAAACCTTCCCTGATATTGTTTTTACTCCTGGCGTGGAGGGCAAGAAGCTGGGACAACTACTAATGCTGGTTTTGATTAGGATCATAATTACACCGGCTGGATTATTATTGGGACGACCTGCTCTGTAGCAATTATAACCTGGAATACTATTAATTTAGAAGAAACCAGATGGGTCTCTGTAATACAAGCTATATCTACTGTATGGGATATTAAAAGTTGAATGAAAGCATTTCTTTTAGGTATGATACCGTTTCTGTTCCAATTGAGAATCGTAAGATTATTAAGGCTCTTTATTATTGTCATTAATTTCGATATTATTTATTAGTTTTATTGTAATTAATCGCACCATTATCATAATTTCGTCATTATTGTAAATAATAAATATTTTATTAAATGATAATATTATAGAATTTTATGGAATTGATTATTGACGACTTGAAGGACTAGATTCAATGATTTATGAAATTGTTAATGTGCTGAGTTAAATAACTGGCAAGATTGAAGTTGTTATTATTTTGGTTGAAAGGGTATTTGAGTGTAAAATTGGGAGAATGTGACTGTGAAGTATTTTGACTGAAGTGGGGTATTTGTGAAGTTGATGGAAGAGAAGGAAAATCAGTTGACTGAGGGCTGAAGGTTTTTTTTTTGATGATGAGTTGGATTTATTTGTATCTCTCTATGTATGTCTATGTGTATGTCTCTTTATTTGTATTGGCTGATTTACATTTTACGACTTTCGTGTGGTGAGCACAAATATTAGACCGTGCATTAGCTCTGTGACCTTCTGCATTGCAATTCGCACATGTTGGTATGAAATTACTCCCCACTTTACAATTTGGTATAATGATTTCCTGTACATATGGCACATACAATATTGCGTGTGCAGTAGTTCTTCGTATGATAGTAACGCTGACAATGTACGCATTGATGGGGCCAGTCGATGTCTTCAATTTTCCACACGCACGACTGCATGACTAAGTCAGTGTACTTTACAATAACTCAACATTTTAAAACTTTTCTCAAAAATTGCTCTAATTATTTTGATTAAACATTGTCCTTGGATAACGTAAAAAAAACTTAAAGAATGGCCCCCAAATGATCGGGTACAAACTCGCAATGTTTTGAGTTCGTTCAAATCGATCGGAGAATATAAAGTTTGGAAAAATTCATTTGAACGGTTTAGAGGCTAGCGTTGATCACTGACGGACAGACGTTTTGCGATCGACGAATCGATTTTTTGGTATCAAGGACTCGCAAAACATGAATTCCGACTATCCATCGTGTAAGAGAAAGTAATTTATTACATTTAGGAACACAATTTATCCACTTTTTCGTTACCAGACGCCGCTAATAAGAGATTTTTTGTCGAAAAATTGTCGATTTCCGATACAGGATTGCAATACTTCCTCTTCTGACGAAGTAAAGCGAGAAACTAAAAATGCGTTTTGTCCGGCTTTAGTAATGTCAATCGCCAGTTGTTTTTATAGCCTTAATCGTCCTAACCGTCTCTTTGGTATTCTAGTTTTCATGTAAAATGTGCGTTCTCTGGCCAATTTTCAATGACAATTGTATTTTTCTTCTTTGTTTCCTTTCTTATTACAGTTTTATTATAAAAATTTCATTTAACAATGTGAACATATATGATTCATTTTGTAATAAAAAATGTAAAAAGAAAGGAAACAAGAAAAATACAATTTCATTGAAAATTGGCTAGAGACAATATAGGCTATAGTTTACGTAAAATTTTCAAACAAATATAAAATAAAATTATTCCACTTTTATTTTGATTTAATGTTGTTTGTTTAAACGCATTGCTGTAGCATCTGAAACGAAGAATTTGAAAGTAGTCCTATTGTATATTAAATATGAGACCCTTGAAGTTTGGAGCTCATATTCAAAATCCTTTGTGGACTCATCTTGCAACACTAACAGAAAATCTGGAACGTTAAATCATATATTTGTGTTTGAGGTATGAGCAGTCTGGACGGACTGAGAAGAACTCTCATGATGACCTGGTAGTGAAGCAGGATTTTATTCATGAGAAGCGCTTACGCCAGAAAAAGGGGAAGAAAACTCGAGAGTAGTCAGCCATGCAATTACTCCGGAGGCGACGCTCCTGTTGGGTCGTGAGCCGGAGCGTACAAGAAATGTATGTGTGAGTGAGCTCTTTAAGACCTTAGAGCTGAGCACAAAGAGCTAGGGTATACGAGTATTACTGCGGCGCGGATATAAGGGATACGTTTTGCAGCCAAGAACATCCGTCAAAGAATTTCTATATTACTTCTTCACTTTACGCTGATGATAATCTTTGTTGGCCTTTCAAAAGACTGACTTTTCCGACCTGACTTCTCAGCACTGATATTTTACCTAATAAATATCTGCTTGTTCCAAACAATTATTGACAAGTTTTTAGATATTGTTTAAATGGAATAACTTGGGACCGGTTGTGGTTGGTTTTTAACTTCAAGAGCGACTTGACTAATTTTTTACAGTCAAAATATATCAAAGCGTTATTTGAAAATGATGTTTATAATAATTGAGTCGTTTAATTTAGAAACCAGCCAAGTGTCAAATTTGTCAATTTCGGAAAAATAAATAAATAAACACAACTACTATCGTAAGTGTAAATATTTCGGCAGATTGAATTGCTGTGCGTGTGTAGTCTCGTCCCAGTTCCCAGTGCGCGAGGTGCCGCTCACTCCAGTTCAGCTCCGTGGGAACGCGTCTCTGTTCATGGGGGAGGTCTCAGTCGACCGCAGATCCCGCAGGTTATTTTTTTATAATCCATAGGTTTCTTCTTGTTATGGGGTCTTTCTGATTTGTGCCGTAATGGAATATGCCGCTTGTAGAGATTTTCGCTTCTTTTGGCTTTCGCGCGACCACACAGCTCGTGGCTCCGACCTCTCAGTCCCGTAATGACTGTGTTCTCTTCTTTCAGTTTTCTCTTAGTCTCAAACTGAATTTCAGTTTTGCCATATTATTACCTTTTTGGTGAGATAATGTCACGTGGTTTATAAGAGTGTTGTATGGTGTGTGTATGTGGCAAGAACAAAATGACTTGAAATCTTTTTGCGTATAATGCTGGATGGAAGTTTTCCTATGACTGTTTTGAACTTGCAGAAGAGCTGCACCAGACACTTACTAGGGTTCTGCGCGGTGTCTGTCTTCCCTAGAGTGCGGTCGGACATTTCAATATGCCTGTGTAAGAACGTAGGTTTGAATTTATAATAACATTTTCAGCAATGTGGCTAATTGCCATGTGATATGTTACAATATTAAAAGGACAGAAACTATACGTTCAACAAAATGTGCAAGTACGCGGGTTAAACAATGTAGTACTTAAGTTACATTGTAGGAAGTTGTGAAATATGAGTTGTAGAATCCAAAGTGCAATTCGTAAAAGATCCATCTCCCCAAACAGAAACAAACTAGTGACCTGCAGCTGCTTTCCATAACGCAGCACGTGAATAGCAAATATTTAAGCGACTTCTTCCTTGCTCTGCCATGAAAGCTGCGTTTAAGCAGTGACGCACTGAGTAGGAGAATTCAGTCGGTACTCGCAACATGAGAATAGGCAGAATAAGATAATCAAATACTTGCATTATTCAGTCAAAATCGAAACTGTTTCGATACGTATGTATCTTTCTCGTATACGTACGTATTCGGAGTAAAATATGTAATATAGAGAAAGTTATGTAATGCTGCGGAAATCGATTTCGAGATTTCAACGGAAATACACATTTTGGGAAATACACATATACATATAAACCCCGATGAAAAAGTATTTGTTTCAAAACGTCCCTCCGTCCGTCCGGCTGTCCGTCCGTCAGTTCGTCCGTCGGTGAACACCACTAGCGCCTAAATCATAGGTAGAATTTTTTCCAAAATGGTTACGTCCTGTCGATCTGGCTCGACTCGAGGTGCTGCGATTTTGAAACAAATATTTCCTTTAAATTTCTTGTAAGAATAGAGTAAATTACACTTATAAAGGTGGCATAAGTCCGATTTTCACGATTTACTCTGAATTTTTGAAAATTGAAGTTTGAATTTTTTTCGGCGTCTTCCTACAAGTACAAAATTGAAGATAGAGATTTTTCCTTCAAATGAAATTTGTTGTCCATAATTAGTTCTTTCATTAAGGTCGTGTACATTTTTTGAAACTTTTAGTAGTTTTCGCGCAATATTGCGTGCAATATTTGCAAATTTAAAAAATTACAAAAACAAGATGATCAGAGGTCGCACAGTGGTCTTTCAATTTCTGCCCACATTGGAAATTAGTAGTATAGATTTCTGTACACATTAGAAATTACTATTATATATGTTTTGAATTTATCCCGGGTTTCAAGGAACTAACGAATCCATGCACACTTCTGAAAAACGGCCAGAAGCTGCGTAATTTTCTTTCAATTTCTGCGCGCAATGTAAATTAGTAATACAGATATTTTGGATTATTTTCGAGTTCCTGGGTAACTAAAGAAACCATTGACATTCCGCAGAAGGCCGGAGGCTGCATAGTTTTCTTTCGAGTTCTTTCGAGGCGCATTGGAAATTAGTAATAGAGGAGAGTGCCCAAACTCGGGCCCGGTGCCTAATGCGAGCCCCTTGATTTACAGGTCTGTAGAGTAATGTTGCCTATTGGAAACGCACTAAAATAGTAGTCCTGGGCAAACCCGAGGCTCAGTCAAGCTTTAGAGCCTTTATTTTCACTTGTTGCCAGACAGTCGGCCATTAGTGCGAACAGTGAAAAGCAAAGTTTTTTCAAGTCCTTATTCTCAATTGCCTGATCTCGATACTTCATCGATAAGTCTTCTCATAGATCGGGAGCCAGCAAGAAAATCCCCGTATGATAAGCTCAAAGGTAAAACCTTTTGAGAAGTTATCCAATGTTGTGAGGAACAGGGAAACGCAAGTATTGCGGCCTGTAGGTGTCGGCGTTGCACTGCACGATTTTTTTAATCTGTCGAAAAAAGTCTATGCCAATGGGGAATGAGTACACAGCTAATTCTTGTTGCATATTGTTCGTTAGATAGGCGGGTTGAAGAATACTGGCTTAAGCTGAAATATATCCCTTGAATTGCTATTCAGGCAAGCCGAACATTCCGGCAAGCCGAATAGAGGGCCTCAGTGGGCCTAATTATTGAATTCCTCGCATATTCGAGGAAAATCTACGCCCAAGCTGAGTGAATTATGCTAAGGCACGGGAGAAGAAAGATGCATTTCGGAAGTCGGGAATGTGGACCTTCCAAATAGGTTATTTTCCTTTCGCAGGTGTGGCGCGGTTTGCGGTACACGGTGGTCACAATTATTGAGGCGGTATGGTGGCTACTAGGGGCCGTGGCTTTACGGTTGGGAACATGAATAGTTCTTAGTGATGTGAAAACATTGCAAACTATTTGTAAATTAATTCTACATAATTACAGCTCGCATCTGCGTTATTATTGTTTACCAAAACCGACGACACATTTGATTGATTGATTGATTGATTTTTCGTGTTTCCGGGCGCGTCAACTGCTATGGTCATTAGTCCCGTTAGTGTAGTGCATGTTTTTTCTCGGGAGATGGCGGTGATCTTCCCCCGCCGGATGGCGAGATCCGGCGCCGACCTACCGTCGGCTAGTGGGGTTTCCCCCTAACCAGGACTCTCCCACCAGCGGGGCACCGCCCCAGCCGGGACAAGCTCTAAGCTCCCGACCGGTCTTCCGGGATATGTGGTTGTGTAGTGCATGTTAGTGTAAGTGTGTGTGTAAGGGGAGAGGATAGAACAAGGAAGAGGAAGGACAGATCGCGCGTGGCCCGTTTGTCCGTGGCCCGTTTGGTAGGGTACTGCTCCGGCATTCGCCTGGTGTTGATCGGAGAAACCACGGAAAACTACCGATCAGAGCAGCCGGCCGCTAGAATTCTCCTCCAGATAGCGACTGACGACACATTTGCTTTCCATTGCATTTCCCTTATTCTATTCTCTCGCAATTGTGGCATACTTGACCTTTTTTCACATATTTGTCTCACACCAAAGGTAACTTAATATGTTACGTGATGGAATTCTGAAATCAAATTAATTCTTTAATTCAAACGGTAATTCCCAGCTCTGGATAGGATATTTCTTGTATTTACTTTGGGTATCCTGTAATAAGATATAAACATGTCTAATTGGAAGACACAAAACTCATGACATATTGATATAAACAGCTTGATCAACATCTACTTTGTATTCTTATATGTGGTTTTTCCAGGTCATTTTCTAGGTGTTTTGCATTTTGTTGCTTAAAACAAGTATGGTATCATTCCACATTAAGAACAAGGATTAGCACACCTAGCGATCATCTACCGCAAGCCTCAAATATATGCTGTATTCGTCGGGTCTTCATGCCACGAACTGTGTAACTATCGTGTATCTAATGTGAAAGGGAAAATGGTTGCTATCAACTCTATTGACTTCTTGGCTGCCCGGGTGGCGCCGCGTAGTGAGCTGGGCCGCCCAGTCACCCGGACAGCCAAGAACACATCGACTCGAGCCGCGGAAGCTTACGTGTGTATCAACTCTATTCTCCTAAGGTATAATATGACTATATATGATAATATACTATAATATAATATGACTAAATATCTCATCAATTCTAAATCATGAAATGAGAAAGAAACTTTTAAAAAAAATCGCCGTTTTCCGGCGCACGATTACATAACTTTCTCTTCTTAAGAAGTAACGTCTTAAGGACGAGAAAGTAAAAAGTGTCACATGTAAAAAAGTACCAAATCATCAGCATCTGCAGGCCAAAATGATTTTTTGTGCTCAAAATATATCTTCTAAACTCGGACATTTCTCTAAATGAACTGATTTTTTTTAAATTGAACTTCTATTCCATCATGTGATAACAATTTACCTTCCGAAACACAATAATATACTTCTTGTATCGTCACGATAATCATTCATGGTTCACCTATTTGTATGCATTGTGCAAGAAGGCCATGCAATATGGAAGAAATGCACGTAAATTTCTCGAGAAGATAGCCGAAATACTAGGTGACACATTTGAACACTTCAGCGTTGAAATTGAAGACCAGAAGGTCCAGGACGGGACCAGTATTAAAGGAGACGAAGTAACGTCCGCGCCATTGAAAGAAAATTTAAAAATTTTTCAGGAAATAAATATATTTCTGTTATTTACGTTGGTAAACACGCACTTAACAACTTAGCAACCAACCATGTAAATAACGCTTTAAGAGCGCGTCTGTAGCAACGGCCATTAAGTTGCTCTATTAAAAATATTTTAGCGAACTTTCAGGTTAAGATTTTATCAGTGCTCATAAATCTTGGTATAAATATGACGTTCACACAAAACAATTTGTGGGAATAAATGTTAACAAAATTTATTTTTACAATTATTTTGGTACAGGTATATTGAAAGTAGTAGCTCGCAAAATCTCTTCGTAAAGGCTTTGAACATTTCTTTTCCTTCGCTAATCACAAAATAAATCATAAGCTTTCTCATAAGTGGTTACAGATTTAGAAGGCATCAAACTAGAAGTGTAGTTTCTGCTTCCTCCAGAATATCATCTGGCCCAATATCTTCTGATACTTCGAAATTCCCGGGCATTTTTTCTCAACCAGCTTGCATTAGCAAAAAAACCTTCAACTGTTGGATGTTACTAAGAAAACATCCCGTACCATCAACCCTTGCTACAGAAAATCGTGAGTAATGACAATTCTTAACTCATGAATCCAATAAAAGTTTATTTTGAATGAACGCTAAACTAGAAATAACAAAACGCATTGTATGTAACTCGTCCTCAGTCAGACTTTAAGGACCCATTTAGAGGACTCGTAACATAAATATTTTTGTTATAGTTTAATTTATTTGTTTGCTATTGACATCGGTAAATACGCGCTTAGCTGCTTAACAAGCAACCATCTAAACAACGCTTTAAGAGTGCGTCCTTATCAACAATGGCCGTTAAAATGCTCATGTGTACATTAAAAATATTTTTTGTTATTTACATTAGTAAACACGCACTTAGCCCCTTAGTAACCAACCATCTAAATACTGCTTTAAGAGCGCGTCCGTAGCAACGGCCGCTAAAATATTTTTAATGGACTCTCGATCATTTTAGCGGCCCTTGCTATGAACATAAGTTGCTTGCATTAGTAGAAAAAACATTCAACTGTCTGATCACAAACAAAGCATCCAGTACCACCAACCCTTGCTACAGAAAATCAAGAGTAATGACAATTCTGAACTCGCGAAAGTGATAAAAGTTTATTTTTAATAAGCGATAAACTAAAATAACAAAAAATAACAAAAATCATTGTATGTAACTCGTCCTCTATTAGTCTTTAAGGACTTAGCCGGAAGGTTAACTACTCGGTTTCGCTATCGCTCCGCCTCGCAGTTAACCTTCCGGCTGCGTCCTTAAAGACTCGTTTAGAGGACTCGTGACATAAATATCTATTAACGGACTCGCGGGTTTAGATTTTACCAGTGCTCATAAATCTTTGAATAAATATGTAATTTTTGTTCCACTTACCCCACCTGTCCTTTTTGTCTCATTTCATCCATTTTGTCGTCCATATCCCATTAGTCCCACTTGTTCCATTTCCCCCCTTTTTCGTTTGCAATCTGGCTCATTTTGTCCCTTTGTCCCATTCTGTACCCTTGACCCATTTTCTGCCCTCGTCCAATTTTGTCAACTTCATCCATTTTGTCCCCTTGCCCATTTTGTCTGATGTCCCATTTTGTCCACTTGACCCACTTTGTCCCCAGTCCCATTACTCCCATTTGTTTTCTTTCTCCGTTTGTCTCCTTGGATCATTTTGTCCCTTGTCCCATTTTGTCTCTTGATCCCATGTTTTCCCATTGCCACGTTTGTCCCCATTGTTCCATTTTGCCCTCGTTGTTCCATTTTGTCCCCGTAGTTCCATTTTGTCCCTTACCCTCTTCGTCTTTCTTACCCCAATTTGTCGCACAGTGCGACAAAAGGAGTAACCTGTTGTAGATGTGCTTTGTAGTACATGGAGTGATGGACTGACTTTAGAAAATGTCAAAGCTGGATTCAGATTTGTTGGATTGTATCCCTCCGATCGAACCAAATATCCCGTTTCCCGATTTGATGTTGATAAACTATCGAAATATTCAGCTGAGAAGGAAAGAGCAGGCAACCACCCAGAAATATTTTCTCGTTCTCCTCCCTGCCTAGTACACGGAGATTCACTTAATGATTATCAATTAGCGGGACCTTCTGTCTCACTGATTCAGTGCACAGCTACTGATTTTTCACTGGAATCACAAGGAATGAGGCTCACAATATAAACTGATACTAACCTTTTAACTCCAGATATCAACTGTTCCCATCCAGCTGCTATCTCTCCTTGCACTTTTACGATACTACTATTGGAGGAAATTAAAAACACAGTAGCTCCCCCCCCCGCAAAAAAGCAGAAAGCGGTTAGCCTCAAGAGCAACAATCATTCCTAGTGAAGAGTGGATCGAAATTGAGAAGCAGAAGTAACAAGAAGAAGAAGAAGAAGAAGAAGACAAAGGAAATGAAAAGAAACCAAAGAAAAGATGTAAGCAAAATAAAGGCAGAAAAGAAAACTCGAAAAGATATTAGAAAAAATAGTTTCGTTAGATTCTAGCGATACAGCCAGCGAATATTTTATACCCTTCGAGGAAAGCGGTAATGATACGGACATGGAGGGTCTGTTAAGAAAAATTAACAGACAAAGAATTTGAAGAGCTGATTGGAAACAAAGAACAGTACGAAACCTATAAATCTATTAAGATTAAGGATTGAGTTGTAGAAGAATTTCGTACGAAGAAGAAGATTTTGCACTACGTTGGCTAAGTCACAAGCATTGAAGATGGTGAACCGCTGGTGCAATTAACAAGATTCAAAGGCAAACGTGGAAACAACACAATTTTTTTCTTGGAAGGAACCAGAAGACTTTTCACTTGTTTGAAAGAAAAGTTGTGGTGGAAAAATAGTGGAACCTGAACTTGGGAAAGGGGGGAGTTGACTGTCAACAAATCTTTCAGTAATTTCAATATTCAATAATTTTTGTGAGTACGTACGTTACCTCTCTTGTTATTACACTTTGATGTATGAACTATTTGTTTGATAATTTCTTATATTAAAACCAAATAAAACAATGTTTTTAAACTTTATTTTAAAGCTTCTTTTTTGAAACAATGTCTTATAACTCAGACATAGCAAAAGATTAAAAAAACAACAAAAAAGTTAAATAAGTTCAAATATTAGACCATAGAGTGTCTCACTATAGCCCTCTCCATGTTCCCCAATCACAATTAAGTGAGATACCATGCTGTATCACTTTAGCTTTAGTATCGTATTAGCCCCATCATCATCAGGCGGAGCTAATTTTATTCACTGTTTTGAATTTTTTTAAAAAGTTGTAAGTTTCGTTTTTTTGTATACATGTCTTTAGCAACAAAATCCACATATTCAGTATTTTTTACGTGTGGTTTCTACAAACTGTATAGAAGATAAGATGAAACGTTTCTGTATCATAAAAGACCCACCTTCTCATTCCTTGTTGTTGATCGGAGAAACCTGGAAAAACAACCGATCAGAGCAACTGGAGGCTAGAGTTCTCCTCCAGACTGCGTTTGAATTCAACCGAACTTAGGTGTATCGAAAACCCTGCCATCGTCGTGACTCGAATCCTACTGCAGGGACGTGGATTGGAGCCACCTAAACAGGTACATGATGTTTCAGTGCAGTGTTTCTCAAGGGTGTGGGTATTGTCCCTCTGGGTGTCGATAGAATTTTAAAGGGGGTCAATGAGTTTCAAGGAATCGATTGGGGGTCGATAGCCGAAAACGCTCCGATAATTAGGTTTTTTTGATTGATTTTTTCGTGTTTCCGGGCGCGTCAACTGCTTTGGTCATTTGTCCCGTCAGTGTAGTGCATGTTTTTTTCTCGGGAGATGGGGGTGATCTTCCCCCGCTGGATGGCGAGATGCGACCTACCGTCGGCTAGTGGGGTTTCCCCTTAACCAGGACTCTCCCACGAGCAGAGCATCAAGCTCTAAGCTCCCGACCGGTCTCCCGGAATATGTGGTAGTGTAGTTCATGTTAGAGTAAGTATGTGTATGTAAGGGAAGAGGATGGGACAAGGAAGAGGAAGGAAAGATTGCGCGCGGTTCGTGGCCCGTTTGGTAGGGTATTGCTCCGGCATTCGCCTGGTGTTGATCGGAGAAACCACGGAAAACTACCAATCAGAGCAGCCGGTCGCTAGAATTCTCCTCCAGACAGCGACTGAATTCGACCTAGCTGAAAGGCTAGTGGTGAAAATCCTTCCGCCGTCAGGACTCGAACCTACGACCTCCCGGTCAGAGGCGCTACAGTGACATCAGTTGATACACTGAGCTACCCCTCCCGGTGATAATTGTGGGTCTAATCAAGATCCTATTATTTATATACAATCCAAGTGAAGGTGTTTTTACTTTTATTAAGTTTAGAACATCTATTAATATTTATTTACTTTTTTAAAAATTGAAAATTATATTAGTACAAAAAATAATAAACTATAAAAATAATAATCATTTTCTTCAAAACTTTTGTTCATAATCGTTGTCTATGTAATTGTTATGAAGTCAATAGCATAAATGCACATAGCATTTATTTATGTTACGATTATTTTATATGCAGTACACTATAGAAACAAACAAGAGGATCGGTGAAGCAAATCTTTATTTTAAAATGGATCGATACAAAGAAAAGTTTGGGATTCCATGCTTTAGGGAAAGTATTTTAGGGCTTATAGCAGGAACAAAATTTTTTCACTTTTTCGTTAATAGGGTCCGGCAAAATGAATTTTGCTGTGAAAAAATCGCTTTCTTCCAGCGTACGATGACAAGACTTTCTCTTCTGACAACGTAAGGCGAGAAAGTAAACATCGTAATAGATACATGCGTAACGTAGAGAGTGTTAATTATTCTGAACTTCTTGGACGAATCGCGCCCGGGAATGGAAGATCGCTGCGTGGCTGAAAGCGCCCGGCGGGCGATGCGAGCGCCCAAGGGCGGTGGACGGGCGTCGCGCCGTGCGGCTGCCGAGGCGGCGTGAGGAACCACTAACAGTTGCTCCGCCGGAACCGTCGCAACCGCGGCAACCGGAAGGACGGTCGTGGGTCGCGCGGGCCGCCGCCGCCGCCGCCGCCGCCACCAGCACTATAACGAGAAACACTTAGGGAGCAATTGTCGCCATTTGGCGCGGGGCGCGCGCTCCACACGGCGCCTCTGTCAGTCGCTCGACGCCCGCGGAGCGCGTCCGGACGCCCGCCAGCCCTGTCGCGCGCCGCCCCCGCCCGCCCCGCCGCCCCCGCCGCCCCCGCCGCCCCCGCTCGCCACCGAGATGCGCGGGCGCGGGCGCGCGCGCCACCGCTGCTCCGTGTGCTTCGAGGACCAGGCCAGCAAGGCCGCCCTCATGGCGCACCACAAGCAGTGCCACCCCGGCCCGCCCGTCAGCTTCGAGAGCGAAACGGATACCGGCAGCGCCAGGTAGGTGGCGAGCGGGCGCGCCAAACAAATTTCTCTTTGGAGAAGCGTTTGATGGTACTTCTAATATTACGTATTGTATATTACGCAAATAATCTAAAATTTATACAGGTATCTCTTTAATATAAAAAATTGAATCAAACTTTTTCGAAACTTCTAAATTGTGATTTAAAAACATACTTTTATTACTAGCGCAACTATGAGTTATATTGAAAATCAGCTTAACTTCTGATGATATAATAATCACAATTATCCATTCGAAAAATCCAAGGAGTATATCAGAAAAAAATATGCTTAAGATTGACTTAAGAGCTTATTTTCAAAGTTTCGTTGTTTCCTCCTGGTCATCGTGTATTAGTGGTCATTCCATCCGAGGAAATTTAATTTCTAATGCAGGATTTAAAACTTTTTAAATAAATCGACGCAAACGGTCTCCCGTTAACTTGACTCTTCAGCCGGAGCAGTTGTTTACAGTTCAGATTGCTAACTCGATTAGGTCACGAGAAAATGTTGGTCACGGTAAAACAATGCGAGAACCATGTATTAAAATATATCAGAAGAATATCATTCATGCTATTAAAATTTTTTTAGAAAAAGTTTTGCACTTTCAGAGAAGACTGAACAAGCCTATCTCTTGATGGGGCACATGAACTTGTATATGTAAAGCTCCCCCTGAATTTGTGTGTTTTTTACATCATTTAAAAAACTCTCCAGTTATTCAAAAAGCTCAATAGAAATGCAAGTGCCACAGGGAAATGAATCTGATATAGATATTGGAATATTGCAATCTAGTGAAGTCTACAGTTGAGTTGTTACTTGGCCAGCAAAGAAAACAAATTGATGATTGAATACCTGAAAAAGTGTCACAATCAAACTAAGAAAATGCATGTGATATTGTTCTACAGATGATTTTTTAAAGTGTGTAGTAGCGCTTAAATATTTCTTCGCTGTTTTGTTAATATTTTTCTTTAACTGCATTTGATAGTTTTCAGTGTAGTGTACTGTGAAAGCGAAATTCAAGACTCTGTGGGATATAGAATGTGTTTTATGTTTGACATAACTTTGGATTCGCCCTAAATGTTGCTGCCTTCAACTAATCGTGGTTTACGTGGGCAATTAAAACTGCGTCCGTGAAATATTAGTTCGAAATCACTAAATGTAATGTAGCAAAGCCGGCTACCCTATTTGTCGAGATGTACGTTCGGAGCTCTTGAGGCTAGTATTGGTTTGAAAATGGTCTTGGTCGGATGATCTTTTCTCAAGTCCATAGAGAGCGGGCGTCTCTCGACAAGCCACGAGAAAAGTATGATATAATGTGACTTTTCTCGGGAAAGATGCCGATAAGCCATGCCTCCCCTTCATTCAGGAGGGTTCATCCACAATCGTGCAACAATTTGTAATGGCTCGTTAAGAAGGAAATCAACCAGGTGGTCTCAAGCTAGCACGTGAGGAGCATCTTGTTCTTTTGAAAATAATGCTACCAGGCACGAAAATTTAATACTGATCGACAATGTTCATTTACCCCCTTTTTTATGATGTTTCTTGAAAGTTGTACCATAAAATCCGCAAAAAGATCTATAAAAAGCAAATAAGGAAATAGTTAATCTGTTTTAGTGTTTCTAACAACACAATGGAATTGTCAATTAATGAAAAGGATTTACCACTGAGCCTTGCAAATATTGTATCAGTGAACATGTTCAGTATTTACAATGATTTTATGCCATAAAATAATTAGGAATGAATATATAAGCAAATTTAATAATTTTGTATGTCTGTATAAATTTATAAGAAACCACTCTCATTATCGTAATTAATAAGGCATTGGATTGAGATTCAAAGAATTCAAACTATTTACTCTTGCATCATATATTATCATTGTTAAAACAAAATTAACGCTAATCCCAGCTGCCTATGTGTTAAAAAATAAGTATGTGGCGCTAATTCCTGCCTCTAATTGCGAGTGCTACGACCTCTCGGTTGTATGGTGGACCCCCTGCTATTCATTTCCCCGCAGGTTGCCCGGTCAACCCTTCACCCTCCCACTTTTGTGTACCTCGCCATGATGAGATCCTCCCTCGCCTCGGCTGCCGCGGGTACCAAGGAGGCTCCTCTTGCCCAGTTCCTTCTGTTTCTTTTGGTGCCGTCGTAATACGAGGCCTCTATTGGCCTAGAATGAGTATGTGTGCTGAGCTTTAGAATTCGTATATCGTTAATATTCATGCTTAGTTTTTTTTGTAAAACACAACAATCTATACTTGCCTTATGTGTCAACATTTAGTTCATGAAAGCACTGCCATTCCCTTTGCGTCGAATATACTGCATTCCCAATTAAATTTTAAAATGTTTGCCGTATAGGCAGCCTTCCTTCAACAATTAGCACTCCGAGTTACGTTATCCAGGGATGCAAACATTCTATTTTCTAAAAGAAAAGATTGGCATCAGAGCACTCTCCAAGAGAGAGGTGTGCAACTCTTTGCCCCAAACGCAAGAACTTGGGGAGTTTCAGTCACCAGATCTGCTTTAGAACCGAGTGAATTTATTCCTTTCTTGCTACAAATATGTAACCAACAATTGTTTCTCTATCTCTCTCTCTCCTTACCCTCTATCTTCTCCATATCTCCCTCTCTATTCCCCGTACATTGTATTCATTATAATAATTCGTGATTGACCTTAACTTCGTGAGTACTACTTTGACTGATATTTTTCTTGTAATGGGGTGTAGATTGTTTCTACATATCACTTTTACATTTCAGTCCATTTCAGTCTATGTCGTATTCTTTCTTGATGTGGAAACATCTTCTGAGTGTTGCATTCGAACTCTTGAGTGTGATATGTAAAGTAGACCACACAAAAGAGTGTTTTTTAACAACCCCAAAAAAACCAACCATACTTTCATAAAGTAAAAACAAGTTCCGAAGACAAGTCCGAATATTACCACAAGCAACACTTTCAGATTTTCGAAATATATATGATGATTTTAAGATTTTTATGATTTTAATTTATTTTAATTTAATGATTTTTAGTAGCAATTAACGAACTTTCATTTCATAATTTTTCCGAAACGATCCAGACTAAAATATACAATACTTTGCAATTACTATATTAAGTCTTTTCATAAATTAAATCAAATTCTCAATAATAGGGGAAATAATATAAAACCAATCTTTCGCGCTAAATCCTAGGCATATCATCAACTGCAATGTTTGAGGTCTCCTCCAGCTTGGTCGTGAGCGTTTCTTCTCATTGGCAGTGAACCCCTAGTGTCGTTTCGGCAGTTTCCACGTTTACTTTCCCAGAACGTGAGCTTTCGATTTGATGGTGCTAAGCCGTAGTGCTCGTTCGACTTTGTTCTTCGAACATGGAACCGTCCAAATTACTTCCTGAAACATTTCATAAACTCTAAGATAAATATACTGAAAATCACTCACGCACACACACACTTGCACACACGCACACTCACACACACACACACACACACACACACACACACACACACACACACACACACACACACATATATATATATATATATATATATATATATATATATATATATACTACGAGTACTTGAGTGAGAAACTACTGTTGTAGAGCCAAACGTTTAATTGTATTACTCGTACATTTGAGAATATAAAGTATTTTCAATCAAAACATATTCATACAGGCAAGAAACAATAAACACCGCAACTATAGGCCGAATTGCAGATGGTAGATTAAGAGTACTGAATTTTTTTTTGAGTTGTAACCAGTAACATCAATGCAACAAAATTATCAATCATCTGAATGATTACTTAGCTCCGTCCATACCATTGGAATGACAAATTTGAAGGATGCTTTCTTCTTTTTTCTAAGGTCTTCCACACAAATATAACATACTTTATGTGGCACCCAAGATTTATCCTAATCACGAAGTTTAATTCCGAAATATGAAAAATACATACAATCTGTAATGTTCCGTTAGTGCTTTTTAATTACAAATTCGTCACAAATGTAACGAAAACTGTCAGCACTGTTTTTACAACCATGACTAGCCATGCCTGAATACTAAGTGCTAAACTAGTATCTTATCTTTGTAGCAACAATGCAAACACGTGCGCCTCGAATAAAACAAACACGATACTGCTCGTCAAATGCTACTCTGTGAAATCGCCACGAATATCGATGCTCGGTAGTGGAAGGGATCACAATGTAGAAATATTTTACCAAAGCGTATACAATCGTCTTTTTCGTCCTCATACTTTCTCATTTTAACTTCCTGCATCTCATACGTTTCTAAACACTCAAGAGCTGCATTTGCCTAGCTATACAGAGAAAATGTTAAAATGTGAACAAATGGTGGGTGGTATGGCATTTTTATGTAATTTTTCAAATCAGCACACTTAAAACGAAATGAATTAGGTGAACACATACAAGGTTTTTGGTCGTTGGCTCGTGGAATCATTAGATTTGGATTGCGGCAGTTTTTTTCCACTTCGTGTAAAGTACCCTCAAAAATCAAAATATCCGTTTCAATCTCAGAAGACCTTAAATGGATGGAGGAATATAAATTTTGGAGAAAAGATGAACGACTTTGTCGTTAGCGTTCGCCACAGACAGACGGATAGATGGACAGACAAGCATTTTGCCGTGAATCGATTTTTCTGTATCGAAGATTTACAAATCATGTATTCTAACTACGCCACGTGTTAGAGGAAGTAATTTACTATAAACAGGAATAACATTTTTGAGAAAACTGAACAACTGAACAAACTTTTTTGTTACCAGGGTCAGCAATAAGTGTTTTTCTGTCGAAATTTCGCCGTTTTCTGGCGCACGATTACAATTCCTTTCCTTACGAAATAAGGACGAGAACATAAAAATATCCATCTTGAATACTGTAGTAGTAGTAGGAAGACACCAAAAAATTTTGAACTTTTGCAATTTTCGAAAATTTGGAGATTTTAACGAAAAAGAGATCTCCGTTTTTTTTTAACTTCCTCTACCTATCCGAGGAAAGAGTTTAATCAAAACATTTGGAGCCATTTTTGAGAATATTTTGAAAGTGTTGATTAGACTTCATGTAAAGTACATCCAAAAATCAAAATAACCGTTTGAAACATTTAGGGCCTTGAGTTAGGTCAACATCGATAGGGGATTTCAATTTTCGAGAAAATCATCTGAACTGTTTAAGCGCTGGCATTGACCACAGACCGAGATACATTTTGCTGTGAGCTACTTTTTTCGGTATCAAATACCTACAAAACGTGGATTATGACTATCCAGTGTGTTAGAGGAAGTACTTCACTACATACAGGAACCAGATTTATCCACTCTTTCGATATAAGTCCCCCCCAATGTTTGCCACCGAGCATTAGCTCAAAGCGAACTTTAATAAATCTATCTATTTATCAATACGCATTTTCTGTTGAAAAATCGGTGATATCCGCCGCATCTTTACTATACCGTCACTTTACTGCGTATGTACGTTGTATGGCGAGAAAGTTAAATTGATTTGTTTCTCAGTGTTTAAAGAGAACATTTTTCTGTCGTGTCGAGGAAATATTGACATTTATATGTACATAGAAGTTTAATTTGTTGTTGTTATTCTACCATTCAACTCAAGGTACTAGAACAAGCTGCTCCTTATTACTGCTCCGAGCCCTTCATAAAAATAAACAAGTCGTATAATATCAATATATAATAAAAAGAACCGGTAAATGTGACCCAGGGCATAAACTGATGTCTCTGCAGTGGCTGAGACTAGGAGGTTCTAGGTTCCAGTCCCTCTAGGTGGCAGGATTTTTGACACTAGCAAGAGAGCTAGGTCGAAATCAGACGCTGTTTGGAGGAGAACTGTATCGGCCGGTTGCTCTGATCGGTAGTTTCCCGTGATTTCTCCGATTAACACCAGCGAATACCGGAGCAGTACTATAACGAAACGAGCCATGAACCTCGCGCGATCTTTCCTGACCCTCCTTGTGGCTACATAAGGCTACGTCTTACTAACAGGCACTCACACTTACACGCACTATACTACCATAGCAGGAGACTACTCGGGAAGTTAGAACTCGTCCCAGCTGGGGCGGTGCCACGCTAGTGGGAGATACCACCAGCGTACCATAGATGGTGGGGAAAACCCCCAAGCCGACGTAAGTCGGCGCCGGATCTCGCCATCCAGCGGGGGAAGATCACTGCCACCTCCTGCGCTACACTTACGGGACTAATGACATTAGCTCTTGACGCGCCCATAATTACTAATCAATCATTTAATAACACGATAAACTACATTTTAACAAACTCGAGAAATTAACATTTACGAATGGCAGAAAGCTTGTTGTTGCGTGTGACTTATTTTGTTACTGTCCCAAGTCCTTCATACTGAGACGACGTGGACGACCTTGCCCTTTGCTGAATATAAAGCAGCCCCTTGCCTTCCCGGTTAGTCTACCCGCAGTACAAGTTGACCACGCCCAACATCTGTTTAAGATCCATATTTTCATTCATATTTTATATTTATTTCTATAATAACATTTCAGTCGGGAAATAATTTTGCTTAATCACGATAATAATAAGTCGCATAATACGAATTTTTCTGACGAAAAATCGTCACTTTCGGCTGAAGCATGACAATATTTTCCCTTTCTACGTAAGTACGTAGTAGCCGATAAAGTTAAATAATAGCCCTATGCAATGGATTTGCATAGATTCATTGCTGCATAATCATGGAGAAAATAAGGGCGAATGTTTAGTTAGAATGTCGATAATTTATAATGAAAACTAGATCATATAATTAGTCATTTTGTAATATATATTTAAAAACGTCTCGCACGGAGCTTAATATTTATTCTCAATATTTGGTGTGAATTATTATTATTATTATTATTATTATTATTATTATTATTATTATTATTATTATTTTCAAATAAATGATTTAACTTATTATACTATTCTCGTATTTACATCTTTGTAGCCTTTTTTACAGAATCAATGTACAAGAATTGAATTGGTGAGTTTAATACATTAATTAATTTATCCTGACTTCACTGATTCTGTGTTTGACAAATTTAGTGCTATGTTCTATTTGTTAACCATTTTCTCTTTATATCCAACTTATAAATTGCTTAGCAGTAATATCACAGCGCTATTTATGCAACTGCAGACGAAAGTTGTAACTGACGAGCGCAGTCATATTGGCAATATGTGGACTTGATTTAAATTGATTTGATTTATTTTCATAAAAAAATGTTAGAAACGGTGTGGGTGGGATGGGGGAGAAGTATATTCTGCACGTTTTCTTGAGCTCCAGAATTCCATCTCCGCTCTGTTACTGCATGTAGGAGAGTGATGGATAAATACACCAACAAGCGAGATTAGCATTTGAAAACTTAAAAAAAATGCTTCCGGTTTATTGAAAACGTATTTGCATAGGTAAATAAACTTCAGTTTTGATATTATGGTAGGCTATTTCTAACAGAAGAGCAACCCACACAGCCGGTTCTACTCCTACGACAACTAACAATAGGAGATATCAACAAAACGTGCGCATAGTGAAGCTACATTTATGTCCAGTATCAAAACAAGGGGCCATCTCAGAATTTGCTCAATGTATCAGGAAAACTGGACGAAAAATATAGAAATTGGGAGTCATTGACCCAGAAACTTAAGTATAGTACTTGTTACTGGCATATATTTAGTCTATTTTTAAATTACACATTGCAGATGTTAACTAATGCAATATATATATCATTGTTCAATTAATTGTTTAAGTAATATTTAATATATTTTTGATAGTCAGTAGAGTATCTAATTCTGTGGAAACGGTTATGTCACAGAAAACATTTTACTTATCTTTTAAATTGGATATCAATTTCATTTGTTTAATGTCATCTGAGAATGTGTGATAAAGTAACGTACATTTATAATGGGCATTGAACGTCAAATCGCACAAATTATGGAAAATTTAACCTTGATGTCCCAGATTTTTAAACTTCTTTCTGATAAGAATATAAAGAAAAATATGAAATACGGGATGTTGCATAGTTCCTTTTATCACCAACGAGGGTTGACCGCATTTCTTTTCACAACATTCGTTTCGACTTGGCTCGGCAAGGACCCATCCGAAATATTTAGTACTTGTGTCGTGTTACCGCATGATTCGGCACTTCCAGAATGTTTTTCAAAGGGTGTCAAGTAACACATTGATTCGAAACTTCTTTGCTCACACTTTTGCTATGGAGTATTTTCCATAAATTCGCTGTACAAATTTAAGCTTTAAAGTTTCTATACCCAATACTAAAAAAATCTGAATAGCCGTCTGCACTGACTAACGAAACACAAAGTCTGTGTAAATAAATCAGTAAATACTGTTTCTTTTCAGCAATTTTGTCTGTGACTTTTCCATTGATGTTATTTTAATATTTTCGACGCTATTCATTGTCATTTGTACAAACACATTTCACGGAAAAACGAACACTCTAACTTCGGTTTTTCAAAATGCATTAAAAAGTAGCCTCCTACATACGATTACACAATACATTTTGGTTTTCGCATGCTTAGCAATGGATTTGTAATTTCAACTCCCTTTAAAATGTGCAAAATGTGCATGTGGTTTTCATGTTCCCACCTGTTGATACTGACTCGTGATGAATGTTATTTCTAAGACGTGTGTTGTATTATAAAGTATTGCATGAAAATATATTCCACCGTTAAGTCAGTTTTGACAAACAGAAGCAATGGTAATATTCCAATCGCAATGAAATGAGGCTTTCAGAAATCATTTTAATGCCATTTCCTTATCATTCGTATATTTTTTCTGCAATATTTTTATTATTATATTTGTATTGTTTAGGTACTAAAGAATGCTTTTGCTTGAAACTCTACAGTGTTGTCGTTTTGAAATGCAAAACTGTATTAAAACCGCCTGTACTTCGTTTACTATTAATTTGTTATGAGAAATCAATTTGAAGCATCTGAAATTGTACTATTTATTATTATTATTATTATTATTATTATTATTATTATTATTATTACTATTATTATTATTATTTTGCAAATAATATTCCTATCCTCATCAACAGTACTGTTCTAATGGAGGACGGCATATCATTTACGTACGAAAGAGAGAGGAAACAATATGTGGTCCAAGATCCAACCCTGTGGGTCCCCATGCTTAATTATTAAATAATAGGAAAGTTCAGTAACTATTGTTCTTTCGTACCGGCACGGTATTATACTCTGAGCGATTGGTGTTCAAAGTACAAAAATATCCAATCTGTGGCAATATTACAAATCCCATATGAAGGTAATCTTCAAAGTTTTATGCGACTTTGCGAGAATATTGATAATCTAACACACCAGTATGTGGAAAATATTCTAGAAGAACTTCAGCGGCAATAGATGATAGGAAAGTGCGTTTCGTCTCCTTTTGGCTTGAATCAATGAGACGAAGCGCTTCTCGGACGAGCTGAAAATTCCCTGTGACATTGACTAGGAGTGCCATCATGCGGCCTGCCGTCCCCTGAGGCGAGAAGTCCTGCTGGAACAAACTTGGTCTTTGGCGCGAGGAGCCACGTGGCAAGGCACGCGTGGGGGCCATCCGAGGTTCACAGGCCCTGCGGGACCTCAGGGAATTCGTGGCCGCTAGGCCCTGGTCCACGCCCGACTTCGGCAACTGCGCCTCCTTCGACAATCGGCACATGTGCGGTTGAAATTTATTCTTCAAAATTTAGATGTTTAAATTACGTCACGTTCAGTTTTTCAATATACTAGTCGTTTTCGTGTAATTAGACGAATTGTGAGAGTGTTCCAAAAGTACCTAAACATTTCCTCAAAAAACATCATTTTTTCTTTAATGCATTTTACTCGACTAGTACAAAGTCTGCTTACAAAATACTCGTATGGTATAGGTATGATTTTTATTAAAACTCCTGAAATGTCGAAAATTTTAGACGTTAACTATTTTTTAAAATGTTCAAATATTTGTACGTGTTGTGAATACTTGTGATGTCATGTATCGGCTCAATAAGACAATTCGCAAGTGAAATAACCCGTCGGTGGATTTAACTTTATGCGATCGTGTACAAACCTGCGGAATATTTCCACTGGTTTCGCTATTTTTATATTCTTACGTATGTATTACAAATAATAAGAGAAATAATGTGCTGTTGTACCACTACTAGTTACAATAGAGATCAATACCGCATTAAATATACTATGAATCGACGAAACAACTCACTTTCTACTGATATCAATACTCAGTCCACGTCTATTCTAACATGAAACCACTGATCACACACATATACTGAAAAATTGTGTTAATTCGGAATAAACTAAAATATTGTATTTATTTCGGTCAGGCACAAATGCTACGCTCATACGGTTACTCTGTCCGTGTATGCCTGGAAGAAATAAAACTCTAGAACGTTTACCTAGTTCTCGTTACCAATAACTTCCACCCTCTAATCAGCCTCGTATCGTATACACAGTCCGGCAAGGATGTAACATACACGATATATAAATAAATATTCTAATTCAAGAGAAACTAATTATTACTATTAAGATAAGTGTACATAGCTAACAATGTGTGCTATGTACACGTGATAGCTAATAATGATCCAATGACTGACACTCAGATAATTAAATGGTCACAACAAGGGTATAAACAGTGGAATTGAAATTTAGGAATGACAATCGTTTATTTTGTTCTATTGAGAACATTTTATATATTATTCATATGCCCTGTATTTTCTTAGATAAAGATATATTCCACACAAAAGAGGAGGTTGCGAGAGCAGTGCGTATTGTCTATTTCCTTGAAGAATGTGATAAGCAAATTGAAATCTGTCTTGGTTTTGATTTATATTATTTATGAATGTTTTTAAGTTTCTTAGGAATATTTTTAATCCACAAATACGGTATTTTTAATACAAAAAATACAAAATAATTATGCTCTGTAATAACAAGAGTGTTGTCTACTGCTTCTCGACTAAAATCTAAAAATGATGTCAGGGGTTGGTACAGAACAAAAATATCTTTTTGATCTATACCAACCGGATAATTCCATATTGTTTCAGAGACTGACAAAACGCTGAATATCAATCTCAAACATTTTAGAGCATATTTTTCCAGTAACAACCTGGGAGTGCCAGACATATATTCATCAATTCAAATTTGAATTCCAAGGCTACAATTAAAGAAACGTTTTCACGTTTGTCTAATCCAAAAAGGGCCGGGAATGGTCATTAGCTTTCTGTTTAAATTTTTGCCACATTATCGTTAGATTTATGAAAGAGTTTTTTTTAATGTCTAATACCTGATACATTCTTGCTTCTGCATCCGCGGAAGGGCAATACTGAGTGTGTAATTTTTTTCATGTTATGAGCGCGCATATTGGCTACGTTGTGTTGACGGCATTTAATAGTGCCGATTAAAAAGAGAACGTTGGAGGCAGAAGGTGTGCAGCGAGAGGCCATAAAGAGGAGGGGAGCGGGGGGCTGGGGTGCGGATGGAGAGCCCTTCCGCGCCGCGGTGGAGGGAGGCGGGGGGGGGGGCTTCAGAACTTCCCCGCTGCTCGTCAAGCGAAGTGGTGGCGGCCTCCACCCCCGCGCCGCCCGCGCCGCCGGCAGATCGCGCCACTTGAGCGCTCGCTCGTCGCGCCGGCACGTGAATGTGTTCGCTCGGGCGGAGGCGGGCAGTGGCGGGCGGGCGGAGACAGCGGCGGGCAGAGGCGGGTGGAGGCGGGCGTTTGACTTCTTGCCCCCGTCCAGTGGCCGTGCTTCATTATTAGCAGGGCTCCGATTCTGATGACATGTCATCTTTTTATTGGTGCATTCTAGACGGAGCTAACTTGGAAATGAATATTATCAAGGCAAATAGGTGACAGAAATGTATAGTTATTGGGTAATTTTTTGCCATCTTTCAATTTTTAGGTCATTTTTGAGTGCCTTTGCTTCACTTTTGTCATTTTTACGCAATTTGTTTTCTTTTCGTTTTTTTGTTCGTGAATGTTTCACGAATTTTTAATGACACACTAAAACGAAGTTTTTATTTTATCATGAGTTCGTGACGAAATTCAGTTCTGCAATGGACTCTTTTTTTAACTCCCAAAATTATACGTATCTTCAGTAATTTCCTCGACCTTTCAAAAGTGACGGTTGAAAGATCGGAGCTAAGGATTACATTTCCTTTTAAAATAAATGATTTTTATTACATATAATTTTATATAAATAAAATTTATTAAAAATTGTAAAATTCATTGGATAAATAAACATATTCGTTATAATACATTATGAAATGTAATCTAATGATAGATATTAATACACGAGTGTGATATTACTGTACGAGCAAGGAACGAGCGAGTATCGTAAATTTCACACGAGTGTATTAATACCGATCGAGTTTCATGGGCTACTTTTTCTACGACTTGTAACTTTCATAAGTTAATCTTTACTTTCACGTACACATACATATATACGGGAGTAATATATGTAGTATAGAGAAAGTTATGTAATGCTGAGAAAAATCGATTTCGAGATTTTAATGGAAATACACGTTTTGAGGTCGCCTGATACCGAAAAAAGTTTTTTTTCAAAACATCCGTCTGTCTGTCCGTTTTTCCGTCCGGCCGTCTATGAACACTTCTAGCGCCTAAACCACACGTACGATCTTTTTCAAACTGAAGAAACCCCTGTCCATCTGGCTCTAGTGGAAGCTTTGAAATTTTGAAAAACATTCTTTAAAATTTATGATTACTTTACATGAAGCCCCCGGACATTTTGAAAATTAAAAAAAACGACTCCAAATTTTTTCTTTAAATTTCTTGTAAGAATACACTTATAAAGGTGGCACAATACACTTATAAAGGAGTACAATACACTTATAAAGGTGGCACAAGTCCAATTTTCACGGTTAACTCTGAATTTTCGTAAATTGCAAAAGTTTGATTTTTTTCGGTGTCTTCCAACAACTATAACATTAAAGATAGATTTTTTTCAAATGAAATTTTTGCTCCAAAATAGTTCTTTCATTAAGGATATTTAGACTTTTTTGAAAATTTTCGTAGATTTCGTGCAATAGAGCGTGAAATATTTGAAATTTAAAAAAAAATACAAAACAAGATTTTCTCAAAAACGGGTCTAAGTTTTTTCTTTAAATTTGTGTTTTGAGTAGTACAAAATGCGCCCTATCCGATGACATAAACGCCATATTGCTCTATTCTTTTTTCTTTTCAAAAATTACAAAAATGTAATTTTTTACTTGTATTTCACGTCGGTAATATGGACATTAGAGGCGATTTTTTTTAACTATTCGATTTGAGTATATGTGTTTTAAATAATGGCAAATAAAGTTTATCGAAAACTCCACAGTTTTTTGTAAAAATGAGCTCAAAATTTTGCATTTTCAGAAACGCTCAAACGCCATTTTCTCAAAAATGGCTCTATATTTCTTTTTGAAATTTGTCCAATGGATAGTGCTAACTGCACTGTTTAATATGACATAAAGTTCATTTTGGTGTATTCTTTTGTTTTTTCAAAAATTATATGTAATTATTTTGAAATATCTCTCACGCCGTTAAAACGCACTTTTCCATCGATTTGTATACATTATTACATTTGTGAGTGGAAGTGCTTCAAATGACTTCAAATGAAGGTTTTCGAAAACTCAATAGATTCCTGTGAAAAAGAGCTTCAAATTTCGCATTTAGAGTAATGATTCAATTCAATGAAAATTTCTATTTTGGAGAAGGTTTTACTCTTCTTTAATATTCTTGAAATAATATTTCAATTCTACTATTAAGAAACCAAAAAAAATTGAGAAAATGCCATGAAAATGTACTATTGGTGACGATAGATGGCAGCTGACCAGAGAATGGAGGAAGACTGTAAATCAAGTCCACACCAAGAAAATTATAAAAATTTGCTTGGAGAATATCTGTGCCATTCTGTAGCACCTCTAGTTACATTCGATTGTTTCGAGGAAGTTCACATTCAGGATTCAGCCAACGCCACCTGCCGGACAGCTCCCTACCCTGCCCCAGTTGGCTTTGGTTTACTGCGCTAGTCAAATAGGATCAAAGTGAAATTATAATCCAATTTATTTTAAATAATTTACCACGTAAAAAAGTACTACTAATAATAAGAAATTAAATCTGACGAGCATAATATAATATTAAATACAATTTTAATGTACACAATCGAACGAAAACTTTACTAGACCGATTCTCAATGATTATTTAAGTATCAATACTTGATTTGTAAACTTTTCTGTGATTGGTCAAGAACGTGCATCACAATTAAATGTGTATCATAATGAGTATCATTATGCAACGGGATGCAGCCATCAAATGACACAACAATACAATGCGAGTAGAAAAAAGATTTAGTTACTGCAGAGAAAGATTATGAATTCATTAAATTACTTTTACCAATATGATTCAAACTCACATCTCGTTTATCAGCGTATATTACTGGAGAAGTTTATATTCTACAACCAATATACTTTAAATTCATCTGTGTTGTTCAAATACGTCTGATAGCTAGATACATTTAATGTTGTCTATTAAAATTTTACTTCACTGTTACTATTAAAACTTTTAAAAACAATTGGATAGTTCCTTTGTTAAAAAAATATTTTTTCATGCGGTGCATAAAAATGAAAAAGAATAGTAACACTTGAAGAGATAATCAAGAGTATGAATATTCTTTTTTGGTGTATAAATTGGGACGAACAATGTTTTATTTTTTTTTGAATAGCAAAAACGTGCTAAAACATCTAATACTATCAGAAATAGTAGTCACAATATTACCATCACAATTTCTAAAACAAGGCCAGTTGTTTTCTACTTTTGTCTGTTTTTCAGTCAGCTGAGTCTAATTCTCAGTACCTTAGATGATATTGTAACTATAAATAATTTTTTTCTGGCCGGAGTATCAGAAATATTAGATTTTTGCTAAACTGAAGCTTGTTCTTTATTTGAATATTCCTGTTGTCTATCATTCACTACCGACATTCACAACCGAATATTCGCCCCGACAGATTTGACACTGGAAATCCATAGTGATATACGTTCGTAAGTGCATACGATAGCAGATACGATACGATACGATACGATACGATACGTGCAGCAAAGAACTGATGTAGGCAAGTTCTCCTTTGTGAATCGCACTATTGTAGATTGGAACAAACTACCTGCAAAAGCACTAGAGACTCTTCCTTCTAATGTAGTGAAATTTAAAAATATTCTTAATTCTATGTAGGTCATCATACTGAGACTTTTATCATTATTATTACTAGTTATTATTATTATTATTATTATTATTATTATTATTATTATTATTATTATTATTATTATTATTATTATTAATATGATCATGTCCGTTATTCAGTGAAGTGAAGTGTAGTGTAGTGTGGTGGGGGGCATGGGAGGGGAGGGGAGTGCAGTGTAGTGCAGCGCAGTGAAGTGAAGTGAAGTGTTAGAAAAGCCTATAAATCAACTTACAGATTACTCAAAATCAATCTCTAATTCTAATTGTAATTATATTTGTAAATATTCGTAATAGTTTTGTAATTGTCGTATATCTAGTTGTAATGATGTTTGCCACCGAGCATTAGCTCAAAGCGAACTTTAATAAATCTATCTATCCATAAGAACAATCATAATGAGTGAAAGTTCAGGTGGAATTTTGATGAAGTTTTTATTATTTGTGTATGGAATTACACTGCATTTTTAAATTAGAGATGCACGTCATTTTTAGCAGAACTCAAAATGCAATGTTTTCAAGTGAAATAAAGAAAATAATGAACATGCCTTAACTTATTATCCACTGAATATATAAGAGAAAAGAGAGTAAACAAATGTATGATAAACAAATGTATGGTAAACAAATGTATTTTGTGCGATTTGACATGAAATGGCTTATATATCTACAATTACTGAAGAATAACTCATATCTCATAAAAACGTTATTGAAATGGAAATACAGATTTCCTGTTACCATTCAGATAATCCCTACAGTCATGTATCGTACTAATGAATGAATAAAGATTGCTTTGTTAGCATTCAGAACTTACAATATTGCTTCCTATGTTTACGCCGTGAAGACAAACTATAACACATAGATTGTAGGCTACGTGTGACATTCCAGCATGACCGTCACATTTAAAAGTGGCTATTAGCGATTTTACAGAGAGACGCCAATCACATTACCGGCAACCCTCACATTACTCAAACTCGTGAGTGGTGTTGGCAAACACAGGCAAAAGCAAAGCACCGCAAAACAACATTGGGATGCACACGGCAGCGACGGCGAAGAACGAATAAATGCGGTGTCATCAAAGCAGCATTTGTCGGACTGATTGCCAACTCTGTCGGTCGCATGCTTCACGAACTTCAATGTTGAAGAAGTGAAGTGGCCGAATAACATGCGCGAAATAATGAGATCCTGAAGTACACGCATCGATTTATCGTCTGTAAAAATACCTTGACTATAGCAGTTTTGAATGGTTACAAAGATAATGTATTACAGTGCCAAAAATGATGTGTAAGCTAAGGCAATCCACATAGAAAAAAAGAGGAAATGTAAATTCATCAGAACATTCCTTTAAAGGAAAAGGAAAAAAAATAATTCCATTATAAAATTGCTTTATTTTTATTAGTAATGCGAAAAAAAACAATGTGGTAACATTTAACTACTATAAAACTTACAATTAGTGGTGCTAGAACAGCAAATTATTTGTAACTTTTGCAATTTTCAAAAATTTAGTGAATTCAACGAAAATTGCACTTGCATTATTTTTATGAGCATACCAAGTTATATTTGAGAAAAAAATAAGGAAACATTTGGAGCCTTTTTGACAAAATTTTTTTATAAATTGCCTTTATTTCAAGCAAAATTTACGCTAAAACTATTGGTATTTTCAAGAAATTATAATGACCTTATTTAAAAATCTAATATCTTAGGACAGATTTCATTAAAGAAAAAATATCTATCTTCAAAATTGTGGTTTTACAATGTTAATTTTTTGCAATTTTCTAAAATAAAAATTTACCGAAAATGAGAACTGCGCCATTTTTATAAGTATTATTTGCCGTATTATAAAAAAGGAAAGAATGGAAAAAATGGAACTATGTTTGAGAAAATATTATTTTGAAAATCGCTTATATTATTTCAAGCAAAATTATGCAAAAAATACTTACATTTTCGAAAAATTGTACATGACCTTGACTTTAGAGATTGTCAACCTAAGTTACTTTGGTTTCTCAACATTATACGCAGGACCAGTTCCGGAACCTCTGAGGTTACTGGCCGATTCTAATAACTGTTTCTATACATAACTGTTTCTATGCATAACTGTTTCTATACAATTAGAGACTATACTGAGCATCACAAGAAAAGTAACATTAATTTTAACAATGATACATAATGCATTAATTACCATTTGGACTGTATAAATGAGTATAAACAACCTGTAACAACTATTGTAACACAGCTTCCGGGTCAATGACCCCCATCTCGATCAGGTTTTTGGTCCAGTTTCCCTGATCCATTGAGCAAATGCTGAGATGGCCCCTTGTTTTGCTTCTGGACATAAATGTAACTTCATTTTCTGTGCATGTCTTCTAGAATTCAGTGGGAAATACAATTATTCAAATTATTGTTTCCATGTTGTCGCGGCAGGAAGTAATAAGAGCCAAAATTTATTGCTTATTTATCCTTGAAAATAGATTTTATTACATGGGAGTTTTTTTTGTTTGTTTTCTTCTCCCTTTCAAAATTTAAAATTTATTGCTTATTTATCCTTGAAAATAGATTTTATTACATGGGAGTTTTTTTCCTCCCTTTCAAAATTCAAAATTTAAGTAGTATATGACTTAGTGTAGGGATTACAGAATTTTGAAAATGTGCACACAATTCGCTTTTCCCCATTGCACGTCATACGCAGTTTTTAACTGTTTTTTGGCGTAAAATAAATAAATAAAATAAATAAATAAATTCGAAAATGAGCCCCCCCTTGATATTTACACATATTTTTTATTCAGTGATAAAAACGTATCAATTGTATCTGCATCACTACTGATAATTAAGGGAATTCAGTGGCAAACCAACAAAGATACAGGTCCCAAGCAAATGTAAAAATGATAACGATAATATTAAACTAATTTATTTGATGATGAAGCAGGCGTGATTAAATAAATAAAGTTTACCCAGTTATTAGCACTTCATTTTTACTTTCTTAATTATTATTAGTCTTTACTTCTTTAGCGATGAACTTCTCTGCACTGAAGGAGGAAAAACTGCGAATTGTCTCCAAAATAATTTTCTGCTAAACTGTCTTGTTCAATATATATCGAACTTGATTATTTAAGCTTGATTGTGCCATGTACTTTCAGAACTCATCCTTTATTAGTTTCAACTTTTAAACTAAACGTTCTCTAACCGCATTGGTTCTAAATAGCGTGAGAAAAATGTGCAGAGCAATTCCATGTTGGGGAATGCTGATAAAATATGCTCATTTGTTTCATCATCTCCAGCATATTCATAGAAATATTTTATTTACTTGTAGATATGCAGCGAAGTGGTGACATTCAGATATTAGCTCTGCAGTATTCAAGTCTTCACTACAAAATTTTACAAATTTTTTGCAATATTTTATCATTTCTGAACTCTCCAACACATGCAGACTTTCCAGAAAACGAAACGTTTCAATAATGTCCATGTACGCTTTACCTCGGAGTTCTAGGCTAAAAACCAGGGTAGGTGTTTATTGCAAGTAGGAATGTCACTACTCTGAACTTTTCTCTTCCCAGAAGTTACTCATTACCTCATCCATCATCTGCAAATGCAAGAATAGAGCTACATTTTGATTAGCTTCTTCATGTATCAGGGTATTCTTTCAAACTGTATTTCGCTTTTGATTGGAACTCATCGTCGTCAAAACAATCTCCATTCTCCCTAATAGAGACAATTAATGACTTCAGCGTCTTAACTGTTACAGATATTCACTTTTACACTCTAGAATAGTTTACTTACTGCGTTAAATATACTGAGGTTTTCATTCCACTGTATTGTCACTTCCAAATTTATTAATTTTTTCTCTAATGCTCGAGCCGTAAGACGTGCCTCAAACGATTGATTTCTTACATTATTTCGTACAGACTAAAAATTTAATATGATTTCATTAAATCTCTGACATAAGCATTTATTGCGTCTGATCGCGCAGATCATTTAGAGGTTTCAGCATTTTATCATGAGATCTTAAATGTGAACGGAGTATCTCCCAGCGGTGTATGGCAATGGAAAGTTCTAAAGATTCTGCACCACATAAATACCCCTATTAAGTGTACAGCGCACGGTACATTTTTTAATCATTTTATTTATTGTTTAGTTGAAATTACAAGGTTTAGTTTACAAGTGAAACTTCGCAATTGTATGATGACTTAATCTAATTAACTTATTCTAGTTTAAAATTGTACTTAACAAACTTGAATAGGGAGAGGAAACAAATAGCACCTGAACAGAATTAGTCAATATTTGCAAATATCTGGAGGAAAGGATGGAGCGAGAATCTGTTCTTTACTCTGGTTTTGTATCTGGGATCTTTTCCGAGTTTATGGTGAGTTGATGCCTTTATGAAGGGAAAATTAGTGTAAAAGTTGTATGATAGGTATGCTATTTGGTGAGCTATTTCATTTATGTTTAGATCATGATGTAGTTGTTTATTACTAATAAACCATGGAGCGCTTTTCATTAATTTTAAATATTTGTTTTGAAATATTTGCATTTTGTTGAGATTGGTTTTGGGAAATTGGTCCAGATTGGACATGCGTATAATAGTGTTGGGCGAATAGTGATATGTAAAGTGACAAGTGAAGTGAAGTGAAGTGTAGTGTGGTGGGGGCACGGAAGGGGTAGGGGAGTGTAGTGCAGTGCAGCGCAGTGAAATGAAGTGAAGTGAAGTGGAGTGAAGTGTTAGAAAAGCTATAAGTCAACATATAGATAACTCAAAATTAATTATAACTAGAATATTAATCTCTAATTCTAATTGTAATTATATTTGTAAATATTCGTAATAGTTTTGTAATTGTCGTATATCTAGTTGTAATAATGTTTGCCACCGAGCATTAACTCAAAGCGAACTTTAATAAATCTATCTATCTATCTAAAGCGTTAGTGCATTTGACAGTGAGAGATGGTTGTATAAGTTTAGTAAAGGTCTTAATTGGATTAGTTTGGTTTTTGCCTGTTGTGCTTTTATTTCAACGTGTTATTTCCAGTTAAGTTTAGTGTCTAAATTTAATCCAAGATATTTTATTGTTTTCGTGATTGGGGTCCAATTTATCGCGTTATTATTTATGAGTAGCGGGGATGAATATGCAAAGGTTTTTAATGAGAAGGTTTTTGCTCCCGGTTTTGAAGGATTTAATTTGATTTTCCAGTTATTTGCCCAATTTGTTATTAGATTTAGATGCTGTTGGAGCTGGAATTGGTGAGGTTGTAGTGAAGTGCCGGATATGTATAATGCCGTGTCATCAGCGAATTGAGCGGTATTTATTTGATGGGAAGTAGGAATGACTGCAGTGTAGAGATTAAACAGGGTTGGGGATCGCGGCGAACCTTGGGGGACCCCAGCGGCAATTTGTCAGGGTGAATAGTGACCTTCTACTGTTACTGAGAAAGTTCTGATTGCTATGAAATTTTTGATGACTTGAATTAAATACTTTGGCGTACCAATTTGGACTACTTTGAAGTAAAGGGCTGGCTGCCATATCCTGTCGAATGCTTGTGACACATCTAGAAATACAGTGGTGGTGTGATATCCCTTTTGGAAAGCAGAGTGGATGTTTTCACTTACCCTCCGTAGCTGGTGCGTCGTTGAGTGATGGGATATGAAACCGAACTGATGAGGTTAAATTGCCTTCATTTTATTTGTGTTTGTTTAGTCTGACAAGAATTAATTTTTCTAACATTTTTGACATAATGGGTAAAAGACTGATTGGTCTGTAATTTTCTACACGTGATTGATTTTTGTTTGGTTTTGCTATTGGATGTATTATTGAATGTTTCCATGATTGGGGATGATAACCTGTTCTTAGTATGGACTTGTATATATTATTTAACAATGCGATGGCATTGTTCGGTAATCTTTTGAGGTTTGCAGTATTAATTCGGCCATGTCCTGGGGATTGTTTGTTTGGTATTTTTTGATTATTTGTTTAATTTCATTAGGAGAAATGAATTTAATTCTGGAGGAACATTGTAAAGAGAAGCGTTTGAAAATTTTAAAATTCCATCGTGTTTGGCATTTTTTATGAAATCATTGGGTGTGGATGAGCTGGCAAAATGGGCTGCTAGAATTTCGGCTTTCTCTGTGGGTGAATATTTTTTCCCCATATCAGTTGACAATGGGGGAAGCTGTTCATTTTCCTTAGCATTTTTTTGTGAATAGCGCACGGTACATACTCAGGATAATTGTTTAGTTCTTTTATCTTTGCTTGTAAACCTCGCCCGGATATGTATGTTGCATTGTCATAAGACGAGCCCTTACAATTTAGGATATCTATGTTATTGGTTTCTAGAAAGAGTGTCTCAACCTCCGAAAGATATGTTCCATGATGTCCATGCATCAGATAATTTACTTTAAAAGTAAGTCTATCAATATGAGAGATGAAATTTACAGAAATAGCATAGCATTTTACATTTTAAATTTTCGAGACGATTACTAAAAGAGTATTTAGTCCCCATCGAACTGACAAGCACAATAGAAACCCTTTCCCTGCATTGCCATATTTCTGTGTTCGTGTAGAAATGGGTCAAACGGACTTCCTAAGTTCCAAAATACCCAAAGTACTTCAATTTTTCCTTTCTTGCTATGGATTGGATAGAATTACTTTCTCGCTACGGAGTGGAGAGAAGGTTATGTAATGCTGCGCAAAAAACGGCGAATTTTCAGCAGAAAACTCTTATTATAGGACCCTGGTAACGAAAAAGTGGATAAATCTTGTTCTTAAATTTAGAAAAATATCCTCTAACACGTAGTGTAGCCAGAATCTATGTTTTGTGGGTCCTTGATGCCGACAGATTGAATGACGTCAAAACGTCTGTCTGTCCGTCCGTCCGTCCATCCACCTGCTGACTGTCCGCTGTGAACAACACTATCCGCTAAACCGTTCGACCGATTTTCTCCAAAATTTGATATTCCCCAATCGATCTGGCTGATTTCGCGGCCTCTTGAATTTGAAACCGATATCTTAATTTTGGAAGGTATTAACATAAAGCCCCTGAGGCATTTAAAAAAAAAAAAAGGCTCTATCTGTTTTGAATAAATTTCGTTGTTGGATAGTGTAAAGGACGTTTAAGAGAATGGTGTAATGGTGTTCGTTGAAAGCTCAAATTTTTCGAAAATTGCAAAAGTTCAAAATTTTTTCGGCGTTTTTCCCTTAAATAATAATTTTAATTTTAATTTATTAATTATTTTAATTTATAATTTATTAAATATTAATTTTAATTTTGTTTCTGTTCCTTAAATATTGAATTTGAAATAAGATCATATAAAATTTTTCGAAAATTTGAGTACTTTTGCGTAATTTTGCGTGAAATTATGGGCGAGAAAGTACGTGCTGTTTTAATACCACTTGTTTAATGAAGCAATTCTTTGGCCAGAAACTCTTATAGGGAGTACTCTCGATGTTACAATTTTAATTAACGGAGTATATCTTTTCAACACCTCTTTTGGGTATTGTCGCTCATGGTTGAATTGGGTGACCAACCATACATCAATTCATTCGAGTGTTTTTGAGCGACTACAATAAGCTACCATGTAGTTTCTATGTTCTTTACTATTTTCATTTTTTGATGCAGCTTTCAGAGCATATTTCCAATAATTAAATCTATCTTCGCTAAATAGAAATTTGTATTGAGAAAACAATTTACATGCCAAACAATATCTTTTCTCTTCGCAGGCGAATAAGTGAGACATTCGTTTTTTATGATTTCTTTGTTTGGCAATTATCGCGAGAACTTCGCTTGTGTAAGGCATTTTTCATCCATTTATCCACATGGATTGATTTATTAAAATTATTTTCTTTATTTTGACTAGAGGAAGGTCCATTTTCTACCCGATAATCCCGTAAGATGTCGTTAGTGTATACCCAAAGACCGGAATCTGATGTATAGTGACTACTTTCTGAAATAATGGAACTTAACATAGCTTACTGAAGCATACTCTGTCTTCTGATTTCGAATAACTTTATACACATAACGGTTACTTCCGCATGTTTCTGTAAATTGTTTTTCTCTGAACTCGAAGTTCAGGGGTCAGGAATGTGGTTTACTGGACACTATCATATTGGTATTATCCTTACTGTTGACAGTATAATTTGAATAATTAGTTTCCGAATTGTCTTAGTATTTTTTTCTTGTTCTCTGACTTTCTTACGCTTAGAATAACCACCTTCAAAACACTTCAATATAAATGATAGTACGTTTACTGGGAAGAGTGTTAAATTAGAAAACAGTGTAATAGACTATCGTTGACACGACCACTTTGAAAGATACATAAATACTGATGGATATTGTAGAGCATAAAAAAACCATCGGTAAGTCTAACGCATTGTTGTCGTTTTCCCACTCCCTTGTTGTTCCAGAGATATGTATACAAGAGCAGCCACTGAAGTTCTTGGGTCGAATAGGTTGTGAATCGAATCAATTACTGTTGGTGTTTTTGCATTGTACTGATGCACTGGCGGGGGAGAGGAGAACGATAATTCATTTGAATGCGTGCGAATGTTATTAGTGATGGTGTCTACAGAAATTAGTGACGTAGTTTAAGAAATGAGTTTCGGGAAATCTTTCATATATTTCTAAGCGAGCCGCTAGTTAACGCATTGCTCAATAGAACAATTGAATCGCTAGCTGCAGAAAAGCCACTAGTCCCACTTTTCAGATTTTTTTATTGGTGGGGAGGGTGTGAGCGAGTCAATGCATCATTTAATGCAGAAAGGAAATTTGGCCGCACAATAGCATAGTCTTAGCAACGCCTTCAATTCTCCGTTTACTGCAGATAGGGAACTAGTCCGTGACAAGATCCCTTTGTGCATTCAATGACATTATTGTTCGTTTTCCTGTTACAGGTCACTCGTTCTTGCCGAATGATAGAGATTTCAAGAAAATTAGGAGGAAGCTGAGAAAGAAAGAAATATATTATACAGTAAATTAAGTTGAAGGCGAATGATTTTTTGCGATTGCTGTACATGGTGTTCTAAATTCTACAAGAAAACCTGTCTGGGCGATGATTCCTGTGGTAAAGGTGTTCATAGACACCTAAAACGATCTTTCACTCTTTGAAAATACCGCGAATTGATCTTAGCTGAAACACCGCATAGTGTTCAGTGCAACTTACATATTGGTGGCTTGATGGTGAACACTTTTAGACTGAGAAATTCAGCACCTTTAGATCTGCCTTCAAAAAAAGCCCATACATCTGTAGTGCCTATAAATTAAAAAAAATGGATGAAATTAATAAAATATTGGTATACATCCCTGAGGACAAGATACAGTTTTGCCATTCAATTACAATATGGCCCATGACAATGAAATCTCATGAAAATAAAGATTATTGAGCATTTATTCAATCCAAAATGTAAAATGTTTAACAAAGACTGTTAAAATAAAATAAGTTTTTGTAAAATTATATTTTTATGAAAAGTAATTTAACGCAAGAAATGATTTGGAAATCCGTTTACTGTAATGAGGAAATATGTCCGACTCCGAAAATAAATACCCTCTCCCTAAGCTTCGGTCGTAAAAGATTTTTATTTATAGAATGAAATTAGTATATTTTAATTAGATAAAACCAAATGAAAGCAGAAAAATTGCATAAAACTGGTTTTATGAGTTTTTTGTCCCTCCTGTAAAATTGGGAAAAGTGGACTGGTTGGCTTTCTGCAGTTAGCAATTCAATTGTTTATTGCATAAGAATTGACATGACTCCGATATTGATATTCGTTATTACAGTGAAGCTGTGGCACTGATATCTTTGGTAAAAAAAGTAATATAATTCTGGTAGGGAGTGTGTTTTGTTTTCAATGCAAGGTATTTTGAGGCCCCTTTAGGCAAGGACCGAGGCCCCGGCGACCGCCGAGTCCATCCATGCGTTAAATCGCCATTGATTATAGGAGAGAACCAGCTCCAGGAGCTTCAAAAATATGTTTAGGAGCCAGCACTGGACTTCTAGAGAGAAAGGTAGGGAGGGAGGGGAGGGAGAAAAGGGAAGAGAAGGGAGTAGAAAGGAAAAGGAGGGGAAAGCAGGCTATAAGAATAAGACGATAGAAGATAAAGAGTGAAAGAGATGGGATAATAGGGAGTCGCATTCAACAACACTTATCAAGCTCAATAACAATTAAAAACAAAAATATTTGTTTTGATAAAGTTTTGGTAGAAGACCATCGTATAGGCAAGTAAAACTATAAGATTCCACTTGTGAATTATGACGATAATTTGTTTTTATATGGAGCGTTTCTACATCTACTATTGAGTAGTGTGTTTTGTTTAGCTAAGATTTTTACCTCATTAAACTTGATACTATGATTTGTAGAAATTCTGTGACTTGTACTCACCGGTTTAGTACACCAGTTAGTCATTTTTCAAAGCCCTCGCGAAAAACAGTATCAAGGAAATTCAAAAAAACGATTCCATTCTATTTTCATGGTAAATTGAATTTTGGAGAATAACTAAAAAAATTATGAAGAAATGAGGTTATTTGGTTTTGGGGCAAAATGGAATGCTATTATTGACACGTCTTAAGTAAAGTCTATGATTTAACTCATTAATGACAAAAGTCTCCAATTTCCTCACAACAACCTCGGCGAAAATGTACTTAAGGGGCTTTGAAAAGAGATTCCCTCACGTTATCCTCACGATCCCCCAAATCATATGCACAGCCCGCTGCAGCTGCACAGCCCGCTGATGGCGCCGATCGTTGCCGTCGAATCTGTTCGCGCGAGGCGGGCAATCCGTCCTTCGTCCTCCTCGTGGTGAGTGGTGGTCTTCTAGATCGTGCATGTCGTGTCTGCGTGCCTTCCTCTCTCCATTGGCGCCGACAGCGGACGAAAGTAGTTCCCGCAAAACCGGTGTAGTGCGCAGTACGGCGACAAGCCTTCCTGTCCCCGGCACCTCCTTTATGCAGTTCCTCTCAATCGCTTGTGTGGAGCTGGATAACCTGCGGTCGAACACGTCGCCTGGCCATAGTGCACGTGCACGCTAAGTACTGTAGTCGCCATCCGACGCCACAATGGCCGGCTCGGCCCTTTGAGACCCTCTTATCTCGGCCGGTTGGCCCAACGTCACACCCCATCGCTGCCCCCGCCCCTGAAGTACACAAGCGACCGTAAAAAATCATTGGTTTAGCTGGTGGTCGGTATCCCGCCAAATTTCTAGTCCTAGATAGATCGAGTCCTTCTGCACGCAGCGTATTTGTATGAAAATAATTGTATATACACCGTCCTATTTGCACTTTCCTTTCTCTTGCATAATGATATTGATTTATTTCCGGTACCCCTCTCTTTTCCCCTCCACATATCTTGAAGCAGCGTGGCATTTGTAAAAAAAAATCCTTTATTATCATCTAAAAAAAGTCAAATCAATAAATTTGAATTTTCCTGACTGACTTGAAAGCAAGATATCAATAAAAGACAAGAGGTGGGATGTAAGAATAAGCCCAAGAATAGAACAACTACGGATACCGAAAGACATAAAACATTTTATCTTTTGGAATGAATGAAACGAATATGCTTTTCTATATTCGGCAGTACTAAACGCTTGTGTAAGGAGCACCAATTTCTTTTCAAAGAATTATAAATTCAATTTTGCAACATGGCAGTGGAAGTCAGGAGAATCTGCAGATCCTTGAGAAACATGATAGTCATACTTACGTAATAGTTCACACTACTACTGCAATTCAAAACCAAAATCAGTTATCTGCACCTGAAGTAGTTGGACCTCTTCAATATTTTTTTTCAATACAAATGGCGAACTAGAACTCGACTGACACAACTTCAGGAACTATTTGTGCAATGTTCATATGAGTTTGCCGTTTATATAAGAATGTGTCATTCTTATCTACTTGATAAATTATACTCGCATTGTAATTCATTACGGAAGTAGTATTATTCAATTATGATGTTCTCCCATCAAATCGGCCAGTCATCATCACTAATTTTGAGCATCGATATAGCATCACTCGAGCTGAAAGACATCCTGATGTGGATTTTACGACCCACGCTAAACACAATGCCAAAAGTTTATAACCATGTTTGCGTACACTAGTGTTGCGCCGTTTTACTACGATATAATGATACCGTAACAGAATATTTCTTGCTTGAGGCATCGCGTCCTCTGATATTTTCTCTATACCTCTACGACATGCAATTCTTCACATTCCCTTTGTTTTTGAGGTATTATATCGTATACTTCATAATATTAGCTATTATCTGTGACCCGTCGAAATTAATTATTATCTATACAGGAATTTTAGAAAATGCTTCAAAAGAACAAAAATCAATATAAAATTTCAAAAGGACGAAGGATGTACTAAGTACTATTTGGTAACTAATGTGCATGTAATAGTAATTTGTATTTGTAAAGAGGTTTGATATGATTTTTCTACCAAATGACACAAATTTTCTGGCATCATTAATTAAATATATATATATATATATATATATATATATATATATATATATATATATATATATATATATATATAATATGCATTGTGAATAAATCTAATCGTGGTCCTTTGATATACGTTGCATCGGTGTAACGTTTTACATCGTTTCCTCCTTGAGGCAATTTAATAAGTTTCTAAATTAAAGACATCTTTTCTTCCTTGATTGGTCGTTTTGGGCGGCAATTTACACTTCACCAAAGTGTCTTCTTTCGCCCCGGAACGCGCCCGTCTTTTCGTGGAAGAGCGTCGCTTGACGTAAAGGATGTTAAAGTTATAGAGGTTCCCCATGGACAATCTGCTTGCGTCTATTCGGAAAATTGAATGGCAGAGGGCGTGGAGGGGCGGGGGAGCGCGGAGGGGGGCGGAGGGGGGCGGAGGGGGGCGGGGCGTGCGCTCCTGTACGCGTGGTCCGTTGCGCGAGCCCTGCCGCGTGTGGGGGACGGGGGGGATGGGGGCGGGCCGTGCGGTCAGGTGGGCCGGGCCGCGGGCTCCGCTCATTAGCCGCCCCGATGATTGCGTAATGGGGGCGACGCGGGCGTTCATTCATGGGAGGCCGCGGCCGGCGTCGTAGCGCATCCGCCGCCTCCGCCCGCCCAGTTTCGGCTGCCCGGGCGGCGGTGCGCTCCGCGCCGATCGATGTATGCGCTGAGCGGCGGCGGCGGGCGAGTGGCGGAGCGGAGGCGGCGGCGGCGGCGGCGGCGGCGGGGGCGGCGGCGAGCGCGAGCGCGGGCGCGGGCGCCGCGGCCAGTCCACCGCCCCGCGGCGCGCGCGAGCAGGCTGCGGTCAGCGCGCCTCCGCCCCCGCGCCCCACGCGTGCTCCGCCGCGGCGCGCCGCCCGCCTCCGACCCTGGGGATCCGCGGGGAAGGCCCACCCCCGGCCGCGACCGCTGCGCCCGCCGCCGCCCGCGCCATCGCCGCAGCTGCAGCCGCCTCCGCCGCCGCCACGTCCGCCGCAGCCGACGAGCTGGCGGCGCCCGCGCCCAAGTCGTACCGGCACCCGCTGTGCCCGGGCTGGAACTACGAGATGCTCCCCGACCCGGGCCCGGACGCCGTCTCGGACGTGCTGTTCGACGACGACATGAGCGGCAGCGAGTCGTCGGTGTTGCGGCCGCCGGGCGCCGATCCGGACCCAGAACCCGACGGCGACCCCGACCCGGATCCCGATCCCGACGTCGACCCCGGCCCCCCGGCGTCCGGCGGCCGCACGCACGCCGCGCCCCGCGTCAACTTCCCGCCCGGCAGCGGCGGAGACAGCCGGCGGCCGAGCCGCGCGGGCCAGCCCTACTGCCTGCGAGGGCGCAGCATGAGCGCTTGGAGCGACATCAGCCGCAGCAGCATGCGCCTCGACGAGCAAAGGTAGGGCCAGGTGCCTCCCGCCCGGCCACGCGGCCTCTGCGCCTCTGCAGCGGGGGGGGGGGAGCGGGCCGGGGCCGCGTGGCCCGTGCTGCGGGGGCGCGACGTGCGAGGCGCGGGGCGCGGGGCGCAGGGCGCGGGGCGCGGCGGTGGGCTCCGGACGTGGTGCGTTGGCCCGCACTCGCCGCCGCGCCCCTCACGACGCTGCCCTTCCGGCCCCGTAGCGCGCTCCTCCGCTCCTCCCACTTGCGACACCGTCGCCCTCCGGCTACAATCTCAGTCTCTACGGCGAGTTACGTCATGGGATTACTCTCTATGGATGGTAAAGCCTCTCACATATTCAATGTTTTGTTTAAGGAACGTCTTAATAAATATATAGCACATGAGGCGTGATGTCCGTACTCCACAAGATTCGTAATAAAGTTACATGTAGTAGCCGTGATTATCTGTGATTAAAGAAAAGATAGGATAAAACATTTTCAGGGTGCCAAACTCTGCGTGTAAGAAGAACAAAGATACTGAAAAGTTTTGCTTTATGTTCAAGTGTTTTCATGCGTACATTTCTGTTGCAAACTTCCCCCACATTTAAGGATCGGGGCTTCTAATCCTCTAGAACTCATTTCAACTATTCTGAGCCTATACTAACAATATTAAATATTCCGTAGTCATGTAGTGATGACAATCTTTTTTTACGATTGCCCAAATAATTTTTCTCATCATTCAAATTATTATTTCGTTTGTGATAAAGTTGAACACAAATGTAGACATCAATATCTGTTGCAAACTAATGTTTGTGATCATCTCGTTTCATCATGTAAGTAATGTGTAAATAATTTGAACTTTAGTTGTAAAATGATAGCAATTTTAAAGATGGTATGTCGAGAGATAAAACGAATCTAAGATGAAAATCAGCTGTACGCGAAGGGATATCAGCTGTTTATAGTAGGGCGGTCGATATTTCCGCAATGTGGACGTTCTTCGATCTCACCCCTCATATTTAAAATAAAAAATAGCAATTCAATTTTTTAGTGATTAAACAATGGTTACATCAATCACTTGATCTTTGAGAACAAATTTTAGTAATCTTGCCAAAATGACGAGCACTCCCGCAATCACGCAGACACAAACGCTCACTTTGTGGTGTCTTTTACGTTAAAAAATTACGTCACAATTAGATAAGAACATTTTTTTGTTTTCTGATTTTGATGAGAAGCGCTTCGTTGCTGCATAAGACTTGCATGACAATTTCTCTTGTTCTACAACGTCCAGAAATGTGGGTTAATGGCAAGTCGGATCGCTAAGCATACTAGTAAACTTCACCGAAGAAAAAAATACTTCTACTTTGTGGGATAACGACGAAAAACTTAAATTTTTAATTGATTGTGTGATGCGAATTACGTCAGCTTTGCTTTTACCCCATACGTCAAGATTCTACTGTTTTCGACGATAAATACACATATAGAGAAATAATTAAACCCTGAATCACACAAGGCTCCACGATCGCGCGCGATCTCGCCAGTCGTTAGTCTCTTCCACGCCGCGTCACTACAGGTAACACACAGCGTGACTACGCTGCTTCGGCTGCCAGCACGTTCGTGGTGTCGAAGCTCCAGCTAATTCATATAGGATATTGAGAGGAGACTCTCACGGTAATGCAATAAAAGTATCACGATTCCACAATTACATGGTTCTTATGCTGGTTCACAGCAAAGATACAATTTTTACAAAATACTACTTTGATTGCGAAGGATTAAACTTTATAAAATATAATCTGTTAATCTGGGTGTAATGTTGCCAAAGGAATCGCATGTGGTAGATTTTTAGAAACGTCTGTGTAGCGTGACCTTATTCCGATTACAAAGGTGAAATACAATAAAAGTCAAATAAAGGGTGGAAAAAAGGGCTTTCATTCTGTAGTGAACATTCTCGTTCACGTCTACATTAGGGCGCTACAAAAGAGATCATGTTGAAATTTTCAAGAGTGCACTTATAGCATAGAAAATTATTATTATGATGTGATACAAGAAAGTCCGGAATTCATATATATTTAGAGTCACTATAAGCGGATATTTGAATTATTGGATGAAAATGAAATTGCTGTACAGTTATTTTCACGATTAGAAACTCGTAGATGTATCATCTGCAGCGATCGAAGTTCGGGAATCGCTTCGCGTCTTTCTGCGTACGCAAATGATCTTCCGAGTCTATAAAGGCTACCATACTTAATAATGCACACAAAGTTCCATGAGAGGCTGTAACGAAATGGGGAAATCACAAAAAACGGCGTGCTCTTTCGTTTGGTTTCGTTTATTGGCCTATGTACTGAATTTGCTTACAATTTCATAAATGTTTCGACGACGTCAAGGTTGTCGTTGACCTACAACAGAGATTTTGGGAACATTACGGGAGTCTCCTCGAAACCTAGAAGAAGCATCGGGCGTCCTCCGGGCAGGACAGCGTCGGATCTCTCCGGAAACGTAGGAGCAACGAATCCAGATGTTCATCTTCTCTTGAGTGATTGAGCGCGTTTGACTCGAGGGAAGACTCGCGACGTTTCCCTTTTACTAGAAGCAACAAAAGCCGAATGCTAAAGGGGAGCATCAATGAAAAATTTTGTGATAAAAAACAACTATTTGCAAAAAGATTATTTGCTTAAATATGATGATGTGCACGTGTTTTAAATAGTTTTTAATCCCGTTCGGACAATCCAAAATGTTTCATGTTCCCATCAAATAGAGTAAGTAGATAGTCCCGGTCTATACTTCGCATTGTGCATACATATAATACCTACAACCTACATAAAAATATTACTTACTACAATTTACATACTACATACAAACATTATAAGACTGAGGTTAAACATTGCATATGAGAATATAATTATTATCAAGCACAGTTTTGATCATATCATGTAAGATTTTTCATTAACTCTAACTGTTTTATGTTTAGACCAATTACTGTTGACTAAGAAAATGAAATCGAATTAATCTTGAATTCCAGAGACACGTGCTCTTTTCTATTATGGATATTAATGTGAAGTAACTTACAAAATATAATAGTAAAATAGTCATATAAATAAATAGACCCATTTCAATGAAATACAGATTCTTGTAGATTACATGTTTTACTTTTTCTCCGAAAGATGGTAGGTTGAACCTTTTCATGTTAAGCAATACCTTGGATATGCTGGCGTGAAAAGCATGTTTTGTTAAAGCAGGTGGCTTTGCTCTGGAGGAGGCCAACGTGCAAGATCGGGGCAATAACGCATTCACCCAAACAAAACATAGGGAAGGCAACTTTAAGCGCGCGCGAGCCTCAGAGGGAGGGGCTGGCCATCTGCGTGAGTGCGGGCGCGTGGCGGGCTGGACGCGTGGCGGGGCGGCCAGCGGGCACGCTGCCAAGGCGGAGGCGGCGACATGCCGTACGCCCCTCGCGGCACGCGCTGCGTTTGCACGCCCTCTCCCTCGCCCCCCTCCACGCACGTCCGCGCCACACCCAAAGGGGAGGATGAATGCACAAGTGGGCAAAGCGCGGGCTCCCGCTGGATGGGAGCCCCGGACCATTTTGAAGTAACACATTCATTTTGAATCTTTTATGAGTGGTCAATAAATAGATTCGTTTAGCTTGCTACGTTCCAGAACATTTATTTTCCTCTCATCAAGACTCGTGAAGTTTCCGTGATGTGACCCCGGGTTCGATTCCCGGTTGAGGCAAAAATAGAGTTGTCTCTATCCTTTAAAGTCGTCTCAGTTTTTGTAGTTGCATGAAGAAGAAAAGCTCAGGCATGCAGTGTTTGCTAGTTGCGGTGAAGGGAATTGCGTCATGTTCGGCACATGTCTCCCTTACCCCCCAAGCGTGCGAATTAATCTAGGCCCAGGCATGGGGGACACCGTTAGCTAGACGTCGAAGTCGAACTACCGACCCACTAACGCCAAATATATACTAGACTCATGATGATGGAGATATGGTGGATGTTGTGGAGAGGCTTCTAGAAACACGTAGTGGTAAAACATGAATATAAGGCGTTTCCACAATGCAAGCCGTGATGAGAAAATAATATTCAGAAACGTTGGGAAGCTAAATAGATCTATTTGTTGACCGACTCCATGAAATATTTCAAATGAGTTATTACGTGATAATAGTGAATTTTATGACATTTTATATGGGTTCTTAAATTGTTGAAACTAGTCGCCTCCACAGCAAAACTTCTGCTGAACAAAACCACACAAAATGCTTTGACAGAAAGTAATACGCACACTGCTCAAGAACAACAAATAAAATGAACACTGCAATAAGTTAATATTTAAAAAAACAGTCTTCACTAACGCTGCAATAACATAGTATAATCTTCATAGAGTTCATTTATTTACATACCAAAAATATAAAAAAAGCTGCAGTTCCACAACACAACATATGAACTGCAAATATTTTAATAGAGGCGGGCTCTTCGGAGCCGTGTTAGACTTCAGCTGTGTTGTAAGCAATGATACTCCGAGCATAAAAATTTCTTGTACGTAGAGAAACCATTGACACTTCTCAGATTGTCATAAAGCCATGACCATTCATTTCTCTTAATTTGTGTCTAGATACGAAATTAGGGATATAGATAATGCAATATTATTTTTGAGTTGCGAAAGTTGTAGCTTTTTTGTGCATTTAGAATTTCATTGCGTGTATTTAGAATTTGAAAGCGTAGAGAGGGCGCCATAGTCTGGTCATACCTAGGGCCTCGTAAGATATTCATCCGCCCCTGCACACTCATCACTCACCCCACACGCAGGAAGGTCGGCGGCGCTGCTGCCGCTCCCTCCATCCACTGCAGCTGGGCGGCATTGCCTGCCGCCCTCCCCTGCGTGCGCGCCAACGCACGAAGAGGCGCAATGGAGGTGCAGGAGCACGAGCAGCCTCCTCTCTTCCGAGATTCACGGCGTAATGCCGAGGCCCGCTTTCTCCTGCGTACAAGGAGCTCTGAGTTTTGCTTACGGCAGAAACAGCTATAACAGGACGGGTTGAGGGCGGATTGGGGGCGGGTTGATGGCGGGTTGGGGGTTGGGGCGGATGGGGGCGATTTGGGGGCGGTTTGGGGGCGGCTTGGGGGCAGGTTGGGGCGGTTTGGGGTGGGTTGTGGGAGCGTTAGGGGCGGGTTGGGGTCGTGTTGGGGGCGTGTATGGAGTGGGTTGGGGCTGGTGTGGTCGGTTTGGGGTCAGTTTGGGGGCGGGTTGGGGCGGGTTGGGAAGCTATATGTTTTTTCACTACCTCTTTTCATTCTTATTTTTCACAACAGCTCTCGTTGTGCAATTATCATAGCACATATGCATTATTTATGGATGTAATTTGATTTTCTATATAATCGTATAATATAGAATTTGTTGAACATGCCAGGATATTGTAATTTTGAAGGAAATTGTGAAGAAGGAAATATTGTTGTTGGGTATCGTGTCTGACTGCAGAACCATAGAGATGAACTGATGAAGCTAGGAAACGAAAAAGTCCTTTTGAAACGACAATCATCATTTGATTTCAAAACCATTTGCTACGAAGATATTTCGTAGGATTTCTAGTAAAATATTTGCTTCTTTTGGAATCATTCCCTCGAATTAAAAAATATCAATAACATCTTATGCGTTTGCATATAAGGATTTGAAGAGTATATATTGGAAGTTTATAATCAAATTATCTTTGAGTTGGATAGCATTGTTCGTGCAGTCCTTCTATGATTCCTCTAAATTACTACGTATTAACTACATTTTCCTTTTGTTCCGAATGAAGTTATTATACCTGCGGAGCACTGATTCCGAGAGAAGTAAATATGATCTATAAGACCCAATATTGCCTAAAGGAAGTTTGCTATGCACATTAGCTGGAGCCAAAATGGCACCAACTTTTTGGTGCCGAAATGTTGTTTTATTTTGAAGCCCACCATATACAAGTACATGTACAATATACTTGTATATGTGAAATAAGTTGAACAAAACATTTTCACTCTCATTGGGATGAGTGATGTATGAAATGAGATCTATAATTCGTTCTTTCAAACGTGACGTGAATTACTAGCTCTCTTCCAAGGGGCCACTAATATTGCACCCTGGTAACTGACTGCGAAGATAATTACATGTTCGTTATGTCATACCAAAGGACGTGAATATGTTGTATTAGGAAACCAATGGAACACGTGATAATTAGGACCCGGATGATTATGGCCTAAAAATGTTAGAAGTATGCAAGGATTTATGACATAAGAAGTACGAAAATATGACTATAAATATGTCTTTAAAATATTCTGGTTGTATTTTCGAAACTTTCAAAATCTTGCCGTTGCTCAAATAACCATTATTTATATATTGTAAAAGTATAATATTGAAATTATACTTTTAAAATCTAGTACATTCACAATTCATCCCTTCTCCTTTGGCGCCCTATGAAGACAAGCCTACCTGCTAAAGTTATTTATAGAAGCGGTTGACCTTTGCACAAAACCTGACACAACTAAACCAACTCTTCCGTCGCACCTGGAGCTTTCTACGCTTTTTTCTCCTCTGTAGCTTATCCTCATAACTCACATACAAATATATTTATAGAAAAGACATACAACAATTAGATACATTTGTAAGACATTAGATAACAATTAGGAGACCGAAAAATCTCTTTGAAACGACTGCAAGCAAATATGCAAAAATTAAATCAAAATGATGGAAAATATGACAAAAATACCAAAATTCATAGAAAAAATATGATCATAATTAGAAAAATTAAGGGAAACTGGCAAATGAAGCCAAAATATGACTGTATATGATACGTGAAAATTGCATAATTTTAGCCATTGTAGATAAAATAATGCTTAATGTAAATTTTACATGGAAATAACACAAAAAATTACATGTCATAAACATCCGGGTCCTAGTGATAATATTATTAATTAAAAAATATAATTTGCTCTGATGAAAGACCTGCTGTTATTCTATATTCTCCTATAGTATACGTCAAAAATATAATTTTGTTTCTAAAGATTTTTAGGACGTACTTACAACAACAATCACAACAATAATTACATTAAGAAAGTAATTTAAATTGCCTGTGACGCTTGAAGTGAAGAGTATTTATACACTTATTTAACGTCAAAAACAGTTTAAAATTGTGTGTGACGTACTATGCACATTCTGTACACGTTGTAAGTTACTAGCCAGAAACCTACAAAGGACCATCTCCGAATCTCCAACGTTCTCAGGATCGCTGGGGAATTGGAAGAATATCGTAATCGAGATTGGGATCTTCACCGAGGAGTATTTACATGTATAAAATACTTTATTTTCAATTAGTACAACTTCACTGTTTTAAGCAAATGACATCACGGAATCAATAAAAACATGATTGAGGATATCAATGCAATCCCCGAAGCAGTCGTTCCTCTAAAACGTGGGAAGTGCAGAAAGGTAAGAGGTACACACTTACATACAATATAACTGATATTTTTTAAGTCAAGATTAAAGTGTACAAATTATAAATGGATATAAATTTACGAAATATAGAAAACAAAATTAACTAAAAACAAAGGGTTTATAAATGTTACATCCATTACATAATAACGTCAAATAAAAATTATGAAGTTCATAATACTCAGCGTCATAAGTTGCAAATAATATCATCATACTCAAAGTACTCGATACTATCCTAGGATATGCTACTAGTAGCATACATCCACAGGTAACGATTAGAGAACTGAAAAACTTCACAAATTTTCAGATATTTTTAGAGATCTCTAGAAAATTTAATCTCGTCTAAAATCTTCAATTTATCAATTTGGTTCGTGGTGAGTCTGCATCGAGTTAAAAATGAAATCTCTATGAATAGCGGTGAGATCACTGAGGGACCGACCTACAAAAACAAGCGTCTGCTTTGACGTTCATTTCCCGTTGTGACGAATAAAGGAGAACACGAAGAACCAACCAACTCATCATTTCCACTACGATTGAATGCTTTGCAAAGTAAAAGAATTGAACATTTATTATCCTTGAAGTAAGTTTGCTTTTATCTCAATACAACTTCATGTAATCATTCTTTTTTGTTCTTTGTTTATATTTTACTCACTCATTATTTGTTCATGTTCTCTCAAAATATTCAATTTACTGGGAAAATTTCTCCCATAAGGATACTTACAAGAATTTTCATGAGATTTCTTTTTGATTTGCTCTCGTACTTTTTGGAAGATATGGGCTTCAGAGTGTCATATTCCAAATAATCTGTAAATGTGCACAGTGTAAGAGGAAACTATTTTTGACATATTGATGGCATTCATGCACGTGTACTCAAGCGACCGAAAATTCATTTTCTGTATTGGAACTATTCCTTTTCTACTTCCTTTCTGAAATAGCCAGTCATTTAATCTTATGTCACAGTTCTCTTTTTGCTAAAAATATCTCAAGAAAACAGCAGACGATTTTCAGCTACACCATTTTTTTCCTTGGAATGAAAAGTGGAAGCGTAGTACGGGTGAAGCAGAAACAATTTGTCTTGGATCTGCTGGAAAGGGGGTGCCGGTCGGCGTGGAGATGGCTTTGGGGAATGGGATCTACCATTCTCCCTAGGGAGAAGGTAAATAACGTAGCGAACGTGCAGGGGTTTGGGGAGGAACAGTGCCATTCCGTCAGCTTCAAGGAAACATACAAAATAAAATTAATCTGCCGTATTGATCTGTCAATATAAAATTAATTGTTGTATGTTCAGTTACTACTAGTGTTACAGACTACTTTTTCTTCTTTGCCTGGCGTTATTCCCGCACCGTTCCTGGGTTTGCAAGGCCTCTTTCACGGTGGCGTATGGAGGTAATGGAGGTGCAGGTTTGTAAAGGACCTCAGACCAGACTGGGAAAGGTATGATGATGATGATGGTGAAAGGAAAGCACGTGGCCCGTTGTTTAGGACGCTGCTTGGGCTCCTTTCATCTGAAAGGAATCGCGAAAACCACGGAAACCATTGATGAGAGCAGTCGGCTTACGACTTCGATTCCGACAGGTATCTCGAACTCCCTGATTAAGATTACTCATTAAGAAAAATATCTCGCAACGTCTAGGGATCGATTCCACAACCTCCCATTACTGGTAGGTTCGAGCTGCTAGACTTTGCACCAACGCTCACTACTACCGGCGTTTCCGGACTACTTCATTCACTAAAACTTACATCATGATGTTTGAAAGCATATTTTAATACCAGACATGAACTAAGTCAATTACATAAAAACAGATAGATGAAAATTAGAGAATGCCAGTATTTATTTTTTCACACTGGTCAATTTCTTATCAGACGTACCTATTATGAAGATTATCTTGGCTGTCCGGGTGACGCCAAGATTATCTTCATGATTCCGGCCGCGGAAACCTACGACTTCAGAAGTACGTATTTTCTTCTGTATTTTGAAAATTAATATTATGCAGGAGAATATTATGCATTATTCTGCAGTGCACGGGATAATGATCAATATTGTGTAAGAAGCGACGAATAATGAGCGGGAGGCTGAAATAAAATAGAATTTCTCCAGCCGAAGCCAGACGTTTGAGGTTTTAATATGCATAATTACTTTTGAGTTATCTGCTAAGAAATGCTCCAAACACCGAAACATTATGTCACTAGAGTGTATCTTATGTTGTGTAAGGGGAATATTTTCTTCTTTTCTGTATACCCACATTAACTACCTTTCCCCAAAGTAATTAATTAGTCTGCGAGTGTAATAACGAGTATCAAAGTAATTATACGCACTTGTAAACTATCGCAAAGTTTCAAACAATATAAGAATGTAAGTGAACATTATTCTGGTCAAGTGAAGAGGCCACGATCGTAAGACTTTGCTATAGAAATATTAATTTAATGGAACATTTAACTACAAAACTATTCCTTCGACGTATGCTAACTGCACAGCAGATGGTAACGCACCCCTCCAGAATTATGTGCTCTAAAGTGGGGTCTTTTGGGAAGAACGCCAGCAGCAGACTAGAATTGTGAAGTATTCACGACACAATCTCGGGCAGCACGTGCGTGGCAAACGTGCACTTATTTGAATAACAATGTGGGAAAAAATCGTTTCCTTAAAAACAGTTGCTTCATAATTATTATGAGAAGAGACACAAATACGATTTGACATATTGAAATCAATAGATTTTTCCAAGGCATATAAACGTCATAAGCGTAAGTTTCGAATGGAGGCTGCTTGAGGGCGCGGAAAGCGTGTTCGCGTCTTGTGCCCGTGCGTCGCATGCGCCCCACAAAGAGCTTCGTCCGAGCGCTTCGCGCCGCCCCTGGCCCTCGCGGTGGGCGGCGCTTTGACGTGGAGGAAATCCCGCAGCCTCCGGTCTGTTGTTGACTGCGCGCCAGAGGAGCCGTCGACGCGGTATTTCGGTGGGAGGCAGCCAACCGCTGCGGCAGCGCCCCGGGGGAGGGGCGCAGGGCCGGGGGCGGGCGTGGGGGCGTGTGCGGGTGTGGATGCGGGTGTGGACGCGGGGGCGGCGGTGGATATGGGTGTGGTTGCGGATACGAACGCGATAGCGAGTTCGAGTGTGGGAGAAGGGGTCCGGGAAATAGGGCCGGGAATGTGGTGGGTATATGGTGGGTATGTGATGGGTATGTGGTGGGTATGTGGTGGACATGTGGGGGTATGTAGGGGTAAGTGGCGGGTATGTGGGCGTGTTGGGGTGTTTTGAAGGCGGGTTGGAGGTGGGTTGGAGGCGTGTTGGAGGCGAGGTGGAGGCGGGTTGGAGACGGGTTTGGGGCGGTTTGGGGGCGGGTTAGGGGCGGGTTGGGCCGGGTTGGTGGCGGGTTCGAGGCAGGTTGGGAGACGGGGCGGGTTTGCAGGCGGGGCGGAGACGTTGGCGCGGGCGGGGGCGTAGGCGAGGGTAATAGGTTGGTCGCGGAAACGATAAGTGTCGTACGGAGATAGAGATCTGGAGTAGAGTATATGTCAGATGTTTAGATGCATGTGGACATTTGAGTGATGACTGTTTCTTTTTTTCGATCTAAAGATGGAATACTTTTTCGTGCAGGATTGAAAGAGCAATTATGATAGACTGAAAGCAGCCTTCAGCAACGGTAAAACTGAGATTAAGGAAAGAGGCGGCTGGAGAGATGACATGTTCCTCTACCACCTTCCGTCACTTCATTCACAGCAATGAGATCCCCTTCGTGAATTTTCAACAGATCTCAAACATCAGCCATACACGCCGGAACTCTCGTGCTATTGTAGCCCTTCTTGCGTTTATTCTGATGCCTGAAACCCGGAACAGGCTGCGTAAAATTTGTTCATTCATCTCCTACTCCTGGACTGACCATTGGTTTTGATTGATTGATTTTTGCATGTTTCCGGGCGCGTCAACTGCTTTGGTCATTAGTCCCGTTAGTGTAGTGCATTTTTTCTCGGGATATTGCGGTAATCTTCCCCCGCTGGATGGCGAGATCCGGCGTCGACCTACCGCCGGCTAGTGGGGTTTCCCCCTAACCAGGACTCTCCCACCAACGGGGCACCGCCCCAGTCGGGACAAGCTCTAAGCTCCCGGCCGGTCTCCCGGAATATGTGATAGTGTAGGGCATGTTAGTGTGTGTGTAAGGGGAGAGGATAGGACAAGGAAGAGGAAGGACAGATCGTGCGCGGTCCATGGCCCGTTTGGTAGGATACTGCTCCGGCATTCGCCTGGTGTTGATCGGAGAAACCACGGAAAACTACCGATCAGAGCAGCCGGCCGCTACAATTCTCCTCCAGACAGCGACTGAATTCAACCCAGCTGAAAAGCTAGTGTCGATAATCCTGCCGCCATCAGGACTCGAACCCCGGTCAGAGGCGCTGCAGTGACATCAGTTGATGCACTGAGCTACCGCTCCCGGTATCATTGGTTCAACAGTAAATTGTTCTACGTTAGAGATTTTGATGAACTCTCTGCAGTTCTGAAGGTCAACTCAACAGGTCTGAAATACTTGAAAACTCGCTGGAAAACAGATGAATTTTACAATCAACATTGCCCGAAGCAACCAAGAAAGTTTTGCAAGACTTAAACAACTCCTACAGCATCAAGGACAACCTCCCACTGAGATTCATCCTGTCTAATGACTTTATCGTAAATAATTGACTTCCTTATGTGTTTGATGTCCATATATAATGTTCTATATATGACTATAAAGCTTGTGTTCAATTTTATCTATTATTCAATCTGCTTACGGTGACTTCAAGAAAGGCAAAAAAAACAACTGCTAATTAAATTTTCAAAATCATTTTGTGCGTGAGGATTTTTATCACATCATCTTGAAAATAAGATTAGATAAAATCTTTAACGAAAGCTCATCAAATTATGGTACAGGGAATTGAGGTAAAAAGTTATAACCTAGTGGACATTTTCTCATATGTTTTAAGATAAATTAATTACTGCATTCAAGATACATTTTAAATTACTTATGTCAAAAGATTTAAAAACTACGGCTTTTTGACGTTTAGAGGGATATTAAAGAAATATTTGTAAAGTAGAAACTAAACGAAAGGCCAACTCAACAATTGCTCCACATATCCAGGGAAATTGGAGAAACTTTTGAGATGGTGATTCATTATTTATTAAATCCTCGGTGTTACAATCTTTGTTAATTGCATTTTTGTTTATCTTTATTGTTGGGAAAGAAACGATGTTTATTGGGGAGTATTAACCATACCTCCATTTCATTTTTTGTGTGTTTGTGAAAAGGCAAAATGTGTGTCAGTCATGATTAATTTTGAAGTATTATTTCGACTTTAGATAAGACCCTATTTATTGTCTAGTTTTCCATTTTTAGAATCAGAGATTTTACTGCTAATGCAACTGAAAAATACATTAATGTCTTTTAATTATCTTCCGTTTGTATTTCCAATGGATTTTACTCTTGTGATTAGTAGAAATTTGTGTCCATTGTCAGAAATAGTGCTAATTAGGAAAATTATTATTCGTTATGGATTCATTCTCACTAAATTGAATTTTATAGACGAATGCAATGGTATGCAACAAATGGTATGCTCTCTCCACCAATGTGGGTTAAACAAGTTAAATGAAATTCTCAGATTCTGCATTCAGGACTGCAGGTCATTTTATTCTCTACGCTATTACATGCGGATGCCGTTGAAAGCAGCGGAAAGCAAAAACGAACATCTGTCACTGTGACTCAGTGAATAGTTTTGTTGTACATTAGCCCAGTGAATAGCGAGCTAATTCAATTTTGTGTGCGCGTGATGAGATTAAACGTGCAATGCACATGTGATCTGGATCTCTTTAATATTGAATGCATTACTATCCTCCTCAATTAGTATAAAATTATGCAATGTGCCAGGGATGTAATTGTATAAGCAGTTTATGGCACCATTTATGTGTCTTACAGATGAACGGCACTTATTCATCTTTTTTATGGAATGCCAGTATGAGCTAAACATGCAGACAAAAAATCCATTATAATTCTTTGAGAATTAACCTTGACTCGCACAGCGTAAGTGCATTGATTAAGTGGAGTAAAGAAGTATTGATTGAAAACGTATGAGAAGATTTCAGTAACTTTTATTCATTTTCTTCCTTGGAATAACATTTTGCAAGATGAAAGGTGATTAAATCCATGAGACGGTAGTCCCCTTTGTTCATTATAATTGCGAATAACATGGATGTGAAAACAAGGAGGAAGGTAATCGCGAACAGTATCACATCTGTAATTTCCTTCTGGGGACGACCATTCGAGGTCAGGGTGCTAGAATGCCTTCTCTAGGTAGCAGGAAAGGCAGCAGGTTCAAATGCGGAGTTTGGGGCGGACCAAGTGGATTCGCAGGAAGTTTTCAAGGGTTTTTACGTTTCTTGTCCACTTTAGTCAACCGTTTCTCTGTCATCAGTTATATCAAACCTTCATAAAATATTCATAAATATTCATTAAATCAGAGATCCATCGAAGTAGAGACACAAGGCACAAGATGAGAATAAATAATATAATTTTAGTCTGATCATTTTTTTCAATAGGGAAATCTTTAGAAAACGGCTTCCCAAATCAAAATTTCACATCGGTCTAGAGTATCCAGCTAATTCCGGTGGTTGATTTGATTGATTAATGTTTCCGGGCACGTCAAATCATGTGGTCATTAATTTTGTTAGTGTAGTGAACGTTTTATCGCGGGAGGTGGCGATGTCCGTCCTCACTGGATGGGGAGATCCGGCGCGGACCCATGCATCGGGTTGCGGGGGAATTTCACCTCCAGGTATCTCCCCCTGCGGGACACCACTCTAGCTGGGAAAAATCCTAGGCTCCCCACCGCTTTCCCTGCATGTGTGGTAGTATATAGTGCATGTAAGTGTGTCTATAAGTAAGGGATGAGGATATGGCAAGGAAGAGGAAGGAAAATCGCGTGCGGTCCGTGGCCCGTTTGATAGAGAGCAGCTCCGGCATTCGCGTGGTGTCGATGAGAGCAATCACGGAAAACTACTTGTCAAAGCAGTCGGCCGCTAGAATTCTCCTCCAGATACCAGCTCAATTGGACATCGCTGAATAGCTGCTATCGAAAACCCGCCGTCGTCGGACTCGCAGCGGAGACGCTGCAGAGGCAGGGGTAACGCAGCCGGCTGTTCCTGTGTGTTCGGGGCGCTGTGGCCGCCTGGTGCGGTGCGGGCGCGGGCGCAGGGGGTGAGCGCGCAGAGCGGCGGGCGCAGCGAAAGGGCGCGGAACTGGCGGCCCGGGGGGGGGGGGGTCCTCGATGCGCCACCCGCTCCCGGCGCGGCGGGCGGTTTCTCGCTGATTTCTTCTGGGAGTTCCGTGTGCGGAGCCCCGCCGCCGCCGCCCCGACCGTCACCGCCGCGACGCGCGTGTTTTTCGACCCTAACCCCGAGCGACGCTGGACGCCCGGAGCCGTCCGTTGCCCTCCGCCGCCTAGCGGAGATGCCTCAATGTCTGCCTGCTGTCGTTCTCCTCTTCGCCTCTTCGCTGGCTGCGCCATTTCCTAAGCGTTTTCCAGGGCTTTTTTTACCGACTGACATGGCTCAGGGAAACAAATGTTGCCACAGCAGCGTCTCTGAGTGGGAGGTCCTAGGTTTTCATTCCCGACGGTGGCAGATTATCGACACTAGCCACATAGCTTCACCGTGAAGAAGGAGATGGAGTCACTGCATGAAGATGGAGTCACTGCTACCTGCAAAGACAGTGTTTCAACTAATGTCACGGCACTGCTTCTGACCGGGAGGTCCTAGGGTTCGAGTCTCGACAGTAGCAGGATTTTCGACACTAAATAGCTACGTCGAGTTTAGCTGCTGTCTGGGAAAGAATTCTAGTAGCCTGCTGCTCTGATCGGTAGTTTTCCGGGATTTCTCCGATCAACTCCAGGCGAAGGTCGGAGCAGTACCCTATGAAATCGGTCGCGCGCGTTTTTTCCTTCATCTTCTTTGCTTTCACGTACGCTTACACGCACTGCACAGGTCGGGAGCTTAGAGCCGACTGAGGCGATACCTCGCTGGGGAGAGATACCTAGACGTGGAAAACCCCGCAAACCGACGCGTAGGTCGGTGCCGGGTCTCGCCATCCAAGGGGGAAAATACCGCTACATCCAATGATAAAATCATGCACTACACTTACGGGACTACGGATCATAGTAGTTGACGCGCCCAGAAACACGAAATGATTTATCTATCAAGAGGGCGTGAGAAAACATTTGGGAAGAAAGGGATGCGCTCGTCTCGCAGCCCTTTGCTTAACCCTGCATTCACCACCGGCAGTCAATTTCGTTTTTGGCTTATTTCAGATGTTAATTGCACATCGTTGCACAAAATTTTTCGCGATGGCAATTTGGTAGTACTTCTGTTAGACACTCCCGGTATTATCGAGGACAGTTGTGTTGTGTGTGTTCCAGATTATCTAATAACGACATTTACATAAGAGTCTAGGAATCGTTTTGACTCCGCATCAATAGATAATTATGTATATTCCAAACCTGAGATTATGGTTGAAGGATTAGCTGAAACAAATATTACAAATTATTGGAAAATGACCAATTTTCTGATCAGACTGAAGATGCCTACGAAGACGAAGTTTTATGAGACTCAGACATCAGTGTTCTGGATCTGAATTATGTGGACTCGTTACGTGAGAGTCTCAACTCTTAGGAGACGTATAATAATAAGAGATAACAGTATTCAAAGCCTATGACATGCAAATTTATGAAATAAATATATTTAATTACATATACAGAGATGTATGTTAGATATAGTTTTGTTTAGTTGAGTACATGTGAATAGTCAAAATAACTCCGGGTTGTGAATAAGCGCGTACGTTGTGAATCTAGGGTTAAGGGACTGCGCTGACATCCACCTAAAATTAACATAATAATGGCATTATTATTATTATTATTATTATTATTATTGTTTTTATTGTTATTATTAAAATTATTGCCCTCGGGGCGGCGTGTGCCGTAGCCGTTTCGCAGCGCCGAGGGAGCTTAGCCACGGCGCAGCGTCCCGCCTTCCCTTGCCCGCCCTCCCTCGCCCGCCCTCGCACGCCTTCCCTCGCTCACAATCCCCTCCCTCGCCCGCCCTCACTCGCCAGCCTCCGTCTGCCCTGGCCGCGCGTGCCCCCTCGCGTCCCCGCCCTGACGCGGCCGTGTTCGCTCGTTGTGCTGCCTCTGGCGCCTGGCACGTGTTGAGCGTCCGCGGCTCACTATGCATTCACCGCCGATCAATTGACGCGTCCCGAGAGCAAGGATAGGGCTGCGACCCGCGGTCCTCCGTGCGGTGACCCTCGCTTCAGGAGCCGTGGCTTTATCGATAGCCGCCTCGCCCTACGTACCTTTTGCTTCCCTGCGGATTATTCGCGTGACATAAACGGCAGTGTTGCTCGCGCTAAGCGCTTGCGAATACATTAACAAAATCGATGCCGCGTTTGCGTGATACCTTTTGCGTTCTCAGCTGTGTAGCTCGTGTTATATCGTAGTGAGGACTGAATAGGTCAGGGCGAACATTTGGCAGCAATTTACATGCAAATAAATACATTCCAGTTTCTTCTGTTTGCTTACGTTTGAAGTAGAAACGTTAAAAAGCATACTCATGAAAGGTTAATTAATAAATAAAAATATATTCATCTAAAGTTTATGAAAGATCTCCGTTAGTGACACAAAGCCACTAATTTTTTTTTATTAATACAGTGTAACATCTCAGGTTGGGACTTCCTCTGTTGAACATCTCAAAATTTGGGACTTTGCACTCTATTCATTTCTGGTAGTATTTGTCAGAACTACGTAATAATCTCCAACCAGCCAAAAAAAAATTAAAAAATAAAATTAAAAATTAAAAAAGTCACACGCTGAGATTCGAATACACGTTCTAAGGTCTAAACGCCATTTACATTGCCCCTACATCACTTGCAACACATGAAAATATCGCTTTCTTAAAAATTTTAACTTTTCGAATTTTCGAAAACATTAAGTGTACAACTAAAATGAGGCCTGCACCGCTTTTAAGAATACTTTACTCTATCCGAGAAAACATATGGAATCAATTTTGACAAAAATATTGAAAATATCGAGGATTCACATAAAGTACCCCCAAAAATCAAAATATGCGTTTGAAATTCTCGTGGCCTCGAGTTCCACCTAATCGAGTGAGGAATGTCAATTTTGGAGAAAATCGTCTGAATAGTTTACGTGCTAGTCTTGACCATACTGGCATACTGACTAGCAAACTGACAGCTGTTTTGCCGTATACCAATTTTTCGGTATCAAGGACCCACAAAATACACAACGGGCGAGAGAAGTATTCAAATACTTATAGGAACAAGATTTATCCACTTTTAGACCCTAGAATACGAGTTTTCTGACGAAAAATGTCCTCTTTCCACTGCAGCATTACAATACCTTATTTTTGCTACGTAAGTATGTGGTAGGCGAGGAAGAAAAAATAGGCTACTAATCAAATAAACAATGTGCACTACAGTAGTACCTTTCCAGATGTTAGTGGAATATAATTTGGTAACCCCCTTATCACTAAAGTTATTTGGGAAACACTAATGAATGTCTGAAACTGAATCTCTTTTCTTGTAAGAGAAAATATGATGACTCACGAAATGACGCATACCGTAAGTTCGTAATTTTATCGTAGACAGTGTATGACGACAGAGACGGAATATCGCGTACCGCAGTTTGCACTGATCTGTTGATAGCAGCTACTTCCCTTTCCTTTCTCCCCGCCTCGCCATTCGCTCTCTCCGTGTCCCGCTGCCATTGTCTCGCACTATCGTGCGCGGCATGCGTTTCGCGGCTTCGATTTTGGCGGGTGCGGTGGCAGCCCTGCAGGTCGGTGTGCGAGGGAGGTGACGCAGCGGGGGCGTGGGCGGGACGGGTCGGGACGGGGGGACGCGCGCACTAGGTCACGCTAGGGGAGGAGCCCCGAGGGAGCGCGACAAAGCGAGTGCGGCTACGCGCAAGTCGGTGCACGCACGGCGCACGCACAGCGTTCGCCCCCACCCCCTCGCCCAACCCACCCCCGCATGCCCCTGCGCGGCCCACTTGGCAGCTGCCGCTCGCCGCCTCCCGCAGCCTCTCGCAAGATTTAGCACTGCGTTTGCATCACAACACGCTCACCACGTTATTCTGGAATGCTTTCAATCGGAGAGAAGCGCCAGGCCATTGAGTTGAGCGTGTTAGAAGAATGAAGACTAGAAGTGGTACAACAGCACATTCTTTCACGCATTTGTAATTTTTGGAATTGCCCAAAATTCAGAATTGAACAAAACCTGCCCATTGTTATAAGTGAACTTTGCTGTATTCGAGAAAAAAATATTACTTGATAACGTTATTGAGATTTTTTTTAATGCTTTCATTTCGAGCAATAATTACGCAAACATGTCTCATATTTTCAAAAATTGTACATGACCTATATATTTAAAGATCTAATGTTAAAGAACATTTAATTTGGAAACTAGTGGTACTAAAATATCACATACTTTCCGGTATTATTTCTAAATTTGCAATTTTCGAAAATTTGGGATTCAACGAAAATAACACCCGCACCTTACCTTTAAGCGTCCTTTGTTCTGTCCGTTGAAAAAATTGAAATTGAAGAGAAATTGAACTGTAGATAGAGAATTGTGGAGAAAAATCGAAGAAAATATTTGCAGTGTTTTGAAAAAATGTTTTTCTATAAATGTCATCAATTTCAAGCCCAGATTACACGAAAACTACATTTTTTGTCAAAAAACTGTACATAATATTTTTTAAAGAGCTTCTTTTTTACAACTTTGGCTTTGTCTAAGACAAAAATCTCTATCTTCAATTTTGTAGTTTTGAAATGCTAACTCTTTGCAATTTTCGAAAATACAGAGCCCACTGAAAACGGGACTGGCACGATAGTGTTCCTTGATACACAAGGGGAGAAAATTTAAAGAATAAAATTGTTGCCGTTTTTGAGATCAAATTATTCAAAAAATTAAATTGCCTATATTTCGCGCAAAAATACTCAAAAACTATTCATATTTTCGAAAAATTGAACATGAACTTATTTCAAAATCTGTCTTTAAAGCCAGGGTTCGGCAATAATTGTTTTTTTCTGTTGAAATTTCCCCGTTTTCCGGCGCTCGACTACATAACTTTCTCTTCTAACGAAATGCGATAGTAAGTAAAGTAGTAAAGTAAAAAAATGAGCCTTTTTTGAGAAAATAATTGTATATAAATTATCTATATTTCATTCAGAATTTGGCAACACTAGTTCTTTCTTTCGAAAAATTATTCATGACATTCATGAACATTATTCATTAGTAGATCAGTGTTTGATGAACAGATAACACTGGGGAAAATATCTATATTGAATATTGTAGTTGCAAGAAGATGCCGAAATTGGGGAAATTTTGCAATTTGCGAAAATTCAGGGAGTTAAAAGAAAATGTGCCCTGCGACATTTTTTAAACATCCGACAAAAAATCTATCTTCTCTATCTGAGAAAAAAATAATTCAAAATTTCGAGCCATTTTGGAGAAAAAATGTTATTAATGCTTCACGTTAAATACCCCCAAAAATCAAAATATCCATTTTAAATTCGCAGGACCTTGAGTTTGACGAGATTGATAGGGAAATATCAATGTTGAAGGAAATCGTCTGAACATTTTAGACCATGGACCACCCAGATGGGCACCCAGACAGACGTTCTGTCGTAAACCAATTTCTGCGTATCAAAGATTCAGAAATCGTGGATTTTGACGACACAAATAATTAAAGAAAGTAATTTACTATACATAATAGCAATATTTATCTACTTGTTCAATATCAGGGCCCCATAATACGTGTTTTTCTGTCGGAAAGCCGCCACTTCCCACTGTGACAATACAATATTTTCTTTACTACACAAGTTTTGCGGAAATGTAAAATTTGAATGGTTCGGTTACCTAAATGTGTTCTACGGAATAACTTAAAGAGTGTGAAGTTGGTTGTTTCTCTGCATTCTTAATTAATTCCCTGTATTACGTGTTTTACTTGAAAGCATGTTTGAAAATTTATACATGAGAAAGATGGTTTTCTTCTACTATTTTTTAATATATACTAGAAAATATTTTTGTGGCTATTTATGTCATTGCCCGAAAATAATTAAAATTAAATTAAACTATTTTTATTTTGCTGAAACTCATAATAAACATGATGTGAACTATCTGATGTTCCAAAAAAATATATAATACATTCCCTCAGATGAATTAAATATAAATAAGGATATAAGAGTTAGGAACCACAAGAAAGAAGTGTTGTCAATACATTGAATTAATTCCCTTCTTATTGAGATGGCGCCGATTTTGTTGAACAGCGACGTGGGAGAAGAAAGTAATGTTTATGATTAGTTTATTGTAACACAGGGAAAATATTATTGTAATATAAATTATACCTTATATTGTAGTGTAATTTAATGTATTTAAGACATTTGTTGACAACACTTAGAGTCCGTATCACAGACTCCATACGTATAAGTAATAGTATACATTATCATTTAAGGAAGTTCCTGTTCCATTTAAATTCTTGGAAGGCCTTGTTACCACACACTTCCTTGTTACCACATACTTCGCCACATAACTTACTAATCTCACTTTTGAGGACGTGGTAAGATAACCACTTTAAAGACGTTGACCTAAATGAAACATTTGTGGTATGAGTACTACGAAAATAATTATATTCGTATAGTTCGAAACCCTTTGGATATTTGATTTTAAAATCTGAAAATTATACTTTCGTATCATGTACTAAGAAGAGCATGAAAGATGCCTTGAAAATAGTAACGGGTCAACTCTCTGATGCTATAGGTAATTATTTCCCGTGTATTTATCTGTATTTTGATTTGGCTAAGGTCTCTGATACAGTCAACCATCAACCTAAATCATTTTGTTATTAGAGGTGTCTCACTACAATTGATAAAAAGTTAACCTACCAAGAGGAAACAAGAAGTCAGAATAAAGATTATCACATGTGATGAACTAATTGTTACCAGTAGAATCTCATAATATTCCATTTTGGGCCTCTTGCTTTTTATTTTATATATAAATGACATTTTTAAAATTTTAAAGGAGAAAGAAATAACTTAACTTACGTGTATATTCGTAAAAGGGTAACTTGGAAAAAATGTTAAATCATTAGCCCCAGAAAAATCAGCAAAATAGCATATTGGTTAAATGTGAATTTCTTAACCCTCGAAAACTCAAGAAACGTCCTTATATTGCCTGGAAGTTATTGAAATAATAGTATTTTAGTTGAAAATACATAACATTTGCATCGTACAAGTTAATGTTCATTGTGCCTGTCCCAGTTTAAACAGATTTTACTCTCTTGGGATTTCTAAATATCTTGGTATACAACAAAATATTTAGAAATATATAAACAATAGTCGCATTATATATATATATATATATATATATATATATATATATATATATATATATATATATCAATCTAAAGTGTTCCAATCACATAATACATAACCAACAACATAAAAACAAATAAATCGAGACATTTAATTTATCTTTTTTACAGAATTAAAATTATATTGAATAAAAAATAATTATTTATTACGCCTTATTTGAGGGATATACCACTTACGGAGTTATTACGTGTGGTGGTGCATATGTTGTAACAATTGAAGAAATCTCAGATATACAAAACAATATTTTGAAACAAAATGTTTGATAAACCTCACACCTACCCGCCTGAACTATTTTCAAAGATTCTGTATTCTTATCTATAACGAAATTATTTTTGGAGAAATTCCTTGCAGATAATTATGTAATCTTTAAAAACGTATGTGACAAATTGAGTTTGAGTGATCGAAATAGTAAAACATACTAGACTCACCCATATTCAATAAGGAAATTACCAGAGAAAATCGTATTTGTGTCAGTTATAGAATTTTTAATTTTGTGAGTAACGATATTAAAAGTTAATATTTAATAAAGCTGCGAAATAAAAATAACGGATGTAAGATAAAATAAGGAAAAAGAAATGGAAACTGATTGATATCACGGAATATTTTGTTGATTCCTTATTCAAACCCATTACATGACTGCATTTTTATTTCCATGTAATTTGTTAGTTAATGTATACATCTATAAGTTAGTTTTAGGGTGGCACACACAAGATAATTTCCTCGCGCAATTTATTACTATTATTTTTATAATGTAATAAATTTGTACTTCAGAGTCTCTAATACATAAGTGTCAACCGAAAAGTGATCAATTGTACTTCGAGGTGGATAATTTTAAAATAAGGAATCTTTATGATAATTTTCAATTATGCTGGGAACAAACGAATCCTTATCTTGCTTTTGGACGTATCGTTTACACTGTTCTTTTGATATAGTAAATGTATAGATTTTTTGCAAGAATCGTACCAAGTGGAAATATTTGTGATACTGATGGTAAAACTCTTTGAATTTATTGTAATCGATGAATTATAATAGAAAAATAACCAATTTTAATTAATCGATTGATTGATTGATTGATTGAAAGGTAACAATTAATGGATTAATTGGAATAAATAATCCTTCTGTGGGGTGACAAAGGCATGTGTAGATTTTTGGCATAATTTAAAGGTGGATAAAAACGAGTATGAAAGGAGCAGATTGTCCCGATTGTCTTTTCCACCCATTATCTATGGAAGTGAAAGCTTTAAATTTTGAAACTTATTTGATCTATTTTCCCCTGATATTAGCTTCTTTCCACAGTGTTTACACATGACATTCGTATTAAAACTCTCCCATGGCTTACTTTTAACATGTGTTATGACTAGGGGCGGATTTTGATGACATAAAACAACACAAAAACTATTCAATAAAGTGCTCTTAAAATGTTTTTAAAATGCCCTAAAAGCAAAGAAAAATTTGATCAAAACTAGGTCAGATGAACAACTCAATCTGTTGGATATGTTACTGATGTAGTCCTTTCGTTCAAGTGAACTTAGCTTGCAAACTTTTGGTTTGGACTGGACCAGGAAATCTGTCTTTAGTTTGTGAAATCCGCCTAACCGGCATTGATACTGATAGGCGTTAGAGATGTCATTACATGGTTAAATTATATACAATGGTTGACATTACAATTTCTGAGCGAAGAAATCGAACGAGCTACTCAGGAATTCTGTGAAGAACATTTTCTGCATCTCATCAATATTATTTGAAATAAATACCATTAAATGATATTAAAATTGATGAAATACGCGAAAAATGCAATAAAAATGACGAAAATGGGAAAAACTGACTTATTAGTCAAAACGAAGAAAAATGCAAAAAACGTCCTATAAAATGGGTCATTTCGTTTTGTCATAACATAAAATAACTAAAAGTAAATAACATGAACGAAAAGATATTATTCTAAAGTGAAAGAAAAATGACATTTCAAATCCGCCCCTAGTTTTAACATACGATATAACTGAGGGTGCGTCAACTAATAACTGAGAGAATATCATTCCACTGCCTTTTTACACCACAGATAAATTTAACCCTTACCTCCACTCCGCTGTGACTCGTCAGCCCACTGCGGCCAAGAACTGCCTCTTGCCGCTGGAAGGTCGTAAGCCATTGCGGCCGAGAACTGCCTCTTGCCGTCGGAAGCTCGTAAGCCCATTGCGTCCGAGAACTGCCTCCTGCCGCTGGTAACACGTAATCCCATTGCGTCCGAGAACTGTCTCCTGCCGCTGGTAGCACGTAATCCCATTGCGTCTGTAAACTGTCTCCTGCCGCTGAAAGGTCGTAATCCCATTGCGTCCGAGAACTGTCTCCTGCCGCTGGTAGCACGTAATCCCATTGCTTCTGCGAACTGTCTCCTGCCGCTGGAAGGTCGTAAGTCCGTGGCGGCGCTGGCACCTGGTTACGGGGAGGTTTGTTGGCGACCTAGTCGCGCTCACGTAGAAGACCAACGGCACATTACGTAGCTTACTTCCCGTTGCTTACAGGCATTCACACCCATATCTCATACACATTCATGCATTGAGAGGACAGGGAAGGGAATGAGTTCTTAAGGAGCTACATGATGGTTAGTTGAAGCCCCATCACGCGACAACACTAAAGCAAACATCCATGCACGACACTTCGAATCAAGATTGCAAAGGCGCGTCCGACTTAGCTATCTCAAGTACCCGAGACGGCATCAGATATAAAATACCAAACAAAATCATCGCTGAAGCAATAATACAATCCGAAAATAAATACATTCGAAGATACTAATAAATACAAAACACCGTAAGTTATATCATTCCAGTGCCGTACTATACAAAACACCTCTTTCTAAAGAATTACTTTACGAAATTTTCACGACAAAGTGATTTTTTATGAAGCACCTATAATTTCCTTTTTGCTAATCATAATACATGGAAATAACTAAAATATCTTCTAACAAATTAACTACGGATTTATAAAAAGTAAGGAAATTATCAGTTCAATCTAAATAAATATTTATGGCGCTAGAGATTTTTTCACTAAAGTGTGTTAAAACTTGATTTTTGGTTTATAACTCGCTTTCATAATGACCAAGATTTCGACTTTTGTCTTTTTCGGCGAATCTGTGCATTTGGTGACGTCAAGGGGGTGAGGGTCGCCTACATTGAACGTCGTCTTAAAGATATTGACTTCGATATTCCGTCGTCTCGTCACCAAAAGAGAAAATAATTACATTTTTTGTGAGATATCTATGTACAAATTTGAAGTTAAATTAGAAATAGACATTATGTTAGGAAAATCTCAATTATATTCTAATGGACACGTTTATAGGCTTTTAGTATTTACGTAAGATTTATGAAAATCGAACATTCTTATTTTGACGTAAATGACATTTTAGGAATATTTAACTTTTGAAATATATATTGTTCGTGAAATATGTATTTTCTTCTATTCTTAGATAAAACAGGTTTAAATCATTTTCAGTTTTGCTAATCACATTAGCTGTCTACCGGTAACAAACCTCCATTTCTGTTTATCAGGAGTCACAAAAAAAGTCATTATATTCCACAGTTTTCCCTTCTTTTTCAATGGTTGATATCTTACGAATGGAAACGCCAATTGCTTCAGCAATCATTTCTCTTATATTGTGAACGGGACTGATACATTTTTCTGCACAAGCTTCTTTTTTCGTGAATTTGATAACTTTCTCTATTACTTCCCTTGTCTGCTCGTGTAATTTCTTATTCGTTACTTTTGACCAATTAGGGGACATTGTTAATATCTGCCCGCACTGCCAAAATAATATGGGTTAGAGAAACTGTCGCACTGTTATGTCTATCTAAAAATAGCGCGATCAGAAACACGGAAAATGTCGAAAACTACGAGCATATCAACGCACTGATAAATAAAAACGTGGTCCGGAAACCGAAGAGAATTCAAGGGCACAGCTCTGGCACGAATTATCCGAAAGAATGTACCAAATAACAAAGCCGATTATCATTATAGACGTCTAGATGTCGAAAAGCAAACCCTAGTTGCAAAATATCCCGAAGAGAAAGTAAAAAAATATTGAACGGTCAAATATACAACAAATTCGGAAAAGTAACTCTTTTCTCACAGTCAAACACACCACAAAAAAACAACAATGAAGTAAACTACTAATTTTTGCGATTACGACCCTTAGCTCGCATTGGGCCAACTGATATTTTCTGAAAAACCATATTACGAGAGACGGGAGAAAATAGTTGAGCTTACGCGACACTAGGTCTTTCAGCTAGGTGCCGCGTCGTTACGTATTCCAAGCCCCTGCTCCATCAATTCCTTAAGATAGTTTCATTTGACTTTTCTTATTGCATTGTACTATTTTTTATGTTAGAATACATGGAAACATGTGTATTGTCACTAGCAGTCTCCCTATTGGAATGTTAAAACTTGTTTGGCATGTGTCAGAAAAATCTTTACATCCTTTTGTAAATACGCCTTTAGATTCTAACGCCGGGTATGTTGAGATAGGATAGCAATGAAATTAAAATAGTTAATTAAATTGCCGAATTAGAATGTGAAAATATAACTCTTATTATCAGTCACGAAGTGTAGATGAAAAAAAAGGATTGGAAATGTTGTACGTCAAACATATAATTATAGGATGACTACAAATAGTGACATTATTAACACCTGTGTCGAAGAACCAAACCAAGAAACATTTGCACGAAACCGAAGTTCCATGTATAGAAGTTATTTTGGATAGTTTAGAAGTTGTAGAAGTTAGTTACCAGAGGATCCGTAATCGTGTGTCCACCATCTTAGATTTTGAGAATTATGAAAAGCAGAAAAGAAAAGCAAATATATAAATGTGGTATTACTTGACTCCAGTCTGCAGCAGTCATATATATTTCAGTGCAATCTGGCCCATTGCAATCGCTTCTTCATCATGGCCTGGGTGAGGCGAGGTTTTTTCATAGGGTGTCGACCGACCAGACTCTCTTAACCGTCTCCAGACTGTCCTTTTGAAAACTATTATTTCCTCGGCGTTCATCAGCGTAGTCAGAAGGTCAACACACTCTTTCATAGGGTGTCGACCGACCAGACTCTCTTCTTCTAACCGTCTCCAGACTGTCATTTTGAAAACTGTTATTTCCTCGGCGTTCATCAGCGTAGTCAGAAGGTCAACACTGTTTACGATTTTTGAGGCAGATATTCCCGATTCTATGATCGGTACGAAGACTGGTGATTCTTTTCTTAACATATTTACCCACACGACCTGCTTCCAGGGCTTAGTTCTGATCACTTTTTTGTTCTGTTATCGAAACACCTGTAATATCTCTCTGTGAAATGCGCATTGAAGTAATAGTGTTTGCATTTCTTTAATTTTCTAGGTATTTATTTAATTTTCCTCCAGGTATCTCCTTCAGCTGGAAATCACCCCAGTCGGGACAAGCTCTAAGTGGACTAATTGTAGTTGATATATTTAATTTAGATAGTCTTTTAATAGAAAAACAAATTGTTTTAATTTTCTATGGGCTTTAATGCGGAGCAGAAGGCATTGGGAAGTGGCAGTCGCGTAATAAAGCGTTCGAGTGGCCAGTGACAGGAAAAGCCCTTGAGAGACCCAAATGGAATGCATTTTGTATGTCACGTCATCTCAAAATACTAAAAATGGAAAAAAATATGAAAGAACAAGAAACTAAAATGGAAAAGCATATTAATTTATATTGTTTAATATTTTATAAGTTTAGCTATTGAATCATTTTCTCATAATTATCTTATTTTCTACTTCAAAAACTATTTTTTTTCCTGGAATTTACTGGTCTTCTTTCTCTAGGGTTATAGCCTATCTTGCCCTGTTGTGAACTCCTTCCATCTCTTTTTTGGACAACTCGCGTTCCGTCTTCTTTGTGGGCACCATCGCGTGTTCTGGCAAGCCTTAAAGGAGAAATTCTTGATTTAATGGCTCTTCCACCCGTTGACCTACAGATAAACTATTGTAGGCATTTGTAAGTCATACATTGTAATAATGATAAACATAATACATAATGCACAGAAAATGGTTCAGTTTAAGAAAAAATAGTCTAAATTATGAAAAATGAAACCACATTAAATTAGTCTACTTTTGTTAACTTCAAGATTACATTATCGTAAAATATCAACTTTCCTTTGTTTCCATTTGTAGTATTTTATAATAAGAATGTAAAATAGGGTGTTGTGTCTATATCAGCTCCTGAGATTTTCAGTAGACTTAAATCTTGGATTGATGAATCAAACGTAAAACAATTAAGAGATATGATACATAATAGAACAAATAAATCCAAACGGTTAAAGAGGTAACATCAAATAACTTGTGACAGTCGATGCATCACATCAGCGCAACTACTTAACAGTTACTTACTGGCTCAGATAACTCATAGTCAGCATTACTGTTGCTTCTGCAACAACTCCACCGAGATGTCCTAAGATTCGAATCCCAATGGTAGACGATTTTCGGCGCTTCACTACATAAAAAGGAAAATATACTTCAGCCACTATCTGAAGGAGAATTCTAGTAACTGGCTGCTCTGATCGGTAGACTTCCGTGGTTCCTTCTATCAAAATCAGGCGAATACCGGAGCAATGCTGTAACAAACGGGCCACGGCCACGTTTGCTTTCCTTCTTTTTTGTCCTATTTTCTCCCCTTACTTACACATTCTTAAACTTACATGCGCTACACTACCCCACTTGTCGGGTGATGCTTTAGAAGCATCTAGCTTTTGAAGATTCTGCAGACATTTCTCAATTTTTTACTTCTACTGGAGCGAAAGCATCGCCAGAAAATATTTAAGGGTATATTCCTGTGTTTCTCAACAGAGAAAAAGTATACTGTGATTTGGTTCCCCTAACAAATGCTTCTCCAAAGAGAGAACAGATTCGTGGAGGGTCACCTCTTTGCCTGGGTGATTTTGAAACCAGTTATTAACAGTTTGTGAGTAAAGGGTATTGAGGGGTTTAATTTACCTAGTTCTAAACGAACTATTATAACAGTAATAATATGCAGTCAAAAGTTCGGGCCAAATTGGAATATCAACGTTCCACTTTGCCCCGCTCGACGCTAGCACAAAATGGTTCAAAACAATCATATTAACGTTGCTTTTGTTGGAGAAATCCAAAAGCATTAAATCATAAAATTATAAACCTAAAGTATTAAAACAAAAACTTTCATACTACACATACTTTCATACTTCATATTGTGAATTTGTAGTTCAGTATAAAATTTGCATCGCTCATGTATAAATGATCCCAGAGCACTTTTGTTACGTGTGTGGGAAATACACATTGCCTAAAGAGAGGCGAAATATTACAGGTTTTGCAAAAAAATAATCATATCTTGCCAATATTGGAATTAAACTTGGAAACTAAAGAAAACATTGGGAAACCTACAAAGTGTGTAGAGTATGCATTGAAGATCCAGGCGAAGCTTAAAGAATGTTCTCCTTCATAATGAAAATGTTTTTAGTTCAGTGCATGTTTAGTGATCCTCAAAGAACCACACGCAAATTTGAAACTAACGTTATTGCGAGTAAACGTCAGTGAACACAGCTGTGGCGATTTGCAATACATTTGTGGCGATTTTAAAGTTCTCATGATGCTGCTGCGTCAACAATCTGGTTTTACTTGATGTCCCTACTTTCTTTGCTTGGGATAGCAGGGCACTAGTTGATCACTGGCATAAGAAAGACTGGCCACCTCGAGAACGTTTGGAATTCCGTGTAAGAATGTTGTGTGCCAAAACCTTGTGAGTCCTTCTAAAGCCTTGCTGCCACCTCCCATATTAAGCTTCGCTTAATGAAACAGTTCGTAAAGGCTTTAAATAAGGAAGGAGACTGTTTCAAGTACATATTCACAATATTATCTGAAGCAAAATTTAAAGGAGGTGTATTTAATAGTTCTGATATAAGAAAATTGATGCCAGATGCAGCATTTAAGAACACTATGGATGAATAGGAGAAAGCAGCATGGGTATCATTCTGTGAAGTTGTTTCAAAATTTCTTGGTAACAACAAGAATCCCAATTACTGCAACATTGTGGCTAACATGCTTGAAGCATACAAGGAACTTGGTTGCAACATGAGTATGAAAATTGATTTCCTGTTTTCTCACCTAGATTATTTGCCTGAAAATCTAGGGTTTTTGAGCGAAGAAAAAGGCGAACGATTTCACTAGGATGTGCTCCAAGGTGCAGCTCCAAATGATCATGGTTGACGCTTTCCTGAAACTATTTGAATGTTTTAAAAACGATACCAGGCACTCTTGAATACATTCATGCTCACTGGCTATTGCTGTACAGACCTCAAGGATGCACATAAAATCCATTGAAAATGAAAAGGCAAGACACAAAATCATGAATGGATCTAAGATGTAAATAATGGTACCAGGTACATGAAAAAGCAGAATTTATAATATTTTTATGATTTAAAATTTAAAGAAAACCAGACCATATCTGACCTTTTTGTGGTCATTTTTGAGTTCAGCACTACAAAATACACTAAATGTCAGTAATTTGATTTTCAGCACTCGTGCATGGAAGCTAGTATCTTTTTCACTGTTTATTGATTGGTAAAATTTACTTTTCCCTATGCCTACTGCAAAGAAATCGTGGCCATATAAAACAACAGTATGAAAAAACAACAACAAAATGCTGGGGCGACACGAACCACCACGGCTGTCGCCTCGAATATTGGAAATGAGCCCAATAGTATATACTTGTAAATTTCTAAGAGATCGAATCAAAAAATTATGTGCGCAACTCGTACTACGAAAGTGTCTTTGACGTACTCCAGACCTGCCGCTCATGATGTATGCTTTGGTGCCTTGCACATGCGATTTAGCTATGCTGGTTTAGAAGAAAAACACTATAACAATCTTGTTGTCTTCACGAGATCAAACATTTCTGAAATCATCTCCACGTCCAAATAATCAATATATAAGGAGCTTTTTTAAGATATTACTTCAAAATTAAGTGAACAAAATAAAGAATTGTACTGAAAGGAACCAACACTTTAGGTGTGATGAATGTTGTAAATGTTTTTCAGAAGTATTTTAAGCTAAGGATAAGACACTTAAAAAGAAATTCCCTTTCATATTTTCCAAATTTCAAGTCTATTGTGGAAAATGAAAATGGCGGTGAACGTGAACTTCCAACTTTGGCTCAGCATCGGAGCGGAACTCGAGTAACTGAATTTGGTAACAGATTTACCCAGTTTATAAACTTGAGTCAGCGGCAATGTTCACCAGTAATTCGTTTGCTTTTGTTAGATAACGTAGGTAACTTGGATGTGTGGAACCTTCCAAAGTTCTTGAAATTTTTCAGATTATCATTATAATGATTTTTATATTTTTATTCATTTTTTTGGCGGAATTGACCTTCTGCGGACCACACGAACGTGCAGTTGTACCCACCCAGTCCCAGTCATATTTTTCCTGAACACGTGAGTTTATTGGGGGAGGGGGATCAGCATTTCTATGCTGAGTCCATTTTCACACCCGACGGTTGTTAGCCCTGGGCGATGATATCTAGACATGATGATGATGAAGGATGAAATTGACAATCACAAACATACGAAGACACACAAGCACAACCATGTCCGAGGCGGTACTTGAACCCGCAAGCCTTCGGTCCAAGACAGCCACGGCACTACTGCCTTCACGATCTCGGCTACCCGGATCGGTATAATTTTTATTTATTATTATTGTTATTAATATTATTATTCCAATAATTAACGACGAAAGATGTCATGAGTCGGTGGAATATAAAATCTACTCCGGATTGCAACCAGCTTCCTATGGAGAAGATCTAGGGACTGACGGTGCTTCTACAATACATTACGCAAAATGTGGGCAGTTCGCAATTAAGCAATGTCTTGCACTTCCCATTTTTTTGATTGACCTGGAAGTTTACCCAAGTTCTTATACAAATGTTGTTGAACATATCCCAAAGCTCCGATAACTATCGGGACGACCAACCCTTTTACGCCACACATTCAGTTGATCTCGATTTCCAAACTCTTGTATTTATGAAGTTTCTCTGGCTCCTTTGTTACGACGTTTTGATCACACGGCACTGCAACATCTACAAGGAGACACGTTTTTTTTCTTCAAATCCCGGATTACAGTATTCCGTTTGTTGGCCGCTATTGTTCGGTCAGTTTTAATTTTTTGGTCGTACAGTATAGTTCACAGTCCAACAGACGTCACCGGTTTTGGTGAGTGTTCGTAACACCTGGAGCATATATTTGGAACTTCGAGGACATTGCCGATCTGCCAGTGCACGTAACCACTCACCCTATCATGTCTTTTCAAATATTCGGTCTTTGCTAGAATTGGACAAACTGAGACGATATGATCAAAGACAATAGTGGCATTTATCATCTTGGTAAGTATTGAGAACCGCTTTATCAATGTCGGGTTCTCAACGCGTGATCTTGGGCAGCTATTACAACTGCTTTTGGTTCTGGCTTCATTCTTCCCCTTTTAAGCTCATAAATAATCTTTATTAATCTGCAGCTTGTCTATTCTTTTTAGATATTTGTATCTCCAAGATTTCTTTAATTCTTTGTGACTCACATTTCATGTTAAGTAGCATCCAAAGTTCATTGTCTGTGGTATTCTGCTTGTCTTGCATAGTTTTCTTCGCCATGCTTCCTGCTACTCTTACATTGCCTCTTATTTTCCATTCTTCGATCAGATTTCATGACCTGCCTCGTTAGTGGATCATCTTGCTGACTGAGTACATGCTTTCCCATCCCGACTATTACAGTGTGCCACGAGGCTTCAATTTGTCTGAGGCCTTTTCCTCCTTCCTTACGTGACTCATAAAGTCTCTGAACATCAGCATGAGGGTGGGTGACATGATGAATTGTAAGCAGTTTTCGTGTTTTTCGAACCATTATCCGAATTTCTTACTTAGTCGAGCCTTCTAGTCCCAAACTATACTTGGCAACAGGCACCACCAAACTACTTAATTGCATATATTTTATTCCTGAAGTTCAGAGCGGACAGCAGAAGAAGCCACACTCTTCTGTAATATACCCTGTGAATTCTCTCTTTCATTGTGTCATTCAATGCCCAGATATTTGTAAGTTTTACCTGACTGATGATTTTGAATCACTGTTTGAAAATCAACTTCAATGCTCTCGGACGTTATCACTTCGCCTCGCATTAATTCGGCTTTCGCACATTTGTATAGACCAAAATCCTGCAATTATTATTATTATTATTATTATTATTATTATTATTATTATTATATTATTGCAACTATTCGTAGGTTCGTTATAAAGTGGAGATGATGTCACTTTGTACCCGCCACCGCCTAGGAATCAGACAGTCGCGCGCGAGTAGAAAAAAGGTCGGAGACGCTAATTAATTTGAAAATGCGATAACATGTTATGCATACTGTAAACATTTCATTCGTATGCCAAAGTTTCACTTTCTGTGCTAGTTAGTAAATAACTTTTTGTGTCAAAAATTTAAAATTTGTATCTCATTGTATACAAAGCAATATTGATATCAGTCGGATCATGTGTCGTAGTTATACAGAAGCGCTCAATAAACTAACATTAAAACAATATAACAATTCCATTCAATAGCATTGAGAAATTTTCTTAACGCCCCATGGCATGACACTATAAACAAAGACAACGTAGATTCCTGTGATCACTGTAAAATTACAAATATCTGCGCAAAACACCTACATAGGTTACACAATCATCCAATTAACTCGCAATCAACCAACTAGTACAAGTACTACAAGTACTTGGCAATAGTGAATGGATCAGATCACTTACACGACTTCCTCCTTCAGATCTTCCATCCAGATTGTGATATATTCATCCAGTAATTATATATGCTGTGAATATAGTGAAGCACGTTAACTACAGTAAAACGTACTACATATTAATGGAGAGTCGTCAACGGGCGAGTACTCCTCTCATGTCATGATATATTAATTTTAAAATTATGCAAATTTGACTAATATTTCAATAGAAACAATCTGCAAATAAAAATTCACGAAAGAGAACTTGAAGAATGAGAGAACTTGATGTTTGGTCTGCACAAGTCAGTTCATTCACGCTCTTGTTTCCGTCGTATTTTTAATGCTTTCATAAATAATTCTCGGTGTTTGGAACGTCGAGAACTTTCTCTTTCCCCGATGTGATGCGTAGAACCTCAACTTGTAACTAATCTTTCGATCTTTATTCATTTTTGCTGCGACGGTGATTTTGGCGTGGGCGACGGCAGTCTTTGTTCGCCCGCTAGCATTAGCCCCGCCCCACTGCGCCTTGGCTGCGTCGTGGCCTGCCACGCCCCGACCTCCCCCCTCCACCCTTCTTCCGCCTGTGGCCCTGCTCCTCGCTCCTCCCTATCATTCACCCGCCCGCCTGCTGCCGTGTTGTCCCGCCACGCCCTTGTCAGACCTGCCCTACCGTGCGGCGCCCTGCTCTGCCGCTTCCCTCCCCGCCCCGCCCCGCCCCACCCCACCGCGGAGCCGCCCCGCTCCGTACTCACTCTCTCCACCCAGGCGCGGCCATGCCCCCCCCCTCCGCCTCCTCTTCCCACGCCTCGCCCCGCCCCCTCCTTCACCGCTCCACCGCGCTCTCTGCGACGCGCCCTGGGCGTGACGTCCGCGCCCCCACCCGTGCCCCCCGCTCCGCCTTCGCTCGCTTTCCCCTCGCCCAGGGCTCTTCTTTCCACGCCCCTAATGGCACGCACCCGACGCCTCATCACGCGTAAAATTTTAATCCGGGGCGTCGGATTTCCGGCGCAGCCCTCTCCCCCGGGCCCCGCCTTCCACGGCGACCCCGTGGGCCGGCCGCCGCCGCCGTCGCCTCTTGCCGCAGCGCGTTTGCGTCGCCGCAGCAGCACCGGCTGCAACCTCCACGCGCACCGCCACCCGCGCACACCCGGCCGCCTTCCCTCGCGACGCGGGTGCTTCTTATCGCTCACCGCGGGTCATTCTCTTCCCGCACAACCTGTTTGCCATACACTCAATCGGCAATCTTTTACTTCTGAACGCGTTCTTCTCCTGCAGAACAACCTGTATATCCCCACTGCCCCTGCCACTTCACACCTTGCAATGCCTCCTTGCAGGGTCCCACAATTCCGTGCTTTCTTTTCTTCTTCGTATCTCGCTGCTCTCTTATCACTTACAGTTCCTGAACCACGCATTAGGAGCATCTGTTGTTTTGAATTTCAAGATTTCACCTCGCTCAATATAGGATTGCTTTATATTCATCTCTTTAAACTGATATTCCATTCCTATTTGGGTTTTGCATTCAAATATTTCGACGGCATCCTGCTAATTTAGTCGAGTTAGCGAAAGTCTCATTTACACTGTCTGCTGTCGTTCTCAACTAGTTTACTCAACTTCCATGCTTCCCTCGTTTCTCGCCTGTTCCCTTTCACTTTTACATCAAGAGGCACTCTTCGACATCCTCATCACCGTTACGGCGTGAGAAGGAAAGTCATCGTCTCTCCTCCATCGTTAGCCGCCTCCGGTGCGCTCGCGCCCTTGGGGGAGCTGGCTGCATTCGGGATCGAGCGAGGTTGCGCTCTCGCAGCAAGCTCCCGTCGGCCTCGGCCCGGCCCTTTGTGTCTGGACAGCTTTGCGAGTACTCCGTGGGCGGGCTTTAACGCAAAAGTTAACGCGTTCAGTGACGAGAAACGGCAACGATCGTGTTCTAGAAACAATTCACAAAGCCCTTTGCTAGCCATAATTAGTTGTATTTCCATTTTGCATGATGAAATACACCCACACACACAGGGGAAACAATACTTTTCAGCATTAATGAATGGAAACTAGTACTTACCTTCACTACTTATTAACTGGAAATTGTTACTTTTAGAAACACGCACGGAAAAGAAGACTTTCTTGTGCGCGAACAGCGAAGAAGTCAAGGACTTACAAAACAATTGAGTACTGCAAAGAAAACAAAACATTGGGAGAGGTCCCTGCCACCTCGCATATTGAGAATGATGCCAAGAGTACTACATAAGTACTTTGAAGTTTCCTTGAATTCGTACAGACAAATAATGTACGCAACTCGTATGAAAATGTCTTTGGCGTACTCACTTCAAAATACCGGACTCGGCTCATTTTGTCTACTCGTCCGTCAACATTTCATTCGTATATCAAGGACGCACTTTCTGTACCAGTTACGTTAAATAATTGTTCCCGGTCGCTAATTGAAATCCTACATTCTACAGTAATCGGATAAACAGCTCAAGTGTATATGCCCGTGTGTTGTTCCGTTAGTCACAGTTAATCTGCTATCGGTTAAATATTGAGGGTAAAGAATGAGGTGTCATTCGACGTGACTCGGAATGCTGACGAGGAACTGACATTTTCCTCCCATACTTTCGAAAAATTGTACATCGCTTTAGTTCAACATTTGTCTCGAAACAACAAATTCTATTACGGAAAAGAATTCTATCGTAATATTGTAGTTGTAGCAAATTTCAACGAAAATGAGACCTACGCCATTCTATTACGTGGCCTTTTGCGCTATCGGAGGACAAAGTTTAATAAAAAAACGGAGCCATTTTTCAGAAAATTTTGAAACGTAATTAACCTGGCGTTTAAGATACCTCCAAAATTAAAATATGCGTTTCAAACTCGCTGGACCTCGAGTTCGTTTACAGAGGAGTATCAACTTTCGAGAAAATTGATACTGTACTGTGACCATTCAAATATTCGACGTACGAATTCGCCGCCGCTGCTGACGACACTAGCTTCTCTAGCAAGAGGGGTGTAGAGGAGGTAGGGTGGGGTCTCCCTACCGTCCGTTGTGACGTCACGGGGGCAGGAGGGATGCGAGAGATTTTTGTCGTTGGTCAGACGTCGTGGAGTGAGGTTATCTTGAGAAAAGAGCAGATGCTGGCACTTACAAACTTGTGCAATGGCACGTAGACCAGGTGATCTGCAACAAAGTGTGCGCAGCCTTCCCAATTTGAAAGCTCGGGGTACGGCAGTCTTTTTGGACGAATCGTGGTGCATACCGTTTTCTTCCGAACAAAACAAGGTTAATACAGAAAGTTATTATATTTATTGTGTTACTTTAACCCTAGAAAACATAGTCTCAAAAATCTACATAAATGCATTAGCAGGGCCTCGAAGACCCTACGTTTTGTTTTATATATTTCAATGATTTTTTGAACCAAATTTTAATATATTATTTTGGAGATGGCAGAGGTGAACAAAAATCCTACATACTGTTAATATTGCAGAAAAGTTTATTTTTATTAATGCAGAAAAACGACCAGAATAATATTCGAAAGTAAACTTGTTAAATCAGGACATGATTATTCATATTTTACAGACAACTTTTACAAACTATGAAGCTGTGTTTTTTGCAAGTAGAATTTTTGCATTTTTCATATACCATTTTACTTTTTCTGTGCCTGTTATATGGGCAGAAGGAACACCTTTTTCTCAGAAGTAAACCTTGTGTTTGTAGATTTCTGATATGTGGTTTTATACCACATCTGGCCATTGCGTCTCGTGTCTTCTGAGGAAGGTTGGGGATTTTTGACCTTTCTTCCATATAGTCTTGAATAAGATGAAATGACAGATCTTTTAAAAAAATTCTGCGTTTGTCTGATCTGTTTGAATTGTACTCCGGATGCTGCATACAGAAAAGCACTTGACTATTGAAGACTGCAACATCCATGATATTCATCCATAAAGCAAATGGCCACCTACGGGTTTGCCGTTTGCATGTATAATTTCTTACCATCTGATCCATTTCGTCAACACCCCCCTTTGGTTTTGTTGTAAATTTGTACAATGTGTGGCTTTTTCTTTGCGTTATTTTCATCTACTGCTCGATCATGGTGCACGGTACTGAGCAGTATTACTACTTTATTTTTCTTTGTAGCGTAGCTGACCATAGTAGTACTATCTTTGAAACAAAAATTGAATAATTTACTTCACGAAAAGCAGTGACTTTCATATCATTGGGAATCTCAAGTTTGTTTAGTCTAAGTGTGCCAACAATTGTAATTTTCTTTTGCAGAAGATCTTGGGCCAAGGAAAACTGGTAAAGAAATTGTCCATTGTTACGTTTCTCGACGATCCTTCAATGGTTTTCACTAAATTCTTCACAACATGGGCACCAATATTTTTTATACAGGCTCATTCGGTTTCCTTCCCGTGTATATGCAGCCATCAATGGCATACGAGATATTTGCTTCACAAATCCAAATATCTTTACTCCATATTTTGCTGGTTTGTTGGGCATATACTGAATAAAGTTGCATCTCCCCCTAAAAGGCATTAGTTGCTCATCAACTGTTAGAAAGGTCGCGGGAATAATAAAATTTCTGCAATTTTCAAGAAATTTATCCCAAATGTAAGAAATTGCTGCAAGTTTATCATTTTCGGCACGAATCTATCTTGTTCTGCGATCATCAAATCTTATTGCTTTTCTAATGCTTTCAAATCTATTTACAGACATTACAGCTCTGTATACAGGATTTCCTTTTTCATCTAAAAATAACTCTCTGATAGGTACTACATCCCAGTTTTTTCCACACAAGCAAATAAAATAATTCCTAAGAAAGCACTCATTTCATTCACAGAAACGTTTTTCCAGATTTTACTTTTCTGTGCTGAAATTCTTTTGCCTTCCAAATATGTACAGAGGAGAATTTCTTCTATAACTTCATTAGAAATAAAGTAATTCCAAACTTGTTTTGGATTCATAGTAGTAACACCTTTCTTGGGGCCAGGGAGATATCTTACAATGTTATGGGATGGAGTGCGGGAAGAAACTGGAGTTTCACAATTCCAGGCAGTTCCATTGCGACTTATAAAAGGTGCTGGATTTGAATAGCTAGGATTATTACTCACAGATGTGCCGTCATCAGAATTGGAAGTTGCAGTGCTGTCATCTTCACTCGCAGACTCGAAGGGAACATAGTTCTCCATTACTTCTGAAACTTCACTTTCCCCATCAGTAAGTACATCTTCCTCCTCAAGCCACTCTGTCACAATCTCTTCAAAATTTTTAGAAGCCATGGTTCTAATCAAATCGACACTCACAACCGCACTTCTATTACTACTGCTCTCGCACAAAGCTCAGTTACCTCTAAATTGTAAAAGTGTAGCGTCAACAATCGGTGGCTATCAGCCTCAGTTCTAGGAAAATATAATGTGGAAACAAAGATAAGGAGTACGCATCGTTCCTCGAATTTTTACAGCTCAGTTGACAATGGAATATAGAGAACACCACCTAGGGCCCCAAAGGCCCTGCTTATGCGTTCATGTAGTAAAGATGAAAATTTCACTATTACTCGGAAATAAATAAACCAATCCTGACGATTATGCAATCTAATTGTAGAAGGAAGATAATGGCAGGATACCTAAGAAGCGAAGAAGTTAGGATTAAAACGTTTTAAGTAATTTCCCAAATAATATTTCACAGGGCCTTAGAGGCCCTGCTTATGTGTTCTAGGATTAACGTATTGCAAATTATGCATTGATTAAACTTAAGAATGTTATGTTATGAGACCTTCATATTTATGCTTCATCTTTGCTTGTATCATTCTCTTAAAGTGTACAAGACTAGATGATTTATCATGTTATTGTACTGATCATGTAGAAGCTTTAGTATGATATGAGTCAGAATGTGTTACATTTCTGCATTTATTTCAGCACAGCATTTAAGCACTTGTAATTTTAAGAATAGGCTCATGTTGATCTCTGAGGTGATAACATGTGTTTGTAATTTGTAGTTTATTTTCTAGTTAAAATGTCTTTGTGGTGTTCACACGGAGACTGAACAGTGTTCTGAAGAGACAGTCACTTGCTTCATTTTTTGTCCTCAAGGTGAAATGTACTTTAAGGGTCATTTAAGAGAAAAATAACCTGCAATGAATGCTGCACTTAAAAACTTAATTCAATTTGTGTTTTTAATGCTTAAGCACCAGTTTGATAGAGCAATAAGGAATGTGATAATATTGATTAAGCATTACATCACTGTCATGTCATTCTTTACTTTTTGAAGTCTGATTAGTGCTAATGTTCAATTCTTGCTTTAGTCATAAGAAAACTTGTAAATGGATAAAATGATTGTCTCCAGAACAAAACAAAGTTTTGTTTATATTTGAGGAAAACTTATTGTTTTTTCTTGGGTTATTTTTTGTTTTTTTAAATTTTGTACAATGTTTGTTCTTTCTGTTATGAGTGTTTATGGAATGACATTCTGTATCTTGGTAAATGCTCAAGGAAACGTCCAATTAGAAATGTTCTGTGACTACGACTTTGGGTTATTTTTTTTTACAAAATCTTCAAAAGGGAGAGCCCCGAATCCATGAACATTTCACACCCAGCCTGAGTAAAGGTCACAGTACAGGTTAGGCTCTATCGTTGACCAGAGACAGACAGCCGGCCGGTCGGACACGTTTAGCCATCAATCAATTTTTCGGTATCAAGGATCCTCAAAACATGGAATCTGACTACAGAACGTGTTAGAGGAAGTAATTTAATATACGTAGGAACATGATTTATTCACTTCTATTTTCTTGCCCTACTTGGAGAGAAAAGAAAATATGTTGTAAATGTGCACCGGGAGGCGGCGAGTTTACGACAGAAAAACTTTTACTGACGTCCCCTGGTGACAAGAAACTGGTTAAATATTTTTCTATACATGGTAAATTACTTCCCCTAACACATTGTGTAGTCACAATTCATGTTTTATGAATATGATACAAAACATTAATCCTTAATACCAAAAAATTAATTGACCACAAATGTCTCTCTGTCTGTGATCAACGCTAGCGTATAAACAATTCAGAAGATGTTCTCCAAACTTCATATTTCTGGATAGATTTAAATGAACTCGAGGCCCAGCGATTTTGAAACGAATATTTGAACTTTTGAGGGTACTTTACATGGCCTCTCACATTTTCAAAGTTTTCTCAAAAATAGCTTCAAGGTTTTTCATTAAAACTTGTCTTTGGATAGAGTAAAGAACGTTTTAAAAATGGAGCAGGTCTTAAATCTCTGATTTTTGGAAAATAACAAAATTTCAAAATGTTTTCGGCGTCTTCATTCAACTAAAGATGAAAACAATTTTCGTTAATGAAATCTGTTGTTCAAAGGCAGATCTTGGAACAAGATCATGTACAATTTTACCAAAAAGATCAAGAGTTTTGGCGTAATTTTGCGTGAAATATTGGGAATTTTTAAACTATTATTGCCTCAAGAACGGCTCCAAATTCTTTCTTTACATTTTCTTCCCGTACGCATCAGAAATTAGAAATGTTGATACCGGTTCCAAGCACTCTAACTATAGCTTTTCACTACGCCTCGAGAGTTGTGCGGGAGGTTAATTTGAAATTGTCATTACCATTTTTACACCTCTTATTTTGCATAATAAAGAAAGGCCTTTTGTGTTCGAAATATATTTTAATAAAAATAGTATCGAAATATTTTTTATTATTTCATTGGATAATCTCGGGCAATATGATCTTATATGATTGCGAAATTTGTCATATTATAAATTACAATTGAATTTTAGTAAAATGCTGCCAACCCTCGGGGCGCGGGGACCATTCACTGGCTCTTTTCTGTGCTGTCCTTCCGAGATCAACGTTCCGCGGTCGTTAAAGCCACAGACTGTCTCCCGTCCTTCCCGGAGGAACTCTTTCCAGGCATTGCATTCGTCGGAGGTGTCTAAATGTCTTGTTAGTTTATAAAATTAATAATAATTATTAAAATTAATATTAACACAATGTTTCATATTTGGGCCAGAATATTGTTCTATCAAATTGTTGGATCGTTTTTCATCGATGGTAATTTAATGGGTGAAAGATACGTCTATTTATTTAACAAAATGATAATATCGGAATAACGAACGACAATGTACTATGGTTTCAGCAGCATGGAGGTCAGTATCATTTTGCATTTATTGTGCGCTATTTATAAAACATTTTCCCTTAACATTGGATTGATGGGAAGGGTGCGTAGGATTGGTCACCAAGATCCCAATCAATTATTTGTAGCGGGGTCACTTGAAAATTAAAATGTACCAAACAAAACCCGCAGACGTTTCGGAAGTTCTAATTTTACAATTTTGGAAACGCCAGCAATCTGTGGTAAGAGTTGTGAGGAACGTTCTAAGATGAGTTCCAATATAAAGTTATTTTCAGATAAAAACAATGATTTACAAAGAGAGGACTGTCGGACGACCCCAGCTTGACTATTTAGTTGCAAAATGTACAATTGTCATCAAATGTAAATCCAATACTTTTAGTATAGACCAACATACCACTAGTCTTCTCCTTGTTTGGTGGTTTAGTTGCTTTAACGGGTTGTTGACGACCTGAAGGTTCTGTGTTGCAATCCACGTACATGAATGTTGTGTTTTTTTTTCATTTTATTAACTTGACCTTGTATTTTTGTTTTATTTTAAAAGTAATGATGGCTAATCCTCTCATGATTTCAATTTTTGAAACAGCGTTGCAACAAGCAAAACGTCTCACTCTTCATTCACATGAATTTACTCTTCATTGCTGAAAATTTTGTCTCATGGAATTGTCTAATTTATTTTCTGTTTCTGGCTCTCCGAAGCTATCAAATTATTTTCAAAGAGCAATCCCTCCTGTAAACAATATCACCCATTAAATGAAAATTCGGCATTCTGCCATAGTCATACTGCTTTTTCAAATTGTTTATTTTATATAGGAATAATTTGCAATGTTTAGTTACATGAAACTCATTTGTATTGTTGAGCTTAAAGCTAACTTATTATAAACTAAATCTAATCAAAACTAAAATTGATGAGGGGACTCACAGAGCATCCCTAAAATCATTATCATAAGAAAATATGTACAGGAAAGAATGGATAAAGTATCTATTTTTACTTTTTTATTCTAGTTGGGTTTTTATTATATTTTCCTATGCTGATCTTCATTAATAAAGTGTAGGATTGAATAGAAACTATTGGCAAGAAAGGCTATGTGTTATGCTATGGGTTTTAGGTTTTGTTCGTCGTGTAATTGTTTATTGAAGCCAGCGGGCTTGGGTGATAATTCCAATGTATTTGTTCTGAATTATTTGTATTTTGTTGATATTGTATTTAGCCGCATTTGTCCAAATTGGAGAAGAGGTCTTATAATGGTTTTATATAAGATGATGCCGTAAGTTTACTGTTATTTATAAGTGGTTTTAAAGTGTTTTTTGAAGAAAAGATAGTTACTTTAAGAAAATTATGTTTCGAAAGCACAATTTTTCTCCCATAATTTGTAACTTTTTTCGAAAGTTTAGAGAGTTCAACGAAAATGAGACCTGCGCCATTATTTTAAGCGGTCTTTTTCTATGAGTGGAAACAATTTAAGAAAATAATTTGGAGCTGTTTTTCAGAAAATGGTTTTTATAATTTGCTATAACTTGAAGCAATTTTTAGCACTTTTGTTTTGCAATAACTTGAGTGCAATTTCGTTTGAGTAGAGGAGTGAGGTAGGTTGAGCCAATTTCGCCTAAGGTTTTCACGTGTTTGCTGGAAAGAATCTTTTGTTCTCTGAAATGGAGAGAAACTGCTGATAGAAGATGGAGTGATGAATTTAAGAGCGAGCTTGGAAACACGTGGTCAAGAGAAGGGAGAGACAGAGACAAGTGAAAGGCATCTACCGAAGAGTTTGTTACAAAGAGAAAAATAATGTAATTTGTGGGTTTCAAGTGTGTTTTGTTATGTTTTTGTAATATACTTAGTGTGAAAATCGGTTCGGAGTAAAGGTCAAGCGAGAGACTGAGACAAGTGGAAGACTGACGGAAGAGTTTGAGGCAAACAGAAAAACTTTCATTTTGTGAAAAAATGTGTAATTAAGGGTGTAATCATATTGTGTAATTTCATTTTGTGTAATTTCATTTCGTGTAATATCATTTTGTGTAATTTTATTTTATGTAATTTTGTGTAGTTTCATTTTGTGTAATTTTATGTAAAAGTAATGTCATAATAAGTAAACGTGAAAGCCAACTTTTCACCCTGCTGAAGCAGGAGACCTTTGCTTTTAACGGGATTTGCAGTCTCTCTCTCTCTCTCTCTCTCTCTCTCTCTCTCTATATATATATATATATATA